>CM039483.1:22980317-23205297 GCA_022433065.1 Begonia loranthoides
AAATATATATATATATATATATATATATATATATATATATATATATATATATATATATTTTAAAACGTGTGATGGGAAATGAAAGCATTAGAGGAAGCAAATCAAAATTCCAAAGACATATTTTTCACATTAAAACTATTAAAAGATTCTTAACACACTTTATATAATTTACATTTCATCCACATTTTTAGTGAGTCATAATCCATTGGTCAAGTAACGTAAGTGCTCATCATGGCTATGCTCCTTCCACTACAGTCTTTTTCGTCACTCGATGTTAACTTCATTTGGATCAAATTCCTCACTTACATCGAAGATTCAACTATGAGTCTAACACTCACTAAAAGTAAGAATGAAAATGATTATTGTATGCTCATGCTAACTCAATGTGTGGCAGCCCACCCTGTGATGGCCAGGAAAGGCCCAAGTGTGGCTCCGGCCTATATCAGTAGGGATGCACAATCTCACATCACTTTGTAGAGTAGAAAATGCATGGCTTATGTAACGACCCAGTTTTTCATAATCCTTTTAAAATATGTGAAATTTTCAAAACTTTTACACAACGACTAAAACCTTTATTAAAACCCTTTTTAAGATAATATTAGAATGCAAAACCGGACCGTCAAAACCTTTTTTTGAAAACATAGCAGAAGCAGTTGTAAAATCTTTTATGAAAACATATCGGAAGAGAAATCAATAAGAAATACTAAACCGAGCATTACCCATTAATTACAACCAACTTTTCGTTTACGAGCCATTTTATCTTAGCCTGGCCAGCCACAAGTCTCGCGCGTGCAAATCCTTCATCCCTACTTTTGATTTGTGCATTGTCTTCGCGTACAAGTACCTACACCTACACCACATGATATGTCTCTATTTAGTCTTTTTGGAATAGGGGCCACCCAAACCAATCCTTTCATTACGTCATTCGTTCGTTCTTTACTTTACATTAGTTCATTCGTTCGTTTCTCGTACATCAAGCGGGAGATTGGAGGATTTCCTTCGTGATGGAATAGTTGGTCGAATCTAACCTTTTACTTGCAACTAGGTCCCCGTTCCTGACTAGGTTTGGGCTTTGTCTAGGTGCAGACTAGATCTGCTACCCATCCGCTCCCTAACTCCTCATTTCCTTCATTTTCTTAACATTTTACCTTACAACGCATGTGAGTGCCACCTATGGTTTCTATTAACATGATGCATGATGCATTACAACATGACTATAAGAATGATGCATGATGACATAACGATTAACATAATAATTGAATAGTGCATATAAAAGAAAGTAATTGAACAACAGAAATTGATAGCGCGTAACAGAGAACAATTAGGATATTGAATTGAAAACAACGAAACACATAAGGTGTGACGACCTGGTTTTTCATAACCTTTTAAAAATGTGTAAAATTTAAAACTTTGGTAAGACAATTAAAATCCTTTATAATCAGAGTGCTAAAACCGAGCGTCAAAATCCATTCATTATATTCGTTATAAAAATCGTTTATAAAAAATATAGCGGAAGCAATTATAATTTATTTAAAACATAGCGGAAGCGAAATATACTAATTAAACCATATTAAGTAAATCGTTACGTTTTACAAATTACTTATACTTGTCTTTAGCCGGACCAGCCACAAGCTCTGCCGTGTAACCCTTTCATAACTGCTTTGTATTTTGTTCATTGTTCTTCTTGTCATACACGTATAACTACACCACAAGTAAACTGTAAGCCCAAAAGACTTAGTAAGGGAAGGGAATATGCAATATGATCATGCCTCTCTTTAGTTCACTTGGAATGGGTCCGCCGCTAACCAATCTTTTCATTACATTTCATTCATTCATTACTTGTACATCGAGTTGGAAGTTGAAGGATCACGTACTAGATGGAAGAGTTTGATTGGCTTCTAACCTTATGTGAACTAGATCCGAACTACCCATTCTCCCTTCAACCCCCCATTGCATCATTCATCATCGTTCATTGCACTCGTTCATTTCATTTTCCTCACTCATGCATGTGAGTACCATCCCGAATGTCACTCCCTACTTGTTTCTATTACCATGATGCATGAGACATAATATACAAAGACCAATAATTAAGCAATGAATAGCAAGAATAACATGAATAGTAAATAACGAGTTGCAAGAATAACATTAATTGAAAACATACATAAAAGCAAATTGAAAGCGACATAGGACATAGCAAGATGAATATACTATTAACTAGTAAGTATCTAAGCAGATTAAACATGTTTAACAGTGATAGAAGACTGATAATTAACAAAAACATGCTCAGAAATTATCTACAGAAACATGCTTAATAAACAAATAATGGAAACGTGCTTGATTTATAATTACAAGATAGTAAACTAAACTAATTACATATGCTCGTTTACACTAACCGAACGTAAACATGCTCATCAAACAATAGAAAATGGTAAAGTACTTAATAATCGAACACATTTGAAATGTGCTATTAAATTAAAATGAATTAATAACTAAATCATGCTTTCTAACAATTTATGGAAACATGCTTAACAAACAATTCATGGAAACAAGCTAAACAATTGGCTAACGAAAACGTGTTTAATAATTAACCAATAGAAACATACTTGACAGATCGTATATTGAAGTCTATTTAATGAATAACAGTTATAAACATGCTTGGTAATTTAATATGACAAGAAACGTGCTAAACGATTTGATACTAATTAAAACAAAGGTACTTATATTTCCTAACCAGAACCAAAAAGATAAATAATATGAGAGACGATATGCAGAGTAAATATTTCAAAATAAAATGTACATAATAGAATCAGCGTGAATCACATTCATAACTCCTTCATGCTTTTCTCATCTTCCTATAACTTTCTATTCATCATTCATTTTCTTTTCTAATCCTTTCATTTCAACAATTTCAGTAGAGTAATTTATAGAAAATAAACACATAGCAAGTCGAATTCAATGCACAATATAAGCAAACAATGAACATCAAGGGAAAACAATACAATTCACACAATACTTATGGGTAGGGCCTCCACATGGCCACAACTTACCCAATCCTTACCTCAAACCTTTATCGCGTTAGGCACTTAATCGCTATCCTTCTCTTTCCTTTTTCCAATACCTTCATAATTAAAACATTTATCATTAACAATTATGACCTATAACTTTCATATTCTAACTTATACAATAATCATAAGAACTTCTTTAACGCTTAAACGGAACCTAACCTATCACGACTCAACCATCAATGTTTATGCATTCCAAGGAAATAGAAAGCATTCTTCCAATATATATCTTCAACCATTTAACAATTCTAATAGCTCAGGTAGAGAACATTACACATGTATAGTTAACAAAGTACAACACCTTCAATGAGATTATCCTTATTCAACAATAGAGGCATTAACACATCATCACACATCAGGGCAAGAATCCAACATTCCATGCTTCAATCACTCAACAGGATTTTATACACAAGACAACATCGAAATAACATAACTAAATCTAACATCAATAGGGCATAATTCACACGTTCAACCTCCGAAAATTCCATCTAGAACACTAATCACAAGGTAATAGCAAACTAATAATAGTTAGAGGGGAAATTTTGTTACCTGCAGCACTTCTGAGAGCTACATCAACTATCCATGAAACCTCACCATCAGAATTGTAGCAGCTAGAAGTCAAGAGCTGCATTCCATCAACCCCTCCACTTCAGCGCCACTTTTAATCCAGCAACACTACACCTCATTGATCGGCAGTGAACAAAAGGCTAGAAAGGAGGAGGAGCAACATGGAGATTCCTCTCGGCAGGCAACGGTTCAACCCGAATCAGGTAAACCGAATCAGAGCACCTAAGTCGTGGGTCGCCGGCTGCAGCCTGACCAGAACTCGCTGCCCATCACTAGTTCGCCACTGCCAACCGCGAATTGCCAAATCGTCCGTGCAATCACAGTTCTAGCTAATGCCCGATCATCAGAAGACAGAAGAGGAGGAAGAATCGGCTGACTTACCTCGAACTGACGCTAGAGATTGCCACAGCATAAGCTTCGATCCCGAGCCTTAACCGTGACCCGCATCGTCGCCAGTGTTCGTCCTCACGCCGCAAAGGACCCTCCCAAGCTCCAAGCGTTGCCATCCGTCGAGCGCACTCGCCCGATCTCCAGATTGCCCTCTCCCTCTTGGTCTCCGTCGCTCTCCTCGTCTTCACCCTCTCTCTTCTCTCATTTCAGTTCTTGAAATCACGAAATGGTCGGAGGCCATGCGAAATTCCATTCCCCTTAACTGCTTCTTGAACAGGACCAACACATAAACACTGAACCCACGTGAACCGGTTTGCTGAACCGGTTCTCCTTCTCTAATTTTCATTTTAATTTCCCTTAATTCAATCTTCCACTTAATATCCAATTAGTCTTCATTTAATTATAATTAATCCCCAATTAATCACTCTCGAATATTTTTAATCCCAACGAAAATAATAAATCCCATTTTATTTTCTTAATTTAACTAAAAACCGAACCACATAATTTGTTCCGAACCAAGCTAAACCAAACCAGTTAAATCCATATGTCTCCCTTTTAAATTATAATTCCATTTAATTATCCAATATAATACTCCCCTTAATTAATACTAATTATCATCTAATAATTTTCTCTTTAATAATTTAATTAAATCCTTCAATTCTCGATTTATTCTAAATATTGTTTAAAGATTATTAGAGATCCAATTTAAATTTCTTAATTCTATTTCCTAAATTGATTTCTATAATTAACTTTCAATAAATTCTCTTAAATTATAACCTAACGGTTACATCTTTGGTAATACCCCGATAATTATCCAACTTATAAAGTCGAGGTGTTACATAAGGAAATAAAACAGCGAACATTAAGGGAATTAACAATGAATCATGAAGGGAATACAAAAATTTAACACACTCATCAGAACAATATACAATGAATTGAAACAATGAATGACATGCTTGAACTTATACAATTGTTATTCTAGTTAGTTATCCTAATCGATTTACATGATCAAGTAAGATACGATTACCATTTTAGTTAATTATCCTAGTTAATTTACATGCTCAAATTTAGGTTATTGGCATGCGTTAAATTCTAATTAGCACGGAGAGTTCTAAACTAACCACAGCAGAATAACATTATCACATATAAGGGAGCTCCACTACAACAATTAAGAAAATAAACGTACAGAACGAAACCATTAGTAAGGAAGCTATCATCATTCACGGACTAAGAATTCATTCCGTGCAAGCATTAAACATTCATCACAACATTGATCTCTATTAAAACCTCTATCCAAGCAAGGTATTTGTAATAAAGGAAATTAAGAGAGTTGTAAGAAATAACAACGAAGGAGTTAACATCAATCAATTCTAAACATACAATTAGTTAATTAAAAATGATAGTTAATTAACATGCTTAAGAAGAAATCACAAGTAGTATCTTAGTTAGTTATCCTAGTTAATTACATGCTCAATAAGTAATCACATTTATTATCTAGTTAATTAACATGCTCAAGTCTAGTTAATTAATTAAACATACTCACTAATTAATCACATTTAGTTAATTAACCTAGTTAGTTAACATGCTAGTTGGTTAGTTAAGCATACTCAAATTAGTTATTGTCAACTTGTTAATTAAACATACTCGGATTAAACATGCTCAAGTAAGGTTATAATTGTGATTCTAGTTAATTACTCTAATTAATTAACATGGTCAACTAGTAAATTACTCTACTACTTAACTACTCTAATTAATTAACATACTCAAGTCTAGTTAATTATTCAATTTAATTAATATGCTCAAGTCTAGTTTATAAACATCAACTGATTAGTTAACTTGTTTAGATTAATTAGTTAATTTGTTAAATTACGATCAATGATTAATTGGTTGAACATGCTTAAAATTGTTCTTGTAGAATCCTAATTAATTTACATGCGCAGCTAGTCAATCAAACATGCTTACTGACAACAAGAAATCAGACAACTTACACAGAGAGATTTAACTAACAGCAAGTAAGAAAATAAACAACAAGAATAAAAATAACATAAGTACAGGAAACCATAGTTCATTCATGCTTATCTCATCCCCACATACTTCTCTCTTTAGTTCATCATTCTCTATTTCACAGCAAACCATTCTATACTTCACAGCAAACCATTCTATACTTCACAGCAAAATTAATCAAACAAAGAATATCTACAGAGTATAAATCACCGAGCTAACAACCAAGGGAATATCTACACTATCAATCAAGGAAACCCCAACTCATGCACTCTACTTGTGGGTAGGGCCTCCACTGGCCAACACACACCCATTTTCTTACCTAAAGTGAAGAAACTATCAGGGATAGCAATTCCAAGCGGCTCCACAACACAAAGTCAGCACCACCAGCTCACGATTCATGCTAAAGAGCTGGACTCACACTCACCCTTACAGAGAACTCTCACAAGCTCACAATTTTTCTCTCAATTTCTTACACACAAGGAGAATTCACGCAGGAAGAAGAAAAGCTAGTTGAAAATGGAAGGGTGAAGAGAAGAAATGGCTAAGTCATCCAGGGAGGAGACCATCGTACGCCTAGGGATAGAGAGGAGGGTGGTTGGAGGTGATGGAGGAGGCGTCTAGACATAGGCTTTGGCGTGGGAGGCGTCCCGTGTCTCTAGGAGTGGGGTATTAAATGGCTAAACGACAAAGTTTCTAATTTTAAATCCCTATTTTCATGCAGATCTGGGATATTTCAGACGAGTGCAGATGCTAGCGTCTCTTCCGTATTCGTCTGCATGAGTAAAATCCCTAAGGTAGATTTGTGTTTACAGACGAGAAATGGCGTCTTTACCCTATCTGTACTGTCCGAATGTGACATACGGACGCGATATGACTTCCGCATAATGCATCTGCATGCATCCGAAAGTGTACAAGAATTGGACAGATTCAAAGTGGATGAATCTGCCTCCATCCGCGTTTGTCCGAGCTTGTCCGGAACTATCCAGGAATTGGACAGATTCAAAAAGAACGAATACGCTCGCATCCACGTGCGTCCAAAAGGTCGAGTTAGAGAAAGGGGCGACTTGGGACATGAGGCAGCGTCCGTAAGAGTCTTCCCACAATGCTAGGATGGCGTTCCATACGTTTGTGGACGAGGAACGTTGTCCATGGGTCGTCCGCATGCGTCCAAAAACGCCCAGTTCAGCACTGTAAAACATTTTTCTACCTAAAATTCGTCCAATAACGTCTTCCCCATAAATACACGTCACAATTTAACATGTATAAATACGCAATGTAATATCCTACTCCACCCAACATTCAATTATATCTTGTATACTAGAAAAATGATATTGGGATATTACAGTTTATAAGTACGGTTCCCCTACCTACCTAGTGCAATGCGTTTTGGGCTAACCCCAAGAATAAAACTGTGCATGCTTCGGCCCAAAGTGGACAATATTTTACTAGGAGCACAGAGGGATGCTACAAATGGTATTAGAGAAAAATCCCAACCGGAAGTGTGGCCAACGAGGACGTTGGTTCCCCAAGGGGGAGAGATTGTGGCACCCCGCCCTGTGAAGGCCAAGAAAGGGACAGGTGTAGGTCCGGCCCATATCAGTGGGGATGCACAATCCCACATCACTGGGGAGAGTAGAAGATGCATGGTTTATAAGTAGGGTTCCCCCTACCAGGTACAACGCATTTTGGGCTAACCCTATAAATAAAACCGTGCAAGCTTTGGCTCAAAGCGGACAATATTGTACTGGGAGCACTAAGGGATGTTACACAATGCTCATGCCATTCATTTTAGAAAACAACCTATCTTTTATGTTCATTATTTATAGCCATATAACAGTCCAAAATATTGGAGATTATCAATCCAAGAGAAAAGATACATCCTAGGGTTCATTTTGGGTAGAACCGTCACTCAATCCTGATGAGGGATGAGATACATCATCCTGCAGTTCCCCTAAACAGGTCCGTTGCTGATCCCCCAACCTCCAACACCTATTTTTGTTAATTCAGTCCATTTTCTTTACATCACAACGCATATTCATGCCAACATTATCATATCATACCATGATGCATGGTGTGTATGCAAATCATTCAACATTTAAACTTAAGTTCAACATTTTATCATCCTATTATAATCATTAACATTACCAAATTAGTGCATCAAACAACATTATCATCACTAAACTAACAACCTACCAAAACCACATGTCTAACAACATTGCAAATAATACAACATAATATCTTGTGATGTAGACCACCATGGTCAAACACATGCATATTTCTTAACTTAATTTCTTCAAATAACTCAGCACTTAAACTAATTAGTTCTTCTTAATACCTTCAAACCAATAGACATCTGTTACGATTCAAGATAAAAACATAATAGTTTACACATGCATTATAGGGTTTTGATCCAAATTTACTTAACCTTGTCCTTTCATAACTTTCTCATTTCTTAACCAAATTCATTAATTTCAAAGCCTAATTTTTGATTAAAATGTCCTTAATAATACATCCCCAATTGGCTTAATTCAAAAATTTCATAACACAAACAACCAACATCAAATGCTACAATCATTTGATTTCAACTTTTTCCTCCACTCGCACTCCCTCCTTTCATTATGACTCTATAATCTTATAAAATTCTTAACAAAACTGTAAAGGATCTCAACATACCTTAGCCTTCAAAGGAAGAAGAGAGAAAGAGCTCTAGAAAGGTTTTCTTGAAAGAAAATTTTCTTTTTTTTAGAAAGTCTAAGTGTTCAACCTTAATTCCTTAGTCTTTTATCCTTCTCCAGCTCCAAGCTGGAGGTGCTGCTTAGCAGGAATTCCTCAAGGACTCCTATCTTAATTGGCTCCAATTAAAATGTGACATTCAACAAGATTCCAGGTGACCATTGGTATTCTGGTCGTTCAATTTTATTTTGGTCGACCACTTTTCTTCCTGAAATCCTTTTCCTTAGCAAATTTTGGTTGACCACTTCCAAACTAGTCGACAACTTTTCAACCCGAGAGCCCTCTATTTCTAATATGTAAATATTTTGGTCGACCACTTTTATACTGGTCGACCATTTTTCTACCCAAGAGCCCCTTGTTTCTAATATGTAAATATTTTGGTCGACCTTTTTGAATCAGAGAACCCTCCAAAACTAATATGTATAGAGATTGGTCAACCAATTCCAATTTGGTCGACCACTCTTCCCTTCAAACCTCCCATAACCATTTAAATCTCCACTCCATAAGCCACAACATAAAACTCCCAATTCATATCACATATCACAATTTCAATACATCTACCTCATGTATCTCTAATTTCAATCACATTACAAATAACAAAACACATTTCAAAACAATTATTTTCATTGAAAACATATAATTTTTCTAAGTATTACATATATTTTCCAAACAAATATTTCAAGTCAAACAATTAACTATGCAAAGTAAACAATAAGTATTCAGAACAAGAATATTACAATTAGTGTATTGTGAGATCAGTATCCCAATCAGTCTCCCTACACATCAAATAAACTATGTCGACGCTGCCTTCTTGCGAGATTTCCTCAGTAAATCAATGACTACTAATGATAACTTTGGGTCCACATATACGTTGGTACCTTTGGCGTACAAGAGAGCCTTATTTGGTAAATCTTCGTGAGGGTGGAAGATGGTCTCTTTATAACTTCAGAGCAGCCCTAAACCCCCATTGGTACAACAAAATATGTCATGCAAACTGAAATGGAAAAGGAAAAATCAGCACATAAGTGGAAACCAATATGAATCTACACAAGTGAAAAAATATACCTCACTTTATCTGTTGGCACTACGAAAATTGCAATTGATTCTGGCAGCAAAGCCTGGTAAGGGTAGTGAGTATGCAGGTCAACAGACTGCAAAAAACACGCTTGTTGTGGGTGTGTCTAAAAAGTAAACCATGCATTAGAACTATTCAAACATGAAGTACAACAAAAGCAAGAATTTTACTTATGTAAATCCACTCTAATGTAATAAACGATCTTTCCATTAGAACATTGAAGTATTGCTTTTTGTTCAACACATTACATTGCATACAAAGAACGCAAAGCAAAGATGAATACTAAAAAAAAATCTTCTAAACTATTTAATTTAACAAAATGTAATTCTCACCGTGTCTATTGTCACTTCTTGCTTCGGGACGATAAGATTAGTGATGTGGTACTCATCATCTAACTAAAAATGAAAACAATAAGCAAAATATCCTAAGCATTCGGTTCAAAACACTTAATGCTAGAAAATGAAATAGTCCACCATAACCCTTGTAAGAAATGCACATGTCTCTAGGTTTTTCTTCATATTTGCATGAACTAATCTCGTGAAAATATCCACCAGGTCACTTGGCTGCAATGAACATTTTTAGACCGCCAGATTAATAATGAATGAATAAGTATAGACACGTAGATAACCAAATTTAAAAAATACTACGTGCAAAGTTTTAAGTGGAGTCTATATTCCACCTAAAGTATCTGTTGATGGAGGAATTGATGTACTTCAAGATCCTATAACAAGGGCTATAGCCAAAAGGCTCATTAACGCATACATTTCTTCTTATTTAGTAGGTGAGTCAATTTTACATTAAATGGAGGAATCACCAATATTAGAAGATCAAGGAAAACCGAAGCATACATTGAAGTGGGAGACATTCCAAGGAGTTGATCTTAAAGGGCAATTTGCCAACACTGAACAAGACATGGAGAAAGATGACCATAATCCTTAAAAGCACCTGTCTTTCAAGAAGGACAAAAAGCAAGCATGGTCAAGATTTAATTTAAGTTATTTATTTTAAATAAAGTTGCAAAAACTAGTTGATGCATGATGTAGTAATCGATTAAGTGTGTTAACTGAATTAGCACTTTTATTTGGGTGCCCTTTTTAGTATTTTCCTATTTCTTGCAAACCATGATTTGAGGGGAACTATTTAAGCTCTCTTTCTTGGATTGTTAGTCAGATTAGAATTGATATTGAAACCTTGTTTTTGAATTTGGAGAGATTTCTTTTCCTATTTTCAGTGTGTTCATATGTTGTTTGTGGTATGATATCATATTAAGATTACTTTTGATAGTTGAGTAATCTTTCTTATCTTTGTATCTGTGTTCTTCTTCTTACATTTGAGGTAGAGCATATGAAGTGGTGTTTAAACTTTCAAGGAGACTTGAATTGTGGAGGTTTTCTTGAAGAATTTCCAATTGAAGGTCCATGTTACGATTTCTTGACATCTTTGGACCATTTTAGTTCAAACATGCATATTTCCTTTATCTTGATGGATTTCTTTATGATTTTTGGAAGGGTTGATTTTCATTCTTAAAGGAGAATTCTGTCAATAAATCGTGAAAAGAAGCCTCAAATTGATCGATTTATGGAATTTCCAAATTCAGTCAAATTCCTTCCTTATTAGCGCGACATCAATCTAGGAGTTTCCTTATTTGCGCACTTGTGGTGCATCAAGAATGAAAGCCACTATCTGTTGCACCTTGGCAACCATAATAGGAGGAGAAGGTTGGCATTATTACATCACATACAAATTATAACAATCGAAATTCTTTTTGGATAAATTTTAAAATAATTAGGAATGTCATTCTGAATATTTAATAATTATCAGATCAATCTATTAGCAGGATACATTATTTTATGACTATGAGATAATAGGGATTTATGGGATTTCATGGAAATTGTTATTGGTATTCAAAGTATTTAAATCACACAGAAAAGATAAAAGATAATTACATGGGTTTAATTAAGGACATAAGGGTTAGGGATAATGTGTTGGGAAATAAGGAAGGTTAAGGGAAAACAAATTTAAATTGGTCATGGGTCACTTGCTGTAAGAAAAGATATATTTAAAAATGGGATAAGATAAAAGGTGATGTGGATTATGTGTAATAAGGGGAGTGAGGAGGATATGCGGGCTATGTACAAGTTGTTGGGAAAAAAATATAAGGGGAAAAGAGGAGAATGTTCTGGAAAACAGGCGAAGAAGGAAAACAAAAAAAGAAAGAAATAAAGAAATAAGAAAAAAGGAGAAAAAAGGGAGAGGAGGTGAAGGCTTTGGAAAGAAAAAAAATAGGGTAGAGGTTGGAGAAGGGAGGCGACTCCCACGGCCGCAGCTTTTGTGCGACGATGAGGCCTGGCCATGCGAAGAGCAGTACGCCGCCATTGTGTGCGGGCAAGAGCGTCTGAGCCGGTCGCAAGTGGCAATTTCCTACAACACCTTAGCAGAGGGGTAAAAGGGCCAAGAGTAGGGGACGACTTCGTGCAGCTGGGTTTTCTGTCGGAGGGAGCTTCGAGGGATAAGGCTCTCGCGAGGAGGCCTAGCCTTTGGGAGGAGAGGCTAGCCGCGTGGTTAGGCGATGTGAGGGTTTGCCATCCACGACTCCCACATGGAAACTGAGCCTTCTTAGGCAAAATAAGGGAGCGACCGAGTGAGAAACTTATCCCACACCATTGACGAAGTAAGTATATGCTACTTGTGGTTTGGCCTTATTGGCCCTACAATGCAAGGTATAGGCAGGTGGTTTTTTGCCCCCTTTGTTTTGCTGAATGATGGACTTTGATGAAATTGTTTCTCTATTGATTTGCCTATTTTCTGTATTTTAGTTTTGCCCGATAGATTTTGTGATAGAATATTGCTCTGTTGTAAGTTGTGGTTCTTTGATTTGGTTTCTGCCTATAGACGTTTTTGAGAAAATATTGTTCTGTCAAATTGGGTCTGTTCTTGTTTTGGATCTCTGCTTCATTTGTGTTGGATAGATGTTGTCGATGGCTATATGTTATTGACTGTTATTGTAATATCCTAACTTTTCATATCAGAATTTAATAAGAATAATTTGAAAGTAATTGGGAGTATTTAGATTAATTGGATAATTATCAGGGTATTACTAAGGATGTATTCATAAGATTATAATTTAAGCAATTTATTGGATGAATTAGGATTAAACTGGAAAAGGTATTTTGGAGTTTTTAGATGCACGAGGACTGGATGTCGCGTCCAAAATGCATCTCTAGTCGTCCCTCACATTTTGGGACAAACGGGGACGACGCTTCTTGTCCTAATTCATCTGTAACGAGAGATTTCGAACGAGGTAAGACATGGCGGATGATAGCAGATGGA
Source organism: Begonia loranthoides (assembly GCA_022433065.1). Classification (NCBI taxonomy): domain Eukaryota; kingdom Viridiplantae; phylum Streptophyta; class Magnoliopsida; order Cucurbitales; family Begoniaceae; genus Begonia; species Begonia loranthoides. The sequence goes on from CM039483.1 coordinate 22,993,479, forward strand.
GAGATTTTAAATCAGTCTAATTTATTGGACTTTTTGGATGCATGCGGATGAGGCGCGGACGCCTTCCTTCATTTGAAAATGCAATTATGAAAGGGGGGAATAATGGATCGAACCGGGTTGGTTCGGCTCGATCCAAAAATTTTGGATGGCCAATTTTTAGTTAAAGGAGAAAAAGAAAGTGGATGAATTAGAATTAAAATAAATGTTAATTTAATGAATTAAATTATTAGGTTGGGAAAAATTATTTAGAGGGAATAATTAAAAGGAAGAAATTAAGTGAGGAGGGGTGGGTAAACCAATTCACCCGTGAACCAGTTTGACTGATGACAAAAGGAATGGCCCACGGCCATTCTGCGAGGGGAAGAAACCTAAGAAGAGGGAGAGAGCCAGAGGGCGAGGGAGACGCGGCAAGAGAGGACGGTGAGCTCGGGATCGGCTCTGGACGGCCGGTTGGTGCGTCATTTGGCGTATGGGGAGTTGCGGGGTGCTGATGGCATCACAGCTTAGGCTCGGGGCGTCGAGTGTCACAGGTTGGAGTGACGGATTGGCGTTGGGTCATGGTGAGCTCCGACGCTTTGTCGATTTCTGGTGGCCAGCGACGATGGATTGGCGCTGGAATGGCGTTGGCGGAGGACTGACCGGCATCGGGATGGTAGGGGGCGACGGTCTGGACAGAAACGGCTAAAGGACTGGTGGTTTGGTGTGCGGTTCAATCCAAACCGGTCTGTTCTTTTCTGAAGAAACCGACAGTGGAACGTGCATGGAATGGTGATGACAGGGGATGGCTGGGCATGGTTGGGCATGTCCGTGGTTGTGGTAGGGAGTGCCTCCCTGTGAGGTTGAAATGCAGAGGAAAGAGGGGATAGCAATGATGAACTCTCCGGTGACCTGGGAATGGAGGTGAAATGCTCTCTGTCGTGGGGGAGTGTTCTGGAGAAAAGGAGAAGTGAGGTGAAGAGTTGAAGACTAGAGAAGGGAACAGAGTGTGAAGGATGAACTGAAGGAGGGTCTGGAGTTTACTGGTGCTTTGGGTCTGCTCTTGTCTTCTAGTAAGGAAGTTCTTCCGCTGTTTTCTTGAGAGTTATGAGGTTATTTCTCCTGTTTTGGTTAAGTGCACCATAGACAAAATATACTTGCTGTGGGAAAAGGATTACTACCTCTTATTGTTGGTTGTTGTTTTGGATTATGTGTTGGATTTATTCTCTGGAAATATGTGTTGCTTTGATAAAGTGAAGTATGTGCTTTAGTTTTGTTACTACCGAGTCTATAGAATTGATGTTCTGTTATTTGGCTTTTGTCACTTGAATCAACGGTTATGATTGGAAGTATACTCTTTGTGGTTGAGTATCTATTGTTCTGTCAATTTCATAAATGCTTAGTAAAGGAAAATGTTGGTTTGTAGAAAATGTTGAATTCTCTTGTTAATAACTGATGCTTATGGACTGAAGAAAGTGGATAAGAGATGGAATTGTTATGGTAAGTGCTCTGTTGGTTGAATAATGCTCTACTATTGGGTGTTAAGTTGTAAAAGATGGAAACTGTTAAGTTGAGAATGTTAGAATTGTTAAGAGTTAAGTTCCGTTTTGGGGTGTCAAAGGGATTCCTAGAATTATTATGTAATTAAGGATAGAAAAAGAATGAAATTTATAAGTTATGATTATTAATAAGTAAATGTTTTTAATTATGAAGGTATTGAAAAGAAAAAGAAGGATAAAGATTAAGTAGAATACGCGATAAAGCTTTGAGGTAAGAAATTAAGTAGAGTCGTTGGCTAGTGGAGGACCTACACCATTAACTGTCTTTTCTTTAAATTGTTTGTTTGCGTTTCTAATATGTTGCCATAGTATGCCTATGTTGTTCGAACATTATTAATTTAATCTCTAAGCATGTTTAGGATGTTAGCCTATCGTTATTGTTTCCTTTGAATAGTCAAGTACGTCTACATTGTTATTGCTTTCTTTAAATTACTAAGTATGTCTATATCATTATTGCTTTCTTTGAATTGCCAAGCATGCCTAAGTTATTATTGTTTCCTTTAAATCGCAAAACATGTCTACATTGTTATCGCTTCCTTTAAATTAACAAGCATGCCTATATAGTATGTTAGTACACTTCCATATCTCATACTTTTATATTATTGTGATTATTGCTTTATGTCTCATACTTTTATAATGTTACGATTACTGCTTTTCATTAACATGAATCACGATAATGTTTCTCATTGACATGCATCATGATAATAGAAACAAGTAGAAAGTGCTACCTTTGGGGTGGTACTCATATGAATTACATGAGAAAAATGAATGAATGAAAGAAAAAGAAAATGGGGAGTTGGGGGACGAACGGGTAGTTCGAATCTAATCAGGCAGGCTGGACTAAGTCTCCTCCCTTGTCGGGAACGGGACCAACTACCCCAGGTGGTTAGAAACCGACCAAGACTATACCTTCAACACAGGTTTCTCCAATCTCCTGCTTGATGTATGAGTTATGAAAGAAAGAATGAAACATAAAGAAAAAAAAGGTTTGGGGCGGTACCCATTCCAAAAGAATGAGCGAGAGGCATACGACATACTGTATATCTCGTTCCTTTCTGGGCCTCGAGCTCACAGTTGCTAATGGTATAGGTACATGCACGAAAAAATGATGAACAAATCAAGGAGCAGTTGATAAAGGATTTGCACGGGCAGGACTTGTGGCTGGCTAGGCTAAAGGAAGTAAAAGAGAAATTATTTTTGTAACTAACCTATAATAAACTGTTTAGTATTCATTAACTGAATTACTTATGCTTCCGCTATGTTTTAAGAAAAGATATCTATAACTATAGTTTTCCACTGCTTATAACGATTTTCATAATGAGTCTAAAGAGAGGATTTTTAACGATCTGGCTTTTTAGAAATAGAACTCTGATTATATTTTAAAAAGGTTTTTTGCTGTTTATAAAGTATAAGAAAAATTTTTAAATTTATCATATTTTTAAAGTAAAGAAAAATCTGGGTCGTTACAGTTATTCTAGACTATTTTCCTTTATTCATGACATAGAGGTCTAGTCTTATAATTGGAAAATGCGGCTATATCCATGAGAATTTATTTTATTGCTATTTTCTTAATTTTTTGCATAAATGGAGGATTTATTACAGTTGTTAGATGGTTCTGTTTCGTGTTAATAACTATGCTTGAGGACCTGATATTATTTGTTAGTGTTCTGTCATTGGGAATCCATGTTGCTACTTTCTTTAATTGTTGAGCGTCTGTAGATTGCTTGTTGCCATCATTTAATAGTTGCATATTAGGTGAAAGGTTCTCATTTCATTATGATGTATGTTCATGCAAGAGTCTACATTAAGATAGATAAAATGCGAATAAAATGTATATAAATGGATAAGGAGGACAGGTTGTCCCACAAAGGGGACCAGTGAGGCATTAGCCCATTAGCTTGTTTCTGGCGCAACCCAGAAACTGACAGGCACAAGGGGCGCCTTGGTCGCAGTGCATTAAATTACACACAGTTAACGGAGCTCTCCCAAAAAGAGTGGAGTCTGTCTTCACAAGGGCTGGAGACTCTCCCAAAAGGGTGGAGAAACGTAGTGTGTGCCCCACTGTCGAGCCTTCTCATATCCGAAAGTGTAAAGTGAAAGAAAGATGAAGAACAAGAAAGAAAAAGGTACTTAAATGGTGACTGAGGACAGGCTGCCCAAAAGGGTGGTCTAGTGGGACATTAGCCCGTTAGCTTGTTTCCGGTGCAACCGAAAACTGACAGGCACAAGGGCCACCCAAGTCGCAGTGCATTGAATTGCACGCAGCTAACGGAGGACTCCCAAAAAGGGTGGAGTCTGTCTTCACAAGGACCGGAGACTCTCCCAAAAGGGTGGAGAAACGTAGTGTGTGCCCTACTGCCGAGCCTACTCATAATCAGAAAAGTGAAAGAAAAATGAAAGAAAAGAAAAGAGAAGAAATAAAGAAATGAAAGAAAAGATTAAACAAGTGTCACGTCATGACATGTTTATGGTCACATACATTACTTGCTAAGTCTTAGACTTATAAATAAACCTTACATTGTTGGTACATGTATTACAGAGAAAATGACAAATGCAATGATACGTTGAGGGAGCTTGCTCATGATGAAGACTTGGTAGTTGTTGAGTAATTCCATGGTTTATTTAACTGTTTTTATAAAAAGAATATTTATATTGAAATTGTAAAGGACTGTTAAAAACTTATGATTTGCAAGAAATATATTTAATTGATAAAGTCTTCCGCTGCATTGAATTTCTAATTATGGTTTTTATTCCAATGATGTTTAAATGACAGGTATGATATTTGTAAAAATTTTATAGATGCATGGTTTAGCAGTTGGCTTTAAAGATATGATTTATTTCAAAAGAATTTAAGCATCATCATTTTGGTTTGACTATTTTAAAGAAAGAAATATATATATCATGAAAATTTACTACAAAATAATGTTTTACAAAACAGGACGTTACACAAATAAACTAAATGATGAACTGTAAGTATAAACTAAAAAAACTTACAGACATTTTGTGCATTTAGTTGCTGAAGAGGTTGCTGGAGAGGCTTCTAGAGAGGATGTTGGAGGGAATGCTGGAAGTGGTTCTCGAGAGGTTGTTGAAAGGACTGCTCGTAGCCCCATTCTTTGCAATTCAGCCAACAACTCATGATGGCGCTTTGCTCCTTGGTCCTCCATTCTTTGCATTTGGTGCAACACCATTTGATGGTCATCCTCTATCCTTTGAACTCTGTCCTCCATCTTTTGAACTCAGTCCAACGTCATTTGATGTGACTCCTCTGCTTGCTTCTTCATTCTTTGCATTCAGCTGACAATCTCCTTAGACATTGATGGAAAATGAGATGAATGAGGAGGGGCGGAGACATCGGTTGCAGAGTATCATCCTCCATATGCTATAGAGGCGATGGTGGAGCTTGTTCCTCCAAGGTGGATGGAGGGTGTCTCGCTGAGGGGGCTAGAGGCTGTACAACTAAAGGGGCTGGAGGCTGTACAACTGAGGGGGCTAGAGGCTTGGAAACTTTTGCTCGAGTCTTCAAGGCAGGCTTGGATGGAGTCTTGCATACCCATTCCCCTTCCGAATTTGGTGATCCCAGTAATGACCCAATTTTCCTTTCTTAAAACGTGACATTTTTTAAAAAAATTTATAATTGAAAATCGCGTGAAATTAAAACCTTTGCGTAGCGGAAGACTTTTCATTTTTAAAACTATTTAAAGACGATAAATAAAATTATTTTCTTAAAAATCTTTACAACTTGAAAAACTTTACTTAACTTAAAACAGAAAGCACTTTACATTTATCAATAACTTTATAAAACCTTTTACATTTTTATCTTTATCTTTAGCCTAGCCAACCACAAGGTCCACGCGTGCAAATCCTTCATCAACTGCTCCTTAACTTGATCTCGCATGTACCTACATCACAAGATTTAACTATGAGGCTAAGGGTCGGTAAGGGATATAAAAATATGTAATGCACATGCCATGCAATTTTTATAAAAACATATGCGGGTTCATTTTTGTTTCCAGTTTTCGTGTATCATTATCTTGACTTTACTTCATTATTTACTTGACTTGACTTTACTGTTAACTTGACTTGACAGGTGTTAGAGATGTCAAAACTTGAAGGGGAGAGTGGCACCATATGGCCCACTTGGGCAACCAACTCAAGAACCCACATCTCGTCACACCTATTTATGTGTATTCTCATTTAGTTTCGTTTTCATTTAGTTCTAGTTACCCATATAGGCGTTAGAGATGTCAAAACTTGATGGGGAGAGTGGCACCCCACTTGAGGTAGCCACTCAAGAACCCACACCTCGTCACACTTATTTACGTTTATTCACATTTCATATCTGATTCCGTTTTCTTTTCAAAACATATGCTTAAAACCATTTTCGTAACATTTTAAAAACCATGATGCATGAATGCTCATAAATGCATACAGTTCTATCGTATCCTCAATATAACCTCAAAGCATGATCAATATCAAAATCTTTAACTTAAAGAACTTAAATCTAATAAACACATAATTAAATATAACAAAAAATCACACAGCAAAGCATCCTCGAACAAAAGCATGATCAGTAACTTAATAATCTAGTCAATACAGACATCAAACAAGTTCTAACTCTTGCGATGTAGGCCCTAAAGATTAAACACAAACAATATCACTTACCTAGCGTCCTTAGCGAGTTCTAGCACTTTAGCTCTTTTTCTTTACACCTTCAAAATCAATAACATTTAATCATCAATAATTAATCAACCATCCCAAATTCTCAAATCTATAACTTGATAACATGCATATATATATATATTATACATTTTAATTATATTCCACATTTCCTTCAACTTCACAATTTCTCAAAGCAATAAAAGACAGAGAATACTTTCATTCATCATATCCAATCTAACTTCATCACCTAAGAACTTTCATCCACCTATTTTCATCAACACTATAATCAATAAAAAGAGCAACCTTATCTTACAAAACCTTAACCTTAAACTCAACATTTTTCTTCACTTCACTGCTTATCATTTTTGCACAACAAACAACATAATCCAGCATAAAACCCTCAACCACGATCATCAAAATCTGCAACTTAAATACATAATAAAACCCCACAACCAAGTATAAAGTCCACAACCCATAGAGCATTTATCAAGCTACAATAGCAGGGAATAGTTTTCACCTTCTATAACAGCAGAGAGAAATCTAACAAACAACAAAGAAATGTATAATAACTCCTCAACCGTGGCCATCAGTAATATCCAAACAGCATTGCACTACATTTTTCATTCATTTATCTTCTACTTATTATTCCCATAAAATCCATAAACGTAGCAAAGGAATTTCTTCTTACCTGAAGAACACCCGAGGAAATAGAATGCAAGGAGAACTCCAAAACCCCTTCCACTTGCCTCCTCCTCCTCCTTCTTGAACTTCTCTCTCACTTTTCTCTTCTCAGTTTCTCATAGAAGCTCACTCTCACCTTTCACTTTGCTCAGGTTCTCTCTTCCTCTTTCTGTTTCTCTCTGTTTCTCTTCTCTCACAACTCTCAACTTTCTCTAGAGAGCTCTCTCTCTCTATTTTTTTTAATTTTTTATCCAGAAGTTTTCCTCATACGCTTCATTTATCTCCATAATATCTCACCTAACCTTCTCCTACACTGCCATCTGTAATGGAGGGATGCGTGGAGAAATCCCAGAAAATACCACCTCGAGATTTACATTTTCTTTTGGGGTAACTGACATTCAGCAGTCCCGGTCGATCAGACTCCTTTTTGACGATCGATCAAAACAATAGCTTAAAACACAATCTTTATAATATCTAATGGAGTCGGTCGTGTAACGACCCGAATTTCTTAACCGTTTTAATAATACGCTAAGTTTTACCAAAACGAGTCTCAAAAGTTAAGTTTTTTTTTTTCTTAAAAATCTTTTCTTAAAGAATATCACAGTGCAAAATCCGATCATTACCAAAAGCTCATTTTATTGTTCATTAAATAGTGAATAACTATTATTTACGATTTGCGGAAGCGATATAAAAGTTCATTCATAAAAGTTTGCGGAAGCATATCTAAACAGAAATCCAACTTACGAAACTGTCATTTTGTCAAGGAAAACTATGACTAACAATATTAGGGAAAGCATAATTTAAAGCATCATGTAAAGTGATAATTTAACTCTAAATGTTGAGTTTTCAAAGATAAATCCACCATATTCGATAAGGGTAAAAGGAAAATTAACGTTCAGCAAAATAAATCTTGACGTTAGCCCTTACTAAGTTTCTTCTTCTTCATTTATTTAGTGTCGTACTACTACTCCACTAGCGTCTCTATCGGATCTACCGCAGGCTCCATCAGAATGGCCTCCTCTACAGCACCTGGCACAATCACTTCAGTACCTACACCACAAGTAAGGACGTGAGCTTACGCCCAGTAAGGAAATGGGGAAAACAAATGCATATGTCTCTCTTTAGTTTCTTTTGGAATAGGGGCCACCCAAACCAATTCTTTTCTTATGTTCTTTCTTTCGTTCATTCTTTACTCGTACTTCGAGCTGCAGATTGGAAGACCCATATGGATGGTATAGTGGGTTGGACCTAACCTCCTATGGGCAACTAGGTCCCGTTCTCGATGAGGTAAGGGCATTTCCAAATTGCCAGGTTAGGACTGCTACCCATTCGCCTCCCAACTCCATTATTCCTTTCTTTCGTCTTTTCTTATCATTTTTCTTTCCTTACCATGCATGTGAGTACCACCCTGAGGGGGTACTCCCTACTTTGTTTCTATTATAGAACGTATGAGGACACTCCTACCTAGACTGGCACATACACGGATATCAAACAACATTACTTTTAAGGAAATTCACAATAAAATAGCATAACATAACACATAAGGAAAGCAAGGTGTATCTACGTAGAACGCTATGATAACATGCCGAGCAATTGAATTAAGATTAACTAAGCATAATTGTCCAAACTCACAAAACTTAACTATGCGTAAGAAATTATGGAAATCAATAACATGCATTATTATTAATCTCAAATAAAGTAGATAACAGTCTATAAGCTATCACCAAATGAAATCATATAGCAGTAAATTTACAACAGAACGAACTTTATCGACGTAAGGCCGCATGGAATTAACGAAATAGATAATGAAATGAAATAACCTAGCATGTTTCTAAACGACTGAACAACGATAATTAATATTAATCGAAATGCAACAACAAACATGCTTCTCAAATGATGATAAATAATAGAATAACACGCTAATCATGCCTTCACGTCGACTACCACAACAGTGAAATATTAAAAATAGGATAGTAACATGCATTTCTTCGATCATATATGACAACAAAATAATATAGGATAGGGCAACGGAACATGCTCTCTGAACGACTAAAATAGCAATAAATAACAAGTCTACGTAAACGGCGAAACATGCTTAGAAGATGATAATGAATAGCAGCGTTTGAATGGTGAAAAGGAACAATAGAACATGCGTTTACATTGACTGTAAACAGCAACACGAGAAATCGGGACAAGCAATGAAGACGTACTTCTAAATTGATAACGACAGCGAACATCATCGAGTTAGAATAGCGAATCATGATCTTAAGCAATAAATAACGCAATGGAGAGTAGTTACTACTCATGCATGCAATCGATTAATTAAACAGTGAGTAATATTGGGAACGTAACAATAGAAACATGTTTCTTATCGATAACGAATATTATAGAAACAGAACAACCAATAAAATTGCAAAAACGAACATCTTAGTGTGTTTTTAAGCAACTAATTCAACAGCAGTTATATAGCAGAGATTTATAGCGGCTTGGCATGCGCTGAGTTCTATAGCAGCAATAATTTAACTGTGAGTTATCTAAAATCAACCAATTTTATAAACTATCATGCTTGGAGTTATCTAGTGTCAACTAATTAATATCCGATTAGCTTTATAGTTATACAGCAGCAACAAGATATGATAGCAGGGGAACAACACCGATAACTTTTACTTTTCATACTTTTAGGATTCTCTTTCATGAGAGCTCTCATGCATTTCATTTTATAGCAGTGATATCGAAAGTAATAACAGCGACAATAGCATAGCAGTAATATAGCAACAGAAACGTGCTTAATAGTGGCAAACAAAGAATATCGTGTACAAGATAATAATAACAGTAGCAACAATAATCTAACGTGCTTACCACGGAGTCAACTCACCTATTTTTAACAGTCACAATGAGGATATATATATATATATATATAAGAGATGACCGGAAGGTAAACATATCCAGAAAAAAAACATTGAGTCTATCTCATTTATCCTTAACACTTTCATTAACTCATCTTTCCACATCCTTAACATCAAGTAAAGATTAACATACATTTCCTAACTGAACATCCATGGAATATAAACAGCAACAACACATTATGAGAAACGTAGCAATAATACAAGTGACAGCAGAAAATGTAAGAGCACAAGCAACAACGGAGAATATAGAACAATAAGACGTAACACAGAGAATAGAAGAACCATTGCAATAGAATAGAAACGTAGATAATGGAACAACCAAGGAAAATACCAGAGTCACTGCATCTAGGAAACTCACGATTTATTAACTGGAAGAAAATCACTACATACACACTCACACATTTTTACTTGTGGGTAGGGCTTCCTCAAGCCAACGACTACCCATTTCCTTACATTGGGGACGACTCAACACCTAGCAATAGTTCCCCCTCCTTCCTTCACTTTTCATGCAGCAACTCTCCAGCAAAACACTGAACCAGAACAATGAAGAAGTAGAGGAGGAAGCTGAAGATGATTTGTAGGCTCACCTTGGGGACAATCGTACGAGTGGCAAGGGGAGGAGCAGGAGACAAGGCTCTGCAGGTCAGGATCGTGGGAGTGAGAAGTGTCTAGCTGCATTTTGATTGGCTTCGCGTCATTTTCATTCAGGTTTTAAATCTATTCTGTCGCTGATCTGCTATGATTCGGACGAGTGCGGATGACTTGGCCTCGTCCACATATCGTCCGCAAGACCAAATTCCTTAGGCCAAAATGGGGCCTCGGACAAGAAATGGCGTCCCCACTTTTTCTATACCGTCCGCAGTCGGGATTCAGACGCTATTGGGTGTCCGTGTGTCGTCCGCATGTATCGTCCGAATATGCCCCAAAATCGGACAGAGGCAAATCGGACGAGGTCCTTTCTCATCCGTTGGCATCCGGACTCATCCGAAAGTCTCCAGACTTAAACAGATTCAAATCGGACGCGTGCTACGCTCGTCCGTGTCATCCGCACCATCGTCCTAAAGTCCCTAGACTTAAATAGATTCGATGTGGATGCACTCTTCCTCGTCCGCATCATCCACTTGGTCGTCTGGAAGTTCATCAATTAAATTTTCAATAAATATCCAAATAATTGCTTATCTAAATTTACACCAAATTAATTTTTCAATTATCTTTATTTAATTCCATTACGAAAAATCAGAATATTTCATCCCATGAGAAAATCATCACAAAATCTCCAAAACTCATAATTACCATTATTTTTAATTTCGATTAAATTTTGGGATATTACAGTTGTCTTCTCTACTCTCTCTTGGGTCTTCAAGTATTAGAACTCTTCCATGTTTTTCCTTATAATCTGTATGCAAAGGATATTATATATTGTAGAAGATAAAAGATGAAGGATGTTAGTGCTATGTTGCTTGGAAAGTTGATTCTGTGAGCTCTCTGTCAAGTTTATTATTTCGTTGTTCTATATTTCAACTATAGTTTGAAGGTCATGGTTAAGGAAAAAAATGTATTGAGGTTATTGCTCCGTTGGTTGAGTTAGTTATGTAGGTTTGGGTTTTGTTGTTATCCACATAGAAGGGTCTTGTTTTATGTTTCGACTGCTGTTCTAATGGGTTTTATGTAATAGTTATTTTGCAGATAGTGTTCCATTTCAATTTTTGTTTGAGTAAAAGTGGTTAAGAATAATGAATACTTAAAAGAGGGATTTATGGTTTATTTTTAATTGCTGCTTGGATGGGCAAGGATGAGGTTATAATCTGTTGCTATTGATGATTTTATATATTTGAAATTGAAGGTATTGAGAAGAAGAATATTAGGTGCTGAATTTCATTGAAGACTGCTAGGAAAGTGATATCATGTGTCTTTTGCCGTTTGGCCTATATCACAAGAGATTAGGACTTGTTTGCTGACTGCGTTTACTAAATTATTAAGTTATTGATCTTGCTATTGTTCAAGGATGTATTGCTATTTGATGTTTAATGCTGTGTTTATTAGAATTAAGTTCTTTAAGTTAAAGATTTTGATCATGCTTTAGGGATTAAATTGAGGATATATAATTGTAGGCATTCATGTGCATTTCATGCATCATTGATTTTAAAATGTTACGAAAATGATTTTAAGCATATGTTTTGAAAATGAAACGAAACTAGACATTATATGTGAATAAATGTAAATAGACATTTGGAGGTGTGAGTTCTTGAGTTGGCTGCCCCACGTGGGCCCCACGTCAAGTTTGACATCTCCAATGACTGTATGGGTGAGCAAAACTAAAGTCAATCTAATACTAAAGTTAAGTTAAGGTAACGGTAACTGAAAAATGGAAACGAAAATGAAACCCGCATATGTTTTTATAAAAGTTGCATAGCATGTGATTGCATAATTTAATTTATATTGCTTATTGAGCTTTAGACTCATAGTTTAAGTTTTGTGATGCAAGTATGTGCGAGATCGAGTTAAGGAGCGGTTGATGAGAGATTTGCACGGTTGCGGACTTTGTGGCTGGCTAGGCTGAAGATTTAAGGAGGAAATGTAAAAGGTTTTGTAAAAATATGATTAAATGTATAAAATATTTATGGTTTTAAGTTATGACACGTTTTATAAGTCGTAAAGGTTTTAAAGAAAAAAATTCATTTATCGTCACTTCAAATGGTTTTAAGAATGAAAAGTCTCCGCTACGTGACAGTTTTAAATTTTATGCATTTTATATAGAATATATGTTTTAAAAGGCAACATTTTTAAAGAAAAAGGAAAACAAGGCGTTATGTATATATGTGAGGTAAAATAAAAAGAGTAATAATCAAAATAAGTCCGTGACTTATATTTGAAGTATGGAAACTTCCAATATTTTATCGTCATAAACATAGTTTATCTCATTAAGAATATAGAGTCACATCTCGACTATATATATATGTAACGACCCAGATTTTCATACATTTAAAAATACGTAAAAATTTTGAGAAAACATACTTGAGTGCAACTGGGCTGTTAGAAACACTTAAAACATTTCGGAATTAAAAAGATTTGCGGAAGGGTATATAATTTACACTTAATGAAAATAAATTAAACATTTAATTACAATTTAAGAAAAGAGAAACTTAATTCAATTACAAATCAATTGTTCGTAGCTTGACCAACCACAAACTCGCGCTCGCAAATCCCTCTTCAACTGCTTCGAGTTCACACGCTATTTTCTCCTGCGGATACCTACACCACGAGTAAACTGTAAGCCTAAAAAGGCTTAGTAAAGAAAGGGTTAACAATCAAAGAATAGAATTTAATTATAATTATTAACCTAGATTACTTAAACATGCTTTAATAACTCGTTTAGATTAACTAAATTTATTATATTAATATTCTGGACAAATTAATAACTTGATTAACATTCTCAATATACTAGTTAATTACACTAATTATAATTACTCATTTTAGATAACATGCTCAAGGGTTGGTTAACCATTTCTAATTAAAATTACTTAATCAACAACTAGCAATTAGTAAGTTATTTAACATGGAATTTCCTGCAAGTAAATACCCGTGAGCCTACAAAGTGATTGTACTCTAACAAATACAACAAAGAAAGATTTTAGAAAACTAACAAAGCGTCCAAGTGCAGAAACATACAGACAATACAATGAGGAACATCTGAGGCATTAACAGAGAGAATATCACAAGGCAATATAAACTCTAACATTTTACCCTATCAACACAAACAGTGAGTACTTCCAGGAATTATCTACTAACGACGAATGAATAACATAATGCATAACAACAATATGATAACACCCAAGTTTATATGGCATACACAAGTCTATAAAACTAATCCAGTTTGTCCACTACTAAACTAACAGCAACATATTCATGTAAAATAGCTATAACCAGAACATGCAGAATATCTAATACAGAACATTCGCCAGATGAACATGTAAACAAAATCAAAAGGGCATACTGGGCACTATCCATACAATCCAGAGAACTACACACAATTATCCAGCAGAGAAATCAACTAGGAAAAAACAATAGAAATTCATCCAAGGAACTGTTAATAACTAAACCAGCAATGGAAACATAATAACCTGCAAGGAAAGATCAACTAAAGCCAATTAACAAAACTAACAGTGGGCATGAATCCAAAATCTGAAATCCATTTACAGCAACTAAAAATGAGCACTTCAAGGAATTGTTAACTATATCAAAGAAAACTAACGACAGAATTCAGCCAACATACACAACTCACGCACACATACTCGTGGGTAGGGGGCTTAGACGGCCAGACACACCCAATCCTTACCATAATGAAGAATTAACACTCAGGGACAGCAAGCTCCACTCTCGGCTCCACAACAACATAGAAATGCAGAAACGTCCAGCAACGAAGGAACCCACATCCATGGAAAAATAGACAGAACACACATCATAATCCCACCACTACCAAGAGCTCGACCAAGAAAACCAAGGAGCAAAATAGGATACCTTACCTCAAGAAGAAAACCCCACTGTCGCCAGAAATCACACCTGAAGGGTTCAGTTTCACACACTTCATCTCCCTCAACACTGCCCCTCACAGACTCTCAATTCCCAGACGACAGAAGTTCTAACCCCCCAACCATCAACCTTCTCTGAACTCTCTCACCCAAAAATCTCAATTACTAGATGAATTTAAACACAAAAGGGCAATTTGAAATGCAAAAATAACCTATCCCATGATATCCGCGATGGAAGCTGATATATCGGATCAGCTCACCAGGTCTCAGCTTCAACTTCCTTTCCAAACCTCTAGATAAGAAATCAAAGGAATGGACCGGATTGGATTGAACCGTGAGATAGACGACAAGTCGTTCCTCCCTGAACCGACGCTCAGCCCTGCCCTACCCTGCCAATCACAAACCGAGGACCTCACTGCAACGTCCGATCACAGCTTGCCTTTGTCGTCGCCATTCCTTGTTGTCATCGCCAATCAGTCTCCAAAAAAATCCGAATCAAACCCATTAAGTTGTACTTCCCGAGTTCGAGATCGCCGCACCGCGTCGCCAAACTATGCCAGCCCACCTTGACGAAGCACGCTTGTCGGACCATCACCATCATTCGCCCTTCATCGTCGCACACGGGCACTCGTCGGATCGTCGTCGTCCAGCGAGCTGGGTCCCGATTCTTCGCGAGCTCCCTCGTCTCTTCTCTCCCTCCCTCTTGTTTTCTACTCTTCACCCGAATGGCCCGAAGGCCAGTCTTCTAATACACTAGACCCGTTCAGTTCTTCCTGAACTGGTTCAACATACCTACCTACAATTAAACTTTAAATCATTAAATTAAATCCATTAATTTTCTAATCCCTATTCTAATTTAATCCTTCCAATAATTAAATTTAATCCAATTTATCCAAACTATTCATTAGCTTTAAAATACCATTCAATTGGTTTAGCAAATTAATCCAATTTATTTCTTATCACTAAAATACCCCTAGGCCTAACGCTCATAATACGCCCTGTAATATCCTGATGATTAAAATATCGGGATGTTACAATATATGGTGACATAAGATAAATATATTTTATATAATACGATTATATAGGATTAGACCAGATAAAATTCTATTGTTTTGATAATTTCTGTTAAATATAGAATAATTAGTTTTATCATAATGATTGTCATATATGTATGATATTAATTCATTGTATTTAACAAACTCCTATTTCATTTTAATTTATTTTTTGATTTACTTGGTAAAGTTTTGTACAAGCTATAATTCATATACCTTGTATATTGGAAATGAATTAAAATGAATAGCTGAGAATGTTAATATTGATACAATGAAATCTATTTCTATAGATTCTCTTGTTTGTTAGTTCAGAAATCGAATAATTAGTGCGCAATTTATAATAATTATGAATTAATTATTCAATCAAGAACTAATGGTAGTTAAGGATAAAAACGTTAATGAATTATAAATCTAGCTCTATTACGAATTTAAATGGAGGGTTAATACATATGTAATGACTATATCAATGGACATTACTTTGAGTAAATATACTCTATAGTTTTTTAGAGTGCAACTCTAAGTATTTAGTGCAATTACTTTATAATTAATAATTATGTTAATTAATATAAAGAGTTTATATTAATTAACGAAAAATTATTGGAGTTTAGAACTATAGCTTCATTGATCCATTTGTTATTTAATACACTCAATTATTAATACACTCAACAATAAATTTAGGAAAAATGACAAATCAACCATCATCCTTTACTATTTGTGACAAACCAACCATTATTCTTTTTTTTTTCTAACAAATTAACCACTGAACTATGAAAAATTGATATCGCTACCATCGCTGTCACGTTTTCCTTTAATGGTATGACGACGAACTGCAGCGATTTGTCGTGAAACTGTAGCGGTTGGTCATGAAACCGCAGCGGTTGTCGTGAAACCACAACGGTTGTCATGAAACCGTAGCGGTTTGATGATGAACTGTAGTGGTTTGTCATGAGACCACGGTGGTTTGTCGTGAAATCGCGGTGGTTTCTCGTGAAACCGCGACGGTTTGTCATGAAACCACAACGATCTCATGACTTACGGTTTATGTAAAATCTTTGATCGCAAATTTGAGAGCTTAAACGCGCGATTGTGGCCCCAAGAAATAGGGGACATGGGTTAAACCCAATGTTAATTGTAGATCTCTGAGAGAGTTTTGATTTGACATCTTACAAAGCCAATTTTGATATCATAGCCAAAGTTATGATCATTTGAAGTTGAAGAGGTCAAAGTTATGATTTTGGTTCCATAAACCGGGAACCGCGGCGGTTTGACGACAAACCGCAGTGGTTTGTCGTCAAACTGCGGGGGTTTGTCATCAAGCAGCTGCAGCTTGATGACAAACCGCCGCAGTTTCACGAAAACCACTACGGCTTGTCGTCAAATTGCCGCTGTTCAGTTGCAAATAAAAAAAATTCATTGTCTTCTTCATACGAAAACCCAAACAAACTGTGATTCTCCCAAGTCCCATAGACTGTAAAACAATTGTAAATCATCCGAAAACTATAAACAATAACATTCTTTTACAAAATCTTCTAAATTATAAAACCCAAAATCTTTTAAATCCAGTCTTTTACAAAATCCAAAATCTTCTAAATCCATTATCCATGAATATTAACTCTATTCCACTGAAAATCTATTTTCAAATCATGAGTTCTTCCATTTTTTTCCATGGGTATTTATTTTTTTGCACTGTGATTTGAGAAAGTTAACGTCATTTTCACAAAGTTAACGGTGATGTTCGTGGTGGCAATTTTTAAAGTTCAGTGGTTAATTTGTTAGCAAAAAAATGATGATGGTTGGTTTGTCACAAATAGAAAAAGATGATGGTTGATTTGTCATTTTCCCATAAATTTATTATTTTCCATTAGATATAATAATTGAATTATTGATTATTCAATTGATTAAGACACAATGAAAAAAATTGTCATAGTTAATATATTTGTTATATTTCATTAAATGAAATAATTGAACTATTGATTATTCAATTAATTAACAAACATAAAGTAACTTTTGAAAATAGTTTTTAAAATGGATTATATCAAATTTGAGTTAATGTCATTGTACCACGTGTTGAGCTATGGTGATAAGATGTTTTGATTTCCATAATATTTTTGTATGAAATCAATTCTAATTTCAATGGGAGATTAATATTTGTAGTGATTTTCTCTAAATGTTATAATGACCGTTATGGAGTTATTCCACTATAAATAGAGAATCTCATCAACATGAGTGGTTGAAATCTTTGAGATTGAGGAATCCATTCTGAGAGCAAATTTGTGAGTTTTCTGTGTTGACTTTAGAGAAGTATTCTCTATATTTAAATAGATTGTTTCATGTGTTGAGAATATGATCTATCATAAATTGAGTGTGATCTTGCTACGTTCATGGCGCCCACACGTGCTTATTCAAGATGAGGAGGATTGACAGAGAAAATTGAAGGTTTCAAAGCTTGAGGAAATATTATCAAAGCTCCCGATTTTGTATCCGTGTGAAGTAAGCTACAAAGATATATTTTCTTAATCCTTTAGATTATATCTAAAATAAGATATTTTTTATATATGATTATTAATATAGTATAATAACAATCTATTTTATATTCATGTTAAATTATTTTTCATGATACATTGGTAATGCACGTTACCAACATAAAAATGTCTACAATTAAAAGCACAAATAACATAAACAAAACAAGAAAATTTTTGTATCAAAATTATATAACATATCTTTAAAGATATATTTGGCAGATGGGGTATCCTCCCGACGTAGTTCAAAGTTTATTTTAAAAAAATAATCCCTCAATACCCATCCAGATCGTGTAACATCTTTACTGACGTAATTCAAAGATCCACTACAATATGAAGCTCCATCACCAAACTCATTGATAAGGGATATGGTATCTCCAAACTCTGGAAAAATATTGTGCAAGTGCCTACACAATAGCATGGAAATCAAATAAAAAATTGAGGAACAAACAAAAATTAATGACCCACAAGACCATTGAAGCTACCGTTCTTCATAGCCATGAAAAGTTCGAAATTTTATGCATCAAATATTTCTATATTAAAAACAATACAATTAGAAAACATAAAATAATATAGAAATTTTACTCATGATAATATTCATTTTCTTATTTTTAGTATCATCCAAATATGCAAAAATTAGTAAACAATTAAAATAATATAGAAATCAACTAATATTAAATAATTCAAATACAAATAAATTTTACATTTTTCAAATTACTTCACTTCTTCAAATGATTCATACATTATTTGAATAATGAGTCCAACTTTGCATGCAAATGAGAGATTCCATAGTTTTTGGTGTTAATGAACTATGAAATGTATGTAGAACTTGACCAATAGAGTTGAACATCTTTTGCTATTTTACTAAATATTCAATGTTTTAAAGAGTTCATAATCTATCAATTTAAAATATTCATATTGTTTGTACAACTCTCAAGACTTTCTCACGAATACTTCATCAACTTTAGTTCTACTACCTAAGTCATTTTCTTAGCCCAATTCTTCTACACAAACTCATCATAATCAATACTATCATGAGTAATTACATCATACACATACTTAGAAGCTTGTTTCATGCGTTTGATTGTGAATTCACTTTATACTCAAAACATAACCTTTTAATTGTATGTTTAATGCTTCACAAAATTTAACTTTACATCTTGAACAATACTCACATACATGAAGTGATTAACTCTACAAAAATTCTTTCAATTCTTTTCATACTTATTTTGAATACCAAGTGCTATGGCTCTTAGTGATAAGTAACTAATTACCTCAAATTTCTTTATAATTCTATAAAGTTTACACATTTCAAAAAAAAAAAAAATACATTGGTGATAATACGTAAATATATAAAAATTTTCAATATCACATCGTAAAATACTTTCAACGACATTATAAAGTCACAAATGACATGCTAATTTTCTTTAGTAGGAGGATCAGTTACTTTCTCATATTTAATAAATTCTAATATAAAATAATTGTTGTATTCACTCAACTTTTTAAAAGTTTTTAAAAAGATTTAAGCAGTGCAATATTAAGTAAGTTGAGTTCTATCAGTTAAAAATACCAAAACACATGACACTTTTTTTGTAATCTTTGCACTGTCAACATATGCTTTAAAATTTAGTCTTTTTAGCAGGAGAAGACTTCACATATAAACAACTTTAAAAACCTTTAGTATGAAATCATTGTGCTCTTTCTATCCATTGGAAACAATCAAATTTGTAATATGAGTAAAACATCTTACATGCATGTACTCATTATCAAATACCATGCTTTTGGTCTTCTGGCCTATATCATAAAATGCTAGGATATTTTTACTTGTATTTCTATTTTATTTGTAAGGACATTGATCGAGGACGTGTTACTATAATATTAGACATTGATTGATTGTTGCTTTGATTAGACATACGAGATGACATAATATTGTAATGACTTTGAACCTATAAGGTTCTTTTGTTTTGCATGTGATAGTAGACTGGATTGATATTAGTGTATTACGATTCATATGACATGGTTATGTGCATCATATGCATGATGAAAACTTATTTATTTTGAGAACAGAAAATGATTTTTATGCATATGTTTTCACGTAAGAAAGATCGAACAACTCAACCCATGGAGGGCCAGTTATTACTCATGACAATGTCAAAACAACCCAAGCCAGTCAATGCCCTGAGTGCAAGAGGAACCATTTAGGCAAATGCAGAGCTAATACCGGATAATGTTTCAAATGGAAAAAAGGGCCACATGGCCAGAGATTGCTCGACTTTAGTAGGGGAGTAGAAGAAGGTAGTCTCAAAAGTCTTTTATCTTATCCAAGATGATGGTGATAAATAGCCTGCTGTTATGTCAAGTAATATATTTATTAATGTCATTGTTGCTTATACCTTGTTTGACTCTGGAGCTACACACTCGTTTGTGGAAACTATGTTCTATTCTAAATTGAATTGTTTATCTAGACTACATAAGTATGTATATAGAGTAATGTTACCATCGGGAGAATGTCTTAAAGCAAGTGGTATCTTGAAAGAGGCGTTATTAGCTTGAACAACCAATTATTACATGCCAATCTCATTGTGATTGATACGAAGGGGTATGATGCTATTCTCTGCATGAATTGATTGTTTAGATATTTTGCAACCATAAACTATAGGAAAATGATACTTTACTTCCAACTTCTATACTGTAAAGAATATGTTTTTCATGGGACTAAGGACAAAAGTAAACCATAAGTTATTTTCACTATTAAAGCACAACCACTACTGATGGGTGGATGTATGAGTTTCTTGGTCAATATAGTTTATACATGTGTGATGCAAGATTTAAGGCTTGGGGACATCCCTATCGTTCAATATGTTATGTTGGTTCGGTTTTATGTGCACGTGGTTTCAGCATGTCAATCTTCTGGTTAGACTTAGCTGCTTCTTGGTTAAGGAGAAGAGTAAAAATTATAACAATTAGTTAATTTCTAATGAGGTAGGTGTGATAAAAATATGCACGGTGATTATGAGATATAGGAGATATAGAGTGTGGGTGGTGTTCTTTCTGAGCATCGAGTTTTCTTTGGGAGGTTGAAAATGAGAGTGTATTGATTCTTTCATTTTGTTTTTCAATATAGTTGCTGTGAGGTTGGTCTGTGGATGTAGGATTTTAATTTCAACCACGTAAATCATTTCTATGTTCTTAGCATTTTTCTTTCTTACTGTTTATCATCTGATTTTCGATTATCATCAACAATTGGTGTGGTGAGCATGGATCAAACACGTGACCTTCAGATTTTTAATGTTCCAACTTAGCTATTCAAGAAATTGTCTTTTTGGGAATCTTGAATGACAAAGTTTGAAGTTTATAAGTTCACCTGTGACAACAATTTTAGTTTATGGCAAATAAAAATGAAAGCACTTCTGGTCCACCAATGCCTTGCGTAGGAAATCGATGAGGAGGCATTGCCGCACTTAAAGGAGAGCGACAAAACTAAAGCAAAAGAAATCGAATTGATGGACACAGTGCAATCTTGCTCAGTCTTGGGGATGACATTATGCATGTAATACCCAGAATTAAGCTAGGGCTAAGAATGATAATAATTTTGAATTTTGGAGATTTTTGGGATGATTTTATTATGAAAGGTAGTACCCCGAAAATATGTTTGGTAAACATATTAAGTTTGGAATATTTAGTGATAATTATTAAAATGATTATTGAAGATTTATTTGATGATTTTTGAGTTAATTAGAGGATTAATTATGGATAAATATGAGTATAAAGTTAAGTAAAAGAGGAGTATTAAGTTAATTAAGTGCAAAAGAAGTGGAGAGAGAAGAGTAGGGCAGAGGAGTGCTCGGCATGGGAGGGGTCGATCAAATGATCAACCCTGAAAATGCAAAATTGGTTTTCATGTGGGAGAGGTCAAGCATGGGCATAAAAAGTTGATTTTTCACCTGATGGAAATGTAGATCTCAAGAGTTTTATTTTTGTAATTTCTCCACATGCTTTTCCTTTACAAATGCAAAAATTGGAGGACTGTTAGGTGAGATAAATTGGGATATGTGATGCGTATTTATGAAGACTCTTATGATGAAAATAAATAGAAAGAAATAGAGAGAGGGAAAGTTTCTCTTTGGACGAAATTGGGAGCTGAGAGAGAAATAGGGAAAGGAAGAGAAACAGGGAAGGGGAAAGAGAAAAAGAGAAAGAGGGAAATCTTCTGGTGAGAGCCGAGAAGAGAGAAGGAGAGTGTTTTGTGAGGTGAGCTTCTGGAGAAAAAGAGAAGAGAAAGTGGGAGGTGAGGAAGAAAAGAAGAGGGCTTGCAGGGGAGAAGGAGAAACAAAGAGGGAAAGAGGAAGGAAATGAGAGCCTCTGGAAGAAATAGAAGTACAGAGGAGAAATAAATGGAGAGGAAGGAGGAGGAGTGGGTGAGCTGCTATCTCCTTGGGTGCTCTTCTGGTAAGTGAATCCCTTCACTTCTTTATGGATTTTTATGGATTATATGTGAATAAATAAAGAAGATAAAAGATAAAGTATATTATTCTCTGTTAAGGCTAGGATTATACTCTGTTTGTTTAATGTCATCGTTGGCTCTCTGTTGTTTGGTTAGCCATTGTTCTATCAACCATATAAATGCTAAGTAAGGGAAAATGTTGATTTGTTGAATATGTTGCATTCCATTGTTAATGGAAAATGGTTCCCTATTGTTAGATAATGCCCTCCGTTGTTTACTGCTTCTAGAGAATGCTTTATTGGTATGAGTATAATGCCGAGATTGGGGAGAGTACGTTGGATTTTGGTTATTGTTCTGTTTGTTGGTTACTACCTCTAAATGTTGTGTACATTTTTGCTTGCTGTGATTTATGGATTTTAGGATAAAGCCATGTTAAAGGTAAAAGATGAAAATAAAGTGTGAATGTTTAATGAGTTTTGGAACGGTTAAGTGATTAGTTGGGGTTCTGTTATGGGAAATAATGGTGTCGAACTCCTTTAAGGTAATGAACTATGGAAGTGAGGTTAATAATCAGTGATTATTGATGATAAATGTTATTTGATTGTGAAGGTATTAAGAAGGCTAATGTGAAGTACTAAAGCCCGCAAAGGATGACAGTTAAGTGATATTGTGTGTGTTTTGCCCTTTGGGCCTACATCGCAAGAATTAGGATTTGCTTGATGACTGTGTTTACTAGATTAGGTTCAGTTATTGATTATGCTATCGTTTGAGGATATAACTGTTGATCGAGGATGTATTGTTGCATGATACCGTGTTTATTAGAATTAGGTTCTTTTAATGATATGTTTATTAGATTTTAAAGGAATAGATATGGATGAGGTTGAGGATTATAAGATTATGATATGATCATGCCTTGAGAATTTTATTGAGGATATAAAATTTTATGCATTCACAAGCATTCATGCATCATGGTTTTTAAAACGATACGAAAATAGTTTTTCATGCATGGTTTTAGAAAATGGTTTAATGGATGTTCATACATACTAGGTGTACGTTGTTCTCGAGGGCTGATCACCCGAAGCAGACAATCATCATTTGTTCTATAGGAATATTCATTTTATCATTAAACGTGAAACAAAAACATGTAATAAAAGAATTAAATGAAATAAATGGATAATACAAGAAAGATGAGAGTAAAGAAAAATGTGCAAAGAAAACGAGAAGGGTTTGAGTTGGTTTAAAGTTCAGCTTGTATTACCAAAGTGCAAGCTGAAAAAGAAACAGTAAAAGTTCATCGTGATGGCACGCGTTCATCATCATGATGAAAGTTCACCGTTGCGGTTATAGTTCACCATGATGGCATATGTTCATCATCATGGTAAATGTTCACCGCAAGGCACAAGTTCACCGATATAAAGTTCATTAAAGTTCATCACAGTTCTATAAGTAAGAAAAAGAAAAATGACAAAAGGGGAAAATGAAAACGAAAGGGAAAACAGAAATTGCATATGGATTTTAAAACCTGCATAGCATGTTGAATATTGTACGTTTTATTTTATATCACTTACTGAGCCTTAGGCTCATAGGTTAAGTCTTGTGATGTAGGTATGCAAGGGAACAAGTTAATGAGCAATTGATGAAGGATTTTCACGCGCGGATCTTGTGTCTGGCTAGGCTAAAGAATTTACAAAAAAAGGAAAATGTAAAAGGGGTTTTTATTATAAGTTTTGTAAAGGTTTATTATTTCTCAAATGTTTTACTATAAAGTCTTCCGCTATGTTTTATAAAATGTTTTTAAGAAAATGATTTTATTTATCATCTTTAAAAGGATTTAAATGGAAAAGAAAAAATTTTACATTTTAACCGTTTTCAAAAATGACACGTTTTAAAGAAAGAAAAACTGGGTCGCTACAATGTGAGAGGTAACTAAGAAAAGATTTGCACTATCTGTCTGTCACAAACTAGAAGTATTGTATATAAAATGGTTGCTTGCTAATCGACTCTATCTCAAGAAGAAATTGCATACTTTGACGATGAAAGATTCTAAGGAGATAAAAAAGCATCTTGATAACTTCAACATATCAATCTTGACCTAAATAGTATTTGTCACGCCCCAAATTGAGCCTGAGACAGAATGGGTAATGATCCAGTCCAAAAGAACCAAATCGTTTGACCCATTTCTTGTATTTAATTAACTAGCAGCAGAAAACTTAAAATTTAACTTTACAAGCCATACTCAATACGAAAATCCAAAATTAACATTCAATTAGCGTGAAATAATAAATTCTAATTTATAAGGAAATAACTTTAAAAAAAAACTAAGTACGAACTTCACTAAAAATGTTCTATGTCTCCCTCGAAAAGAAACAAATTTATTTGTAAGGAAAATTTTTCAAAAATCTACTCATGTGGTGGCAATTGAGAATCACTCTGAATATTTCCTTAAAAGGGGAAGTCAATTTGGGGTGAGTCAACTAAACTCAGTAGAGACTGAATTTTATATTCAAGATTTATATTATAGAAAATATGCATGCATTCCAATTATTTATTTTAAACAAGTCAATATGCAAAAGAAGTAAAGACGAGCAATATGGTAAATAACGAAATTAAACAATGGGCGATACTTAATCATTCACAATAGCTAAACAGACCTTGATCAGGTTTAGGATTTTGTGCCTAGGGACACGACACATACAGCTATCCTATTACTCTAGTTAAAAATAACAGTGCATTAACATGTCCTCGAGAATTTGAATTGTATGCTCGACTGTCTATCTGTCTAAGGGTGATGTGCAGTACTCAAATTGAGCTCAGTGCTCAAAGCTCTCTGAAGGGCTTTCCAAAATTTTGAAGTGAACCTCATGTCTCTATCTGAAATAATATTTGAGGGAATACTATTGTAATATCTGGAAATTCTTAGTTTACTTAATGTAAATTATGTATGAAATATGTTCAATAACGATGAAATGTTTGGAAATGATAAATTTGAATGATTATTGAGATTATTGTTGTTTGAATTGTGTTAAATGAAGTGGTATTGTGAAGGTTTTGTTATGGCTTATGGAGGAGTGAAATTTTCAATGGTTAAGGGCCTTCTAGCTTATGTGCGGTTGACCAGTTCATTGGCTTGATCGACGAGATATAGGCAAACCAAATTGGGCTGCCTCGCCCCATTTTGCGGTTGACCAGAAATAGAATATATTAAAATTTGTGATTCTCCAGTAGTTTTGATGTCGATCGACTATAAGGATTTGGTCTACTGGAAGTGATGCACCAACGGAAGGGGTAAAGAAATAACTTGTAAAATATGTTGAAGAAGTGAAGAAGTATGTTAATCAACCAAATAAGGCAATCTACAGCCGCGACAATCGATGGAGCGGTCGAGTGTCGTCGACTGAAAATTAGGATAGAGGCGACTCTTGAAAGGTGGTCGATAGAGCGGTCAAGTATCAATGACCAAAAAATAGTCATCTCTTGAAAGGCGGTTGAGGAGATGGTCGACCAAAACAGGTGATGGCAACCAGAATGATGGATTCAGTCGAGTTGGTGGTCGACCTGATCGACTGGTTCTCTAGTTTCCTTATTTTGTCGCAAAATCACTTTTGGAAAGTCCAACTTTGGAAGACTGTAACTCTTTCATTTTAGAAGCTTTTGAGCTGAAATTTTGACCACACTAACTTAGATGAATAATAAAAAGAACATTTTAAGAATTATGAAAATATCAGTCATGAATTAGGAAATAAGCTGGATAGGAATTAAGTCACCAGAAATAGAAATAATTAAGATGAACACTTCTGTACGGATGATTTGTTGATGAAGCACCTTTGGAAAGTTGGACACCACTTCACACCTTCTCTATAATATCCCGAATCTTTATTGAACTGGAGGCATAACTTAAATGGTAACTTGGGGATATTAGGAGTTGAGTTGGACAAGTAAAGATATTGGTCAAGTGAAACGTAATTAGAATAAGTGAATTATGATACCTCATTTGGTTTATAGTTAGATTATGAGAAGGATTGAAGTCAATTGATTTAGTGATACTTGAAGTTATATTGGGCGATATCAATTGGATTTATAGTTAGTGGAAATAATAAGAGAAAACATATTTGGACGCAATTGGATATTATAAGGTTAAAGGTGTAGGATTTATACTATTTTAGGAAATATTAGATTTAGTGTAAAATAATGTGCAAAAGGAATGGTGAAATATATGATAAATGTTGAAGGTTTGGATAATTTGGAAAGAGTGAATTAAGGTTGATTAGGGGTAATTATATATATATATATCGGGTATATACATGGATAGGTGTCATGATATGGGAATTGTCTGGAGATTTATTCGGATTGAAACTATTTGGAAACAGCAGCCATTCGGGGCAGTCGATCAGCGAGTTGCGATCGATTGACATCTTCAACTAGTGTAAAAATGGGTAAATTCTAAAGGAAATCACAGCGGCTGTTTGTGGCGGTCGATCGCCTTGATGGAGAACTACCGGTATGATCATCTGTAAGTTAATAAAGGTCATCTTGAGAGTTTTTAAACTTATGTTGAAGACGAAGTGAACCATCCTCTGAAATGTATGGACGTCGAAGGGTCGCTGGATAATGAAGGGTTCTTGGACATTAAAGAATGGTGTCCCTTGGCTTTCTATCTTCATGCGGGGAGACGTTGAATAATTGTCTATAAATAGTGAAGGTGTGATGAGTGTTTTATAAAGAAGAAATGATACTGTTATGCTGCCAAATTATTGCGAGGAGGTTTGTGAGGTCTGAGTGTTGAGAGTTATACTGTGTTTTGTGGATGGCCGTGTATGTGAAATTCTGAATTGTGAGAGTCTGATGGTGAAGGAAGCTATGAATGGTGATGGAATGGCCAAGAAGGTTTTGGTGATGGGTGGAGGAGTTTAGTTTTTGGCTTCATTGTTCGCATGAATAATTCAGGTAACAGACTCTGAACATATTATTTGGTTAAGGTATTATTTTGTTGGACGTTGAAGAATATTGTTTGGAAAATTAGTGGATAATCAAGTATTATTTGGGAAATAATACTAAAGTTAAAGTGGCACAACATGTGCATCCAGTTATTTCAGTTCTATCACTTACTGTGCGTTAGGCTCATTAGTTTATGTCTTGCGATGTAGGTACAATCATGAGATAATAATGAACAGACTAAATAATAGTTGATGAAGGATTTGCACGGGTGGGTCTTGTAGCTGGCTAGGCTAATGGATTAAAGAGAAAAGTGTTTTGTAAATTTAATGTAATAGTTGATTTATTAAATGAATTGTTTATGCTTTCGCTACGTTTTGAGAAAGAAGATTTTAAAATTATAGTCTTCCGTTGTTTATAACGATTTAAGGAAACGAGTTTAAGTAAATGATTTTGATCGATCAGTTTTTAAGAAAAGAAATTTGATTTAAACTTAGAAGGTTTTAATAAAGATTTATGCTCTTTTTATAAAAGAAAAGAAAAATTTTAAATTTCACGCAATTTTCAAAAGTAAAAAAAAAAAAATGGTCGTTACAAGTTGGTATCAGAGCACCCAGGTTTTAAAATTGGTTCTGTAGACTACCTAGCAGCATAAGATTCGACGTGAAAATACTCAATCAACTGTAAGTATGTTACTAAATTTAATTTTTAAGTTATAATTGTCTTATCTTGTGATGCAAGGTATTATGGCCAGAGGACGATGAAAGGTTGGGCAAGAAAGAGATACGAGTGGTGCCGATGAGATGGTCAATTGGTTGACTGCGTTAGTGAAACGCCAATCACATCAATTGGAGCGACAGTCCCAAAACTTGGAAAGGCTTATAGAAATAATTGCACATGGAAATGAATAAGTCGTAGAGCAATGAGTGGCCGAGCAGCAGGATGTAAGTTGGGAGAAATTACAATGATTGCAACCACCGCAGTTTGATGGAGATACTACTGACCCTGACAGTGCCTAGGAATGGATCAAGACTA
The DNA here is from genome assembly GCA_022433065.1 of Begonia loranthoides. NCBI lineage: Eukaryota > Viridiplantae > Streptophyta > Magnoliopsida > Cucurbitales > Begoniaceae > Begonia > Begonia loranthoides. Next base: position 23,021,774 of record CM039483.1, read on the forward strand.
TGGAAGACATGTTCGCATATGCCAAGATAAAAGAAGAGGAAAGTGTAGCATGTGCCGTGTTTATGTTGGTTAAGGATGCGAGATTTTGGTGGAACTCAATCAAGATAACCAACAATGTGGCTGCAATGACGTGGAAAGAATTCTACAAGATCTTCTATGATAAGTATTTCAACCGCACTACAAGGACGAGGAAATTGGTGGAATTTACTCAGCTACGGTAGGATGGATTAGTTTCGGAGTATGTGTGCAAATTTGAGGTGTTGTCGCGGTTTGCCTCGAATTTGGTGAGCAATGATGAGCATAAGGTACACCACTTTGTGCACGGACTTAAGGCATAGATTCTTGAAGGTGTTGTGGTATCATGAACTCAAGAAGTGGCTTACTCTGAAGTGGTATTAAAAGCTCTGGACATTGAAGAAATAAAGGATCAGATTTCGACACAGAACGACTCTGTTGAGAAATTTCAGCCACATTCATGGAAAGAAGCAGGCACATCCGGTGGAATTAAAAGGATGCTTGACAGTGAAGATCGCTATACAAAAGACAAGTAGGCACAAAATGAGTCAAATACTACTTTGGTTAAGGTTCTTCATGCTGGATTGTTTTCTAATTGTTAGAAGAAGCATTTTGGGGAGTACAAAGTTGGTACCAGACAGTGCTTTAAGTGTGGCGAGAATGGGCATTTGGTCAAGAACTGTCCAAGGTTGGGAAGGAAATCAGTAAAAGTTGTACCAATGTAACTTCAATTTCTATGGATGCGAGTGAAAAGTGTGTATGTGGGGTCGTACTAGTGTGAGGCGAGGTGCACAGTGGGTGTATTTTATTTCATTCTATCGAATTTTGGATCAGAATTTGGTGTATGAAAGCAGTAAGAATGTAATTGTAAGTGTTGTTTCTCTAAGTTTCCTTCTGTTATAGTTATGATTTAGTTGTCGAGTTAGGTAAACACTTACATTCCGCTAAATTTCGAGGATGAAATTTATATAAGGGGAGAGGAATGTAATACTCTGATTTTTTGTAATGGAATTTAATAAGGATGATTGAGAATTTATTGGGGGTATTTGAACTATTTGGATAATTAGTAGAGATTTATCGAGGGAATAGTCGGTAGATTATGATTTAGGGGATTTATTAGAAGATAATTAAGGTATTATTATGGGTTGTTGATTTAAGGAAGAAAAATGTGTAATAAGTGCCCTGGCATGTTTCGGTTGAGGGAGTGGTCGACTCCGCAGTCGAGCAACTCAACTGAATTATGTAGCAGAATACATTTTATGTTTTTGGCTGCATCACGGTCGAAGGCACGGTCGAGGTACTCATCCAAAATGTGTTCCACATTATAATTTGGACTTTTTTTTCGATTCATGGTCGTATGTTTTGGTGAAGGAACTCGACTGAAACGTGTGGCAGAGTGTATTTTTGATGTTTTGGTCTCTTAGCGGTCGTGGGTTTCGATCAAGGAACTCAACTGAAATATGTCTGAAATGTTTTAATACAAGTGGATTAGCTTTTACCGATTTTACTCGGACTTGTCTTACGTGCGGTTTCTAGAGGAATGGAGAAGGAGACAAGGATTGTAATGCCCCGCGTTATTAAAACCTTTTTCTTACTTTCATTTTTAGCCATAATTTGTTTTTTCTTTTTGAAACATGTTCAATAAAAACATATAAGAGTAAATCAGTGGAATAATAGCAGAATTGTTTCAAAACATTATTTTATAAAAGTCCATTTATTTTACAAAATCGTTTAGAAAGTTCACAATCCATTATTTTACTGAAATAAAACCATCATTTAAAACATTCCCTTTTATTTTCTTTGAGCCATAACGCATCAGGTTGAATTCGCTTGATAACCCAAGATCTCCGCAGACAATGCCTCCTCTACATCAACATCATCAACATTATCACAATCACCTCCATCACGGGTAAGAAAATGAGCCTAATGCTCAGCAAGAAATAGAATGTATGCAATGCTTATACTCATGTGTGCTCATGCGATGCATTTTAGAAAAGAACCTATCTTTTCGGTTATACCGAGAGAAATGATGCATCCTATGATCATGTGGCTATCCGTCTCTCCGATGAGGAGATACATCCTATGGCGTCACCACCGATGACCATCACCATTCTCTTTGTTTTCAAGCGTTGGATTTTCGAAACAAGAGAAGAGGATACATCCTATGGTCCATGTGACTAAGTGTCACTCCGATGAGGAGATACATCCAATGGTGTCGCCACCGATGGACTGTCACCAAATCTCCTGAACCCCCACATGCCCATTTATATTTATTATGCATGTCATGCAATATGTCAGCAAGAAATAATGCTCATGCTCATGCAATATGTCTTAGAAAAGAACCTATCTTTTTTGTTATACCGAGAGAAAGGATACATCCTATGGTCATGTAGCTATCCATCACTCTGATGAGAAGATGCATCCTATGGCGTCACCACCGATGACCGTCACCATTCTCTTTTGTTTTCAAGCGTTGGGGATTTTTGGCACAAGAGAAGAGGATACATCCTATAGTCCATGTGGCTAACTGTCACTCCAATGAGGAGATACATCCTATGGTGTCGCCACAGATGGACCATCACCAAATCTCCTAAACCCCCCCACACACTTACTTACATTTATTATGCATGTCATGCAATATGTCAGCAATTTTATAAGCCCTATGATGATGCATGTATGTTATGCCATATATAGTTCAATAGTATAACAATATAAAAATATATATATATATATCGACAAAATTAAGGCAGTTCACTGTAATGCTTAGCATAAATTCCATATTTATGTTTAACGTTTTATTCATCTTTACGTTTAAGCATTATCCCTGTGATTTCGCGCGTTAATTAATTTCAACAATAATTTTAATTAATTCAACTGTAATTTCAACAATGATTGACAGTTATTTAAAAGCATAAAAATCCCGTGATGCAGGACTCCACTGGCCACCGCATCCTATTTATTACCCTTGAAGAACTTTCATGCGATCCTTAGCGTATTTAGCTCTTTATCCTTTTTTCCGTTAATACCTTCAAAATAATTATCATATATTTATTAATTATAAATCTTAACTTTGATACCGTTATTCCTCGTTTATTATTTAATAATTTAATTACTGCTTAATGGTTTCCATTAAATTATTTAATTTTATATAGCCAATAAAAAGGTAACCTTAATTTATACATTTTTCTCTTTGCTTATTTTCATCACTACATTGATTATCATGTTCGCATACTTCATACAGATGCCCAAAATAATCTAACATACAGAGCATTTTTCAAGTTAACCAACAGAATATAATTTCCAACTCCATCATCCAACTTAATCACTTAACACTCAAAGCCAATCATGACAAGGTATTCAACGCTTGCTTATTAAACTACAACAGCCAATGACGCAACAAAGAGCAGCGTGAACCCAACAAAGTCTATCAAGCGGAACTAAAATTAGAGAACAATCCTACACAATAGAGCATGATCTCTTTAAAATTCCCATCAAAGCAACATATATAACAAGTGTATAAAAACCCAATCCTCAAGAGCATAGTTCCTCTAACAATCCACAAGGCTATATAAAAGAGCAGGGAATAAAACTCGGTTATAGAGCATAAATCCTCATTTTTGACTTTCAAGCAATAAGTGATAAACATAACAGCACCCAAATCGTATAACAGATCCCCAATCAAACAAAGCACAGTTTACAAAACACCTATTAGCAGAACATATCCCCCCTGAAAATGCATCTCGGCAAAACCCAACCAAAGACTATAACCACAAGTGACAGAACAAAATCACAATGACCTCCATCATTTAGTAAACAAAAATGGAGACAAACATCCAAATGGTAGAGCATAAATATTCACAATGTTCATCATGAGAAAACAACAGAGCTCAACCACACCAACCAATAGTGCACAATATCCATAAATCCAAGTAAAAGACTCTGTATTACCTGAAGATAGGAGTTCTCTTTTCTCCTCATAATTCCTCACTCGGCTCACTCTGTTGCAGCTCACCCCGTAGAAATGAAAAGTTCAGAATGCATAACCATCCACTGCCATTGATTTATAGACAGGAGAAGACTTTATGGGATGTAATGTTGATGGATAATCACCCACTTCATGGAAGGTGGTCCAATGTAGGTCGGCCACATGGAAAGGAGTATCTTGAAATATCTAATCGGCCAAAAGAAAATAAACCGATTCAACTGTGGAACCAACAAAACCAAACCCAAACATTATAGCCACAGAAATTGTTTGTTCGAAGTTCCCTGCTGATTTTCGTCAATTCGTCCTTGCAATTCACCACACTAATTCCCAATTGCAGAATCAAATTGTAGAGCACAATCAATCAAACCATTTACCTCGGTCTGACGATTTTGCAGCTCCAAATCATCTCTCGAGATTCATCCAACCCGTGACCTAGCCTCAGCATGGCACACCCGCGACATTGCCAGCATCCCGCCGTGAAGAAGCACCGACCAAACCCAAGCCTCCTCGCGCTCCTAAGCTCCCACGTCGCCGTCTCTCGCTCTCGGTCTCCCTTCTCTCTCGATCGCTCTCTCTTCCTCTCTCGATCACTCTCTCTATTCTTTAGCAAAAATGGCCACAGGCCAAACCAATTCCTCCCCCTCTTTTGATTTGCAGTCGAACCAGCAAATAGCATGAACCGATTCGGCTGAATCGGTTCAGCCCTTCACTTCCCCCTTCAATTCCTCACTTAATCTCCATTTAATTATTCTCTTACATTTTAATTCCAATTAATCCCACTTTATTTTCTCCTTTTAGCCAAGAACCGAGCCACTCATTTATTTCTAGACCAAGCCGAACCAGACTGATTCATTCCATATTTCTTCCTTTTGTTTTATCCCATTTTTTGGTCAATATTCGCAACCGCAATTCCAACCGGTCACTCGACCGAAATCCAAAACTATAATTTGCAAAGCATTTCAGTCGAGTTTCTCGACCGCGGAGTCTACCGCAGCAGACTGAAATGTCACAACACCTATTTCCTCCAAATGTCGAAGTTCCAAGAATTAAATCTTATTTATTTTATTTCAATTTCCACTTTTATTTAATTGCTCATTTAATTTAATCCCAATTAAATCTTAACAAAATTTTTCAATTCATCACTTCTAATAATTTATTCTTTAATAATTATCCACTAATCCATCATCCAATTTGACACCCAATTAATTTCCCATTTTCTTTACTTAATTCTATAACAAGAAATTGGGGTATTACATCCCATGAGAAAATCATTCCAAAATCTTCAAAATTCAAACATAATATTATTTTTCTTCCCGATTAAATTTCGGGATATTACAGGGAGTGGCTTAAGGATACACATGGGAGACAAAGTGATGGGAGTTAGTGAGTGGGTTGACGTTTTGATGGACAGAAAAGTGAGGAGAGGGATTGATAAACTGAGACAAAGAGAAGGAGAGAGAGGGAGGATTGGTTTGGTAATTTTGAAGAGACAGAAATGAAGTGGGAGAGCTCGGGTGTGAGGGACTTCGACGGTGAGAGTTCCAGCGACTTCCGCAAAGGGCAGAATGCAGGGAGTGAGAGCTTTTGTGAGCTCTCGTGAGCTATGTTCTTTGCAGCTTCTTCGGGGTGTTCGAGTCGGCGGCTTCGCTATCGGTTCTGGCAACCTTCTCTGCATTTGTAAGATTTCTGTGAGTTTGGATTCTCGGCCTCCATTGCTGAGTGTTGTGATGTTCGTGAGTGCTATCCTGTGTGCTAATTTTGACTCTGTTGATGGCCTTTGCTGCAGAAATGGCTCTATTGTTGGATTGGTTTTGCAGCTACTGTGGCATGGAGCTGTGCATTATTTGGCGGGGGGTGTTTTGGAAATGGCAGCGGGCTGCAGTCTTGTGTGTTCTTCTAGGTAAGGAAAAGTCCTTTGCTACTTGTTATGAAATGCTATAATTTTACGCCTTGTTGGTTACTACTTTGTTGATTGTGAAGAATATTGTTGGGGTTTGGATTTCTTCTGTTATTTTGATAAGTGACCTAAGTGGTATTTGGATTGTAAAACCTTGTTAAGTGAATGAATGAAGAATATGACTTGTGCTGATATTTAATGCTGAAAAATATATGAATTGAGCTATGGAATTGTGGGATGAATTATACTCCGTTCTGCCGGTTACTATGATAGCCTTTGGTTTGGTTATGCAACTGTTGGTACTGCTAAATGTTGGGTGTGTCCTTTGCATATTTACTGTTTGTTGTGATAATTGTGAAATGCCTCTGCTGATTATTGTCAAATGTGGGTAGGTTGGATGTATTGTGATAACCCATGATTTGTTCTGAGAAATGAGTTGTTAATCTACAACTTTGGTTATGGGTTGATAGACACTATTGAGTTGTATTGTTTGGTTAAATGTGTCTAGCTATTCATGTTAGTTAGTAATGGATGGACATGTTCAAGGATGGTACTCTGTTGGTTTGAATTCGGTTCATTATTGGATAAATATATTTTGAAAATTGGATTAATCCATTGTACGTTTGCTAAATGTTGAAGTTTCATGCCCAGTTTGGATATTATTGTTGGGCTTTGGTAAAAATGGGTATATATTCTGTGGGTGGAATTATGTTGTTCTTTGCTGTGTGATAAACTTGGTTTGTAAAAGCTGTCAATTTGGATTAAACTATTAAGTTGGGTTATATCGATGAAGCGGTTTCATTTAGGAAACTTTAGTAAATAATGTATAAGGATTTAGGGTATAAAATAAGCTGCGTTTATTGATAATTATATGTTATTCATTTGTGAAGGTACTAAAAAGGAAGGATATGATAACGTTTAAGTGTTGAACGTTTTAAGCAATTGAGTTAAGCGATATGTGTGTGCTTTGGTCTTTGGGGCCCTACATCACAAGAATAGGATATGCACATTTAATTGTTTACTGCTCTATTAGAATGGTAGAATATTGAGCATGTCTACTGCTTTAATAGTATGTCTACTATTTTAATAGCATGTCTACAGTTTTAATAACATGTATACCGCTTTATCCAGCATGTTCTGTGAATTGTGTGTTGGGAGTTTTATTAAGTTCCCTTAATTATATGATAGAGATTGTATGCATTCACGAGCATCATGCATCACAGTTTTCAAAAAAATATGAAAATGGTTTTCATGCACAGTTTTGAAAAGAAAATGGAAAACGAAACCAAATACAAATGAACGATTAAGTAAAATAAAGAAAAGGAGTTGGTCCGGTAAGTAATGCCTAGCAACTCAAGTAAGAAAAGATAACGGTTTCTGTGATCCGGTTGGTAAAGCCCAGCACGGGAAGAAAAGAAAATACAATAGTTGTGTGGTCCGGTAAGTAATACCTAGCACATAACCCAAACGAAAGAAAATATAATGGTTTTTGTTGTCCGGTAAGTAATGCGCGGCACAAAAACAAAAGAAAAGATAAGTAAAGTAAAGAACTTGGAAATGAAAATGGAAACGAATACGAAAACAGATACTGAAATAGATACGGATACAAAAACGGGAATAGAAATGGAAATGAATACATATACAGATACGAATACAGATACAAAAATGGATACGAGAAAGGATACAGAAATCCAAACGCACACAGATATCAAAACGAATATAGAAATAGAAATAGAAACAGAGAGATAAGAATGAAAATGTAAAAGATAAAAGACAAAGAAAAAATGAAAAGAGAAACTGCATATGGGTTTTAAAGTGGCACAACATGTGCATCCAGTTATTTCAGTTTTATCACTTACTGAGCGTTAGCCCATTAGTTTATGTCTGGCGATGTAGGTACAAGCACGAGAAAATGCTGAACAAATTAAAGAGTAGTTGATGAAGGATTTGCATGGGCAAGTGTTGTGGTGGGCTAGGCTAATGGATTAAAGGAAAAATAGTTTGGTAAATTTAATGTAAATAGTTTATTTATTAAATGATTTGTTTATGCTTCCGCTACATTTGGAGAAAAAGGATTTCAAAATTATAATCTTCCGCTGTTTGTAACGATTTAAGGAAACAGGTTTAAGTAAAAGATTTTTAACCATTAGGTTTTAAAAAAAGAACTCTGATTTTAACTTAGAAGGTTTTAATAAAGATTTCCATTATTTTTATAAAAAAAAAAAAAAAAGGTTTTAAATTTCACACGATTTTCAAAAGTAAAAAAAAAACCTTGGTTCGTTACAGAAGGGGTGCAAGTTGAGAAGTATAAATAGGAGGCGGAGGGAAGAAACAGAAGGATTTGGGAGAATGACTGGTTAACTGCTGGGATTTTAGAGAGAAAAGGAGAGAAAGTTTAGAGAGAAGGTCTGAGAGAAAGAAAGGGAGAAGCAGTTTGGAAAGGGTGAGAGAGAGAATCATGAGGAAAAGGTCTCTGCAAAGGAAGGAAGTTCTATAGAAGCAAGTTATTCTTTGTTTTCGCTGGATCTTCAAGTAAGAGAAGCTTCATTCTTGTTTTCTTAAAGATTTTATGAAATAAGATGAAGATGATAGAAATAGTTTCTATCCTTCGTTGTTGCTTGAGTTGGTTTCTTTAGATTGGTTACTATCTAGAAAATATGGTGAAACTGTGTCTCAGTGGGTTTGAATCCAATTCTTATTGCTCTTGGTCGAGAGGCATTGTTGGAAAATATTATTTTCTTATCATGTTAATTTCTACAGTTAGTCATTACTGAGAGTCATTGATCAATAAATATGTTGTTCTGTGGTTTGGTTATTGCTAGTGATTATTGGGGATGTATATGTTTTGGAGATTGGATTTAGACTCTATTGTTGTTAAAATGTTAAGGACAGTGCCCTGTTTGAGTTGTGGCTTGAGGATAATAATCAATGAACTGTTATTTTGGTTAATGCCACATGTTGAATATGTTACTCTATTGATAGATGATTAGTTTTGGGAATGATTTAAGGAATACTGTTATGCAAATTGGCTGGATATTATACTTTGTTGGTTGAGGATATTAGTCTATCAAGTTAGGTTTGGTGTTTATTTCACTTGATGCTTTGATGGGTAGCAATGAGTCTAATAAACTGTTGTTATTGATGAATAGGTATCGAGAAAGACAATTTTTAATTGCTAACTCTCTAAGGACTCCATGTAAGTGATATTGCATGTGTTTTGCCTAAAAAGGCTTACATCATAAGAGTATAGGGATTTTCTTGATGGCTATATTTATTAGATGATTAGGTTATCAAACTTGGTGTTATTAAGGATATATTATTGCTTTATGTTTGTTGCTGTGTTTTATTAGTCTTAAGTTCTTTAAGTTAGGAATTTTGAGCATGCTTTGAAGATTAATTGATAATATGCTAGATTGATAGACTTGTATGCGTTCATATTCATTCATGCATAATTGTTTTGATAAAATGCACGAAAATGATTTTTATGTATTGTTTGAAAAATGTAAACGAAATAAATTGAATCAACGTAAATAGGTATTTTGAGATGTGGGTTCTTGAGTGGCTACCCCATGTGGGTCATTAGGTGCTACTCTACCTTGTCAAGTTGACATATCTAACGTCTGTATGGGTAACTGGAACTAAATGAAAATGGAATACACGTGAATAAACGTAAATAGATGTTGTGAGGTATGGGTTCTTGAGTTAGTGCCCGTGCGGGTCATTAGGTGCTACTTTACATTGTCAAGTTGACATCTACAACATTGGTAAGGGTAAAGGTAATGAAAAATGAAAATGGAAACTGCGTGTGTTTTTTTTATAAAGAGTATAGCATGAACATTTCATAATTTATATCGCTACTGAGTTTTAGGCTCATAGTTTAAATCTTGTGATGTAGGTAAGGAGCCTATGATTGGATAAAACTTGTAGAGGACGTAGCTGATGGAGTATTATAGTGTTGGACCCTTTTGTGTTGTTGGCTTATTAACCTTGGAGGTTATGGCAATTAACTATAATCAATCCGAGTATGTCTAATTAAATAATTAACGATAACTAAATTGAGTATGCTTAATTAACTAGAATCACGCTTGTATTAATACTTGTAACAACGAACTATTAATTAGAAGTTGAGCATGCTTAATCATTGATTAACTATGGTAACTAATTAGAAATATAATTGTAATTCTTTATTGGGCATGTTAATTCACTAGAGTAATCAACTAGACTTGACATGTTAATTGACTAGAGCAATGAACTAGACTTGAGCATGTTAATTAACTAGAGTCATTAACTCGAATCACAATTATAATCTTACTTAAGCATGTTAATCCGAGCATGTTTAACTAACCAAATAAAAGCATGTTTAATCACCTAGGATAATAATTGTAATTAGTTTTTGAGCATGTAAATTGACTAGGATAACTAATATTCTGAACACACCTAACTAACTAGACTATTCTTAAACATGTTAAATTAACTAATTAACTAGAGTAATAAATGTATGTTTAGAATTGGTTGATGTTAACTCTTTTGTTGTTAGTTTCCTGCAATTCTCTTAATTTTTCTTTATTGCCAATGCTTTACTTTGATATAGATCAATGCTATGATTAATGCTTAATGCTTGTACGTGATGAATGCTCAGTGCGTGAATGATGATAGTTTCCTTAAAAATGGTTCTGTTCTATACATTTATTGTCTTAATTGTTGTAGTGACAGTTTCCTTATATGTTAGCGATAATATTATTCTGTTGTTATTAGTTTAGAACTCTCTGTGATAATTAGAATTCAACATATGTCAATAACCAAAATCTGATCTCGAGCATGTAAATTAATTGGGATAACTAGCTAGAATAATAATTGTATAACGGTAATTACTCCCTTGAGCACGTTCAATGAACTAGAATAATAGTTGGAACTAAGTTGTAGTTCGAAGTTCCTTGTATGTTCTGATTTCTGTTTTGTTAATTGTTGTACTTTGAAGTTCAAGCATGCCATTCGTGTTTCAATTCATTTTATATTGTTTTGATATCTGTTTACTTTCTGTATTCCCTTGCTGTTTGACTTCCTTATGTGTTTCGTTGTTTATAATTGTTCTCTGTTATGCGCTGTTCCATATTGTTATTTTTATTTATGCGCCGTTCCATATTGTTATTTTTATTTTTACAACTGCTTCCGCTATGTTTTCATACAACTGCTTTCGCTATATTTTCACGAAAGAGTTCTAATGATCTAGCTTTGAAAGGCACTATGATTTTATTCGAAAAAGGGTTTTAATAAAGGTTTTAGTCGTTGTATAAAAGTTTTGAAAATTCCATGTATTTTTAAAGCTAAATGAAAAGTTGGGTCATTACAAACTTCGAGTATTTGTAGAAGGTGCTGATGTCTAGAGAGCCCGTTCAAAATTTGGACTTGCTCTCACGTCATTTTGTGGTCGACTGGAGTTGAGCATTCGGTCGACCATTCAAAAGAAAGTGTAGAATGTATCAACCTCAGGTAGTATTGTGGTTGACCGGTGTTGAGTGTGCAGTTGATCGATTCAAAGATAGATTAGAATTTTTAGTCTCAGGCAGTTTTGTGATCAATCAGACATTATTTTAATGGTCGCTCAAACCAGTGTATCCACTACTTTCCATAGACATGTGAGCATCTGTGGAAAATGCCCAATATCAAAATTTCCTTTGATAAGTTATGGTGCAGTTGATTGAAACTTATGGTAGTTGATCGGTGTAAGGCAAAAATTGAAAATGTAGAAGATATGGATATGGTGTAGTCGACCGACAATCATGAGCGATCGATCAGGAAGGTGAAGAGTCATCTAGGTGTCATGTTTTAAGGGGGCAAGGCATGCTGATTAAGCATGAAAGTTGCTTATATTTGTGACACTTCATTAACTTGTGAAGAAACCTCCTGCTTGGACAAGATGTATGAAAGTTGAGAAACTTCAACCATGAAGTTCATTTCGGAGAAGGAGAAACTCTCAAGAAGACTACTAATATCTCTTGACACCTTGAAGGTAAGATGAGTTTTCTTCATGGTTTAAAGGAATTTTAAGAGTTTGGTTAAGTTTGTGAGTTGAAATTGATGAATTATATGAAATTGGTCAAAACTATCTACTTTTGGTACATGGAAGGTAATGGTAGAACAAATGAATTTCAAATCAAAACCATTTTACTATGTTATATAAGACATCTCAATTGAAGGATAGGTTTTGGAATTGATGGAATTGGTTAAGTACATTGCAAGTTATGAATGTTCAAAGTTGGATAAAAATAGGGTAAAAAAGACTACAAATTGATGTATGTTGAATTGGTTTGAAATGTTATATCTTAAGTATGCATAAGAATTTATCCAAACTGAATTGTATGTTAATATATGCTCTATTGGTTGAGTTTGGTTTCAAAAACTAAAGGATTTAGTTGAGTATGTTAAAGGTTATGCGTGTTTTAAGCTACAAGTGCATGAATGAATACTAACATGGAGTTTACCATGTTTTAGGTTTTTCAATTCAAGAACGTAACTCCATAAGTTACTAGACATTTTCCTAAGAAGTTAAGATAAGTAATGTTTGCTTGCGTTTGGTCTTTTGGCCTACATCACAGGACGCTAGGTGGATTTAAGTGTTATATGAATGTTGACATGCCGAGTTGGGCGTTTGTGCTGTTGGTGATGTTGACCTTAGAGGTTATGGCTCACAGAAATAGAATAAACATAGTTCAATGTTTTCAAGTGTTTACTGACTACAAACCGTTTTAAGTTAATATTTTACCTGTGTTTATTTAAATAGTTTTTTATGGACTACGAGTCCATTCTATTATTAATCAAGCCTCAAAAAATATAATACAGTCATTCAAGGTCAAGTATAAGTGAAAGTTCAAGAGCAATGGAAAGACTTTCCAAAACTGTCTTCCTTTTGACCTCCAACGAGTATTTGACTATTTTGGCATTCAAAACGACATCATTTCAAAAAGAGTGCTTCATAAAGAATGTATCTGACTTCCTAAGCTTTCTAGAATGAGTTGGATTGTTGAATTCGAAGTTTTTCTATGTCAAAGGGCCATGGAACAAAGAGAAGATTAAGGAAAGTCCAAGTGTTCAAACTTAGAGACCAAGGAAGTTTATACATGAAAACCATCCAAGTGGCCGAGCACCAACATAGAATAGTTGCCAAATGCATCTAGAATTGGAGAAGGAGAAAGGAAGATATTAATTAAATAATCTTTTAGTTAATTAACCTAGTTTCTATTAAGTATAAAATTGGACAACTTATTCTATGAGCTGATTAGGGTTATTGTTTCCTATTTTATGCTTTGTATTTGTCTATATAAAGACACCTAATGTTTATATTTTAGACAACTTGAATTTGAATACAAAAGCTTTTACTTATTTTGAAATTAGAGAGATTTCATTTTCAAATACTTTGGTTAGTTACATCCAAAGTATCCTTATGTGAGTAATATCACAAGATTGACCTCACATGGAGTTGAGTGAGTTTTCTTATTGGTATCCATAGCCCTACTCATTGAGGAAAGGTTGTGAGAAGTGGTGTCCAATCATCAAGAGGCGTCATCATCAACAAAGGATCCATTCGGAGGTTACAAGTTTCCATATTTGTTAAATCCAACCACCTGGAATGTTTTCAGCAAATTTCCTAATTCTTGAAGGATATTTCCAAAGTTCTTAAAGGGTTCTTTTTCTTATTCATTCAAGAAAGAGTGGTCCAAATTTCAACTCCCAAGCTTCTAAAACAAAGGATTTACAAGCTTCCAAAGTTCACTTTTCAAAAGTGAATCTCAGTCAAAATAAGGAAAGAAGAGCTCCGGTCGATCAAGATCATCCGTGTAACGACTCAGTTTTTTATTACCTTCTAAAAATAATGCGTGAAATTTAAAAATTTTCCTTTTCCTTTTATAAAACAATAGCAGAAACCTTTTAAATTAAAATCAGAGTTCTTTTCTTAAAAACTCAATCGTTAAAACATCTTTTACTTAAAACTCGTTTACTTAAATCGTTATTAACAGTAGAAGACTTTATTTATGAAATCTTTTTTCTTAAAATGTAGCGGAAGCATAAACGATTTATTTAAATAAATAAACTATTTACATTAAATTTAAAAAACTCTTTTCTCTTTAATCCATTAGCCTAGCCATCCCATGACTCGCCCACGCAAATCCTTTATCGACTGCTCCTTAGTCTGTTCTTCATTTTCTCTCATGTTTGTACCTATACCGCAAGTCATAAACTATGAGTTTAATGTTCAATAAGTGATAAAACCTAATATGCTAGATGCACATGCTGTGCCATTTCAAAACTATATGCAGTTTCTCTTTTCATTCTCTTTCTTTTTATCTTTTATCTTTTCACATTTACGTACTTTCTTTCTATTTCCATTTTTATTTCCATTCCTGTTTATGTATCTGTTTCTGTATCTGTGGTCGTACATATTTCTGTATTCGTTCCTGTGTCTATTTCTATATTTGTATCTGTATCTGTTTCTCTTTTCATATTCTTTCCTTTACTTTACTTTTTTTTTCTTTTGTTCCTGTGTCGGGCTTAAGCTACCGGACCACACAAAATTTTATCTTTTCTTCATCTTTAATTCATGTGTCGAGCTTAAGCTACCGGACCACATAAACCTTTATCTTTTTTTTGTTGGGTTATGTGCCGGGCTTGAGCTACAGGACCACACCATCCTTTTTCTTTTATCTTTCTTAATCATTCCTTTGTACTTACTTTTCATTTTCGTTTCCTGTTCGTTCGCACTTCTTTTCATTTTTCGTCTTTTCTTTTCAAAATCGTGCATAAAAATTATTTTCGAAATCTTTGAAAAATGTGATGCATGATGCTTGTGAATGCATGCAACCTCTATCATATCCTTAAGAGAATCTAATAACACAATCAACATACAATTCACAAATCATGCTTCATAAAACGGTGGACATGTTATTTGTGGTGTAGACATGCTCGTAAAGTTGTAGACGTGCTATTAATAGTGTAGATATGCTTTCAATAAAATAGACATGCTTGTAAAGCTGTAGACATGCTATTAAATAGTAGATATGCTATTAAAATAGTAGACATGATCATAAAGCAGTAAACAATGAAACGTTCATATCCTATTCATGCGATGTTAGGCCCGAAGACCAAAACACACACATATCACTTACCTCATTTCCTTTAAGCGCTTAACACTTAAACATTATCATTTTTCTTTTCTTTAGTACCTTCACAATTCAATAAAATTTAATTACTAATAGTCAACTTAAAAACTTCTACATCATCGATACCACCATTCTTTATTCATTTACTTAATAGGATTTCACAATCAAAATACCACTTAATTTGCTTAACCAAATAACGGAATAGAGCCCAAGTCCCCATCAAAATAGTGAACCAATGAAAGAACAGTCCCCAAGCATATTATTCAAAGTAGTACACAACAAAAGCACAAAGTCCTCCATGTGTAAAGTAGAAGACATGGAGGAATCACCTAAACACAACTGCCACGAGATATGCATTTCCATCGCAGCGGGACGTCCACGTCCATGCACGCAGCATCCGTTATTCCACTTTTAACACCCTTCAGTTTCTTCACTGCAAGGGACGTCCATTTTCCTATAAGGGACGTCCGTCGCCTTCACGTTTTAGTCATCCATCAGTTTCTTCGCTGCAAGGGACGTCTGTTTTCTTATAAGGGACGTCTGTCCCCTTCACCTTTTAGTCATCTGTCAGTTTCTTCGCTACAATGGATGTCCGTTCCTTATGAGGGACGTCTGTCGCCTTCATATTTTAGTCATCGTCAGTTTCTTCGCTGCAACGGACGTCCGTTCCTCATGAGGGACGTCCGTCGCCTTCACATTTTATTTGTTCATCGTTCTTAAGATAGGCGTCCGTCACTTTCTTCGCTAGTCCATCCACCAAATGACATCATTCTAGTTATCATACTTAACACTCACCTTCAACAAGAAACGTCCGTTTTCCTATAAGGGACGTCCATCTTTATCCAAATGATGTCGTTCACCCAATATAAAACGTCTGCCACTGACCAGGGACGTCCACCTTCCATCAAACGACATCGCTCCTCTCTTTGTTCCAACATCTGTCGTCCATAAAGAAAGTCTGCCCCACCATGAAGGGTGTCCAATTTGCTATAACGGACGTCCGTCCCTTTATAAAGGACGTCCGTCATCCACACAAAATCACCATTGTTATAATTCGCCACACACTGCTCTTCTCTCTCTTTCATTTTAAATTAATTCAACATTTTAATCACCATAAATACCCCACTTAAACACTTCTAATAATTCCATCAAATAAATCTTTAATGATTATCCAAATAATCTAATTACACCCAATTAATTTCTCAATTATCCTTTACTTAATTCAGTTACAGGAAATCAGGATATTACAATCTGCCCGTCAGCCGCCCAGTCGACCACCAAACAAAAGTTGAATCTATGTAGTTTTTTGGACGCCATCATTGACTGCGACCTCAACCGCCCTTTGACTGCTAGTTCAGAATATAGCCACCTTTGGAAGATCAACGTATTCCAATACTTCAACACTTCAACATCCTATTTTCAGGTTATATTTTAATCCCCTTCCGTTGGTGCATCATTTGGTATCAGAGCTAAAACGTCATACTAATTCATGATATTTTTTTTACACAATGACGAGGGGATAAAACTACTCATGGAGTTATTTTTCTGACGAGAAAAATTCACCACCATCTAGTCCCAAGGTATCCATCTCGTCGTTCAATGGCTCAAGCAATGGTCACGAGTATAATGAGTGGGTGGAAAAAGTGAAAAGAATATGAGTGTTACGAATTTTCAGAACTAAGGAAGGTGCAACTAATAACACTCGGGTTCACGGAGTATGTAAGAATATGGTGGAGCACCATTAGTGCCAAAGAAGACAAGGAGACGAAGACATCCGGACTTGGATTCTATTAAAGAGACTCATGAGTGAGAAGTTCTTTCCAAGCCATTACAAGCAAGAACTTTACTATCAATTGAAACGCCTCAAGCAAGGTTCCACCACCGTCGAAGAATATGTTGCCAAATTAAAAACCTTAATGACAAGAGGTGATTTGCAAGAGCCCAAAGACGAAATAATATCAAGGCTCATCCGAGAACTTCACTATGACATTAAAGACAGTATTGAACTACGACCTTACGACACCTTTGAGGATGTGATCAAGTTGGCTCTAATAATTGAGAGACAAAAGAGAAGGAATTTGTTGAGGAGAAAATTTGCTACATCGTCACCACCACTCCCAAGCTATAAAATTCTTCTGAAAGTCAACAAGCTCAGCTTACTAAAATTAGTGCCTTGTTACAACAACTTGAAGCAATTATGTCAAGCACTCCAACTTCATAAGCAAAAGACCATGATGAGGTAATAGAGGGTACTCATAAGCAAATTGAAGAAGAAGTTATTTATACCGAAAAAGGACCATTACTATCTTTGGAGCCTCAATTAGAAGAGGAAGATTGTCAAGAAGAGCAAGTAATTGAAACTAAACAGGACACTACAGTAAATACAACTTTGGTTGATTTTTCTTATCGAAGTTTTACTAATATATTGATATGTGATATGGCAAGTACAAGTGATCCTTTTTGGAAAATACCATGGCATGCGCATGATAAGTATTCAAATTGCCATTCTTCATTCAAAGATGATGAGAGGATAGTCAATCTAACTCCATCAACCAAAAAAAATGGTTATGGATTATGATGCATTAAAAGGAAATTGGATGAAAACTACTATACTAATGACAAAGAGGTATGTGCTGATGGATAAATTGATTGCTTGGATTTTTAGAGTTGGATGGAATAAAGTAATATTTGGATATGATGATGTTAAAGTTGTTCTCTTTAATCTTGGCGGAAATTCATTGGTGAATATGCATATTGATAGGAAAAGAAAGTTGTTTATAGATCTTAGTGTTAGACTGAATTACTATTTTTGGATTATGGGAATCTATTACACCTTAATGAAAATTGTGTTGTGTGCTAATCTTACACGTGGGCAATACCTTTATGGAAATAAAGGTGATGAAGATTTTGTCAAGTTTGAAAATTGCTTGTTTCATAATTTCAAAAACTACTTACCTATTTGTGCATCATTGTCCAAGAATAAGTTGCTGGATTATTTTTCTTATATGATCAATTCCAAAAAGGGAAAGAGGAAGTTAGTGGCCAATGCTTCAATTCAAAGATTTTGTTTCCAAAGATGGCAAGATTGGTATGACAACTCATGGAATTCGAAAATCACTCCTAAGGAAGATATTTAGGGGGTTCCTAATAAGTCAAGTCAAGGAAAAGGCAACTCAAGATTTTATGAAGACATTATTCTTTGGCCTCACATACTCAAAGGTATTCTCAAAAATATTTTCATGGAAATCATTGAATTACAAATGGGCATCCACGATATTTCTAAGTTATTATTCAAATATGGGAGGTGGTTTGTGAATATTTTACTATTATTGACCTACCACATCATACAAGGATTATTTCTTTATTTGTTTCATGGAGATTTTATAGCCGGGCAAATTTCAAGGCCCACAACAAATCTCCTTATTTAATTAAGGAATATTATGAAGAAATCATTCTTTGGCCACACATACTTAAAGGAGTTTTCAAGATTTTATTTATGGTAACTCTTATTGTGGCCTACATTATTTCTAACTCAAAGGCAAAGAATGGAAATTGTATATTTGAGTTATTGTTCAAGCATGAGAAGAGGTTTATGGAAATATCATTAGCCTACTGCAATAATCATTATTTGTTTCCTTATCATGGAGATATTGAAGATATTACAAAGATGATAGCACATGATGATTCTTCTTTTTATGGTAATAAAGAATATGGTGACACAAAATATAATTTGAGGTCAAATCCTTTCAAACCCCAAGAGGATGATCGACTATGGGTCCATTCTATTATTAATCAAGCCTCAAAGAATATCATAGAGTTATTCAAGGTCAAGCATAAGTGGAAGTTCAAGAGCAATCGAAAGAGAAATGGAAAGACTTCCCAAAACTGCCTTCCTTTTGATCACCGACGAGTAGTTGACTATTATAACATTCAAAACGACATCATTTCAAAAAGAGTACCTTACAAAGATTATAGCTTACTTCCTAAGCTATCTAGAATGAGTTGGATCGTTGAATTCGGAGTTCATTTGCTATCTCAAAGTCCCACGTAATAGAGAACAAAGATTAAGGAAAGTCCAAATGTCCAAGCTTGGAGACCAAGGAAGCCTATACATGCAAACCATCCAAGTGGCCAAGCACCAACATGGAATAGCTACCAAATGCATCTAGACTTGGAGAAGAAGAAAGGAAGATATTAATCAAATAATATTTTAGTTAATTAACCTAGTTTCTATTAACTAGAAAATCGAACAACTTATTCTATGAGGTGATTAGGGTTATTGTTTCCTATCTTATGCTTTGTATTTGGCTATATAAAGCCACCTAATGTTTATGTTTTAGACAACTTAAATTTGAATACAAAAAGCTTTTTCTTATTTTGCAATTTGAGAGATTCCTTTTTCAAACACTTTGGTGAGTTACATCCAAAGTATCCTTGTGTGAGTAATATCACAAGATTGAGCTCACTTGGAGTTGAGTGAGTTCTCTTATTGGCATCCACAACCATACTCATTGAGGAAAGGTTGTGAGAAGTGGTGTCCAACCATCAAGAGGTGTCATCATTAGCAAAGCATCCATTCGGAGGTTACAAGTTTCAATATTTGTTAAATTCAACCACCTGGAGTGTTTTCAACATATTTCCTAATTCTTGAAGGATATTTCCAAAGTTCTTGAAGGGTTCTTTTCCTTATTCATTCAAGAAAGAGTGGTCCAAATTTCAGCTCCAAAAATTCTAAAACAAAGGAGTTACAAGGTTCCGAAAGTGAATCTCAGCCAAAATAAGGAAAGAAGAGCTTCGGTTGATCAAGATCGACTGCCCATCGATCGCCCATTCGACTGTTGAACAAAATTTGAATTTGTGTTGTTTTTTGGATGCCATCATCTACTGCGCCTCAACTGCACTTCAACCGCCAATTCAGAATATAGCCACCTTTGGAAGATCAACATATTCCAATAATTTAACACTTCAACATTCTATTTTCAGGTTATATTCTAATCTCCTTCTGTTGGTGCATCACTTTGAAACTACTGGTTTGTGGTATTTGAATGTAAAAGACTTCTGCATTTCGTTTACTCTGAGTTTTATATGGTTAAGACTTCCGTTGTGTGTTTACTCAGGTTTTCCCTCACGCAAATATTTTAAAAGATCAAAAAATTTTATACAAAAAAATGTTACGGGATGTTACAATTAGACTTATAGTTTAAGTCTTGTGATGTAGATAAGCCTAGTAATAAGGAAAGAAGCAGCTAATGGAGGATTTACGCGTTACGGATCTTGTGTTGGCTGGGCTAAACGGATAAATGGAAAGGAAAAAGAAAATGTACTCATAAAATATTACATTTTGTAAAAATGTAAAGATTTAGCAAAAGAAATTTTATGTATGGTCTTAGA
Organism: Begonia loranthoides; assembly: GCA_022433065.1. NCBI lineage: Eukaryota > Viridiplantae > Streptophyta > Magnoliopsida > Cucurbitales > Begoniaceae > Begonia > Begonia loranthoides. The sequence goes on from CM039483.1 coordinate 23,042,217, forward strand.
TCACATTTCTTCTTAGATGTTGGTTTTATTAAAAGTCTTCTGTTACGCCTTTTAATACAAAGAAAGAATGTTTTAAATCTTAAACTTTTAAAGTGTATGAAAAATGGGTCGCTCCACATACTCATGAAGAGAGCGCTTGGGGTTGTTATGGCGAATTCGACTTGTGGAATAACTCATATTTTTTGTGTAAATAAATTAGAAGTTGCAACGACCCAGTTTTTAGTAAATCTTTTAAAATGCGTTAAAATTTAAAGCTTTTACAAAATGACAAAATCCCTTTTAAAACAAATCAGAGTGCGACGCTAAACCTAACAGTTACTAACCTTTCGTTAAACTCGTATTAAAAACCAATTAATAAAATGCGGAAGCGTTATGAAGTCATTTATTTTAAAACATTGTGGAAGCGTAAATAATTTAATGAAAGAAACTAAACAGTTAAATCTTATTTAATTACAACCCAGTTCTCTATTTTACTCTGTTTAGCCTGGCCAGCCACGTGTCTCGCGCATGCAAATCCTTCATCCCTGCTTTATTATCTGTTCATCATTTTTTGCATTTACTCCAAGTCTTTGCATCGATTTCATGTACAAGTACCTATACCTAGACCACAAGTAACTGTAAGCCCAAAAGCTTAATAAGGAAAAGGGTTTTAATGCAATATGATATGCCTCTCTTTAGTCTTTTTTGGAATGGAGGCCACCCAAACCAATCCTTTCATTAAGTCATTCGTTCGTTTATTACTTTACATTCGTTCATTCGTTCGTTACTCGTTCATCGAGCAAAAGATTGGAGAATTTCCTCTGTGATGGAATAGTGAATCGGATCTAACCTTTTACTTGCAATCTAGAACTCTCATACCTACGAGGGAGAGGCTTCGGCTAGATTGCAGACTAAACCCACTATCCATTCGCCCCCAACTCCTCATTTCCTTCATTTTCTTAACATTTTACCTCACACAATGCATGCTTGAGTACCACCACCAAGATGGCACTCCTATTGATTTCTATTAGCATGATGCATGACCATACATTCTCAACCTAACATGATAAATGACAATCGTATTGAAATTAAAGTACCTATAATTGAAATCGCATATAAAAGAAAGTAAAGCATACAATGGAAGGTAACAACTACAGTTGAATAGTGCACATACAATGGAACACCCAATAAATTAATGCATATGAAGGAAACAATCATAGAAATAGTTAAAAAACAAGGGACATGCTTGGATATGGAATTAACATAAATATAGCCGAATTAATAATCAACATGCATCTGAAAGCACAATTTAATTAACATGCTTGAAGGTTGATTACATGCTTTTATTCTAATTAACTAATCATACTTAGGTTTAATAGAAAATATCATGCTAAGGACGAGTAATTATAAGCAAGATTATAAACAACACAAGGAAGACAATAACAAAGGAAAGATCGAACATCTATTCACATAGTCAATGAAATTCCTAATTCGTTCTTGCTTAGTTCATTCTTCTTTCATCTTCTCCATTATCTTCAAATAAAGTAAAACATTGAATTATTGAAGAGAATATTAATTGTAACGACCTGGTTTTTATTTACTTTAAATTCGCGTGAAATTTAGAACTTTTTCTTTTATAAAATCAGAGTAAAACATTTCTTTTATAAAACCCGAGTGTTAAAACTCTTTATTTAAAACATTTATCAATTGCAGCAGACATAATAAAATCCTTTTATGAAACGCAGCGGAATTAAAACAAAACTTTAAAGAATATTAAGAAATTTACAAACCCTTTTACAAATAACTTCCTTTTAAATTCTTTAGCCCAGCCAGCCACAAGATCCACCAGTGCAAATCCTTCATCAACTTTGTTTAACCTATTCACCCATTTCTCGAACGTACCTACATCAAAAGACCTAACTAATGAGCCTAATGCTCAATAAGTGATAGAAAGAAATGCAATGCAAATGATATGCATGATCATAAAATGCATTACAGAAAAGAACCGTAACTCTTCTGGAAGTCAAGGTGGAATACTCCATAGGGTCATATGGCTGAACCATTTCACTTCGACGAGGAGATATATCCATCGGGGGTGTTCCACATGCCGGTATCCTCACTTTTGTGAAAGACGTTGGGGGTTTCAGAACGGGGGAAAGGTGAGCCCTAGATTCCACGTAGCTAACTCTCATCTCACCAGTCCCTATGTGGGAGTATACTACCGTATGGATATGTCACCGATCACCTGAACCCCCACACGCCTATTTATTAATTATGTCATGCAATATATTCGTGAACACATACAGTCCTATATGATAATAAAAATGTCTAATAAACATATCATTAAAAGAACACACAACATGCAATCCTAACTCTTGTGAAGTAGGGTCTGAAGACCAAAACACAGTAAGTATCAACTTACCAGGTGTCCTTAGCGCAGTTTGACAATTTACGTTGTCCTGGTCCCTTTTATACCTTCACAATTTCATAACATTTATCATTAATATCCATTTTCCCATTAACTGCTTACAGAATTTAATAACATTTACAAGCTCCACTTTATTCCTTATTTATGTACTTAATAGAAGTTCATAATCTCATTACAATTTACTTAACCAAATAACGGAATAGGAAATAACTTCCATCAACGTCCAACAACATAACATGTTAATAATTCATTTCCAACAACCAACACTAATCCTCACGTACCATTACTCATTTTACAAGCTCCATTGACTAACCTCATCGTATCAATGAACCCCCAACAATAGGATAACATGTCCAACAATTTACTGTATTTACCATAATAAATTAAAAGAGTATAAACACTGAACACTGCATGTTCTATCCAAATTAAACAGAGAACATCCAATACAACATATATCCACAGTACTCTCCAACAAACCAACCTTCAGCAAAGTTCCATTTCTATCTCCTGATTATAAGACAACAACAAGAGTTAACAACTTCAAGTTATCCATTCATATTACATTCACCAATTAGTCTAAAAAACATAGAGTCAATCTCCCATGGTAGATCAAAGTCCCAAAACATGGATTAATAGTCAATAAAACCCAACAACCATAGCTAAATTCCCAACAATATTTCATTGATCAGTCAAGGAAAATAAACCCCAGAAGCAAAAAGTGGAGAAATCCTTCTTACTAGAACTTACGAGAGCAATCCAGTAGCTTTACTCGAGCTCCCCAATATTCTTCTTCTTCTGTTTACACGCTTCTGTTTGCTCACTGCCACACACACACAATACATACCCTAAATTAAACAATTCACAAAACCTTAATCTTCTTAGAATCTGTCGACAGAACTAATCCAACAGACCACATTCACAACATGGGAGAATTTTCCTCGCCTGAAGACAGAAGCTTCTGTCACCTTTCCTCTTTTTCTCCTACTTTTCTTCTTTTTTGGCTACAAGACATACTCGGCCCCCCTTCACAGAGAGCTTCTCTCCCATTCACACTCTGAAAAATTACAAAACACCTCACCTATTACACTGATTTATTGCCAAGAAGATGACTTCCATTGACACTTCAACTGGAGGATAATTGCACACTTCAAGGAAAGTGGTCCACTTACCTGACTCCACGTGGAAAGCTTGACAAAGAAGAAGTAGCTGGAGGAACCAGCTCTGGTCCGGCCTAGCGGGAACACACGACTCGTGGTTCACCCTCCCCTGCCATCGCCAATTCGTCCCAGCCACTACCGCCATCATTGATTCGATCGCCACACCGAAAACACCGAGTACAGAATGCAAGGGAAGAAGAAAAACAAAACGAAATAGTCGACTTACCATAGCTGAAGATTCGCGGCTCCGAATCATCCCCGCAAACTGTGGCACACAGAGCCCTAGCTCGCCATCGCCCGCAGCCGTAGCCAGTAGCCAGCACGCCGGACAGCTCGCACCCGAGCCGCTGTTGTGTGTCTCCCTCGTGGTTGCCCTTCTCCTTCTGTCGGGCTCTTGCCTTCGCTCTCTATCTCATTCCTTCCCTGTCTTGTTCCTCGCCAGAATGGCCCGAGGGCCATTCATTCTCTTAACATGCTGGATCGGTTCATCCTTGAACCGGTTCAGCCAAACCTTCCTTTAACCCCATTTCTTCATTCAATTGAAATCCTCTTTAACCCAACATTATAATTTAATTAATTAAATTAACATTATTACACAAATTTCCATTTTATCTTCAATTAATCACTCCCCCTTTTATGACTTCTTCTTTCCCTTTTTAATGTAATCCATTTCCTTTAATCTAATTAATTCACTTAATCCCTCATTTAATCTTCACATTAATTTAATTATTCCAATTTAATCCCATTATTTACTTTCTCCATTTTCAATTAATTATTCCAATTTAATCCCATTATTTTTAAACTAACAATCACGTCTTTGGTAAAACCCCGATAATTATTCGACTAATTCGAATATCCCCAATTACTTTCTAATTTATCCTTTTTAAATTCTGATATAAAAGTTGGTGTATTACAACCCTCCCTCTATATATAAATTTTGTCCTCAAAATTTGCTCAGCGTAATTATTCCTTCGATCTACAACTCAGCGTAACTTCTCATATCGTACTTTTACATGAAATGTCCAAAAGATTACATCACTTTTACTTCTGTGGAGCACCAAAACTTAGCAGAAATTCTATCTCACATCTAAGTTATCAAGTTGTCAACTTCATTTGTCGTAAAAAAAAAATCTTCATCCAAATTTATTTCTTTTCATCAGATAATTTATGTAAAACCACCGTAACGTGAACAATTTTATTGCATTTTGGAGATCCTAATCCTCCAAAATCTCGTCCTTACTCATAAGATTTCACATTCATTCGTATTATTCCTAATAAAATATACTCTTGAGCAATCATTTCTGGTTTCATAAGTCACAACACGACAATTGTTGACAAAAGGACCATTTTCATTTCACTCAAATATCGCTTCGATCCTGTATGACGTCTATCGAATTGATTTGCTTCATTATCCTACCATTAACTTGAAGCGGACATTCTGCCACTCTTTATATTCTACTATTCATTTCATCACTTGATTTCTATTCGATCAATATAGTTTACCAAAATTTAACCCATTGGTAGAACCAACTTAATTCCAATTTCTCAAACATTCTACCCTTTACTAATTTGTTCTTCACTTTTCCAATATCAATAATACCCAACGAAAGGTGAGAACAATCACCGAACATTTTTTCATTCAGTTCTGACAAAATCATTGTTTTTAACATACTACCCTACACCGCTCAATCCTAGTGCATTCCAACCACTATCGTCGTGTAGAATAAAATCACACTAACCCTTATTATTTTGAATTAACGTATTCAAACATGCTCTTTACAATTCGGATTCATCCCTCCGAGCTTGTTGGATTATAAACTTCTCTTAACTATAGCGGCTTTCGTCGTTGAAACTATTAGCACTTAAATTTTTCTTTTTTTTGGGAATCATACGTTAATGATTTCTTCCTTCCATAGGTCGAATCTGATGCACCGATAACCCCAGTTAGGTTACTGACCATTTCATTTCTTAGATCCTTTTTCCGTATCCATATATATATCCATTTTTGTATCTGTATCCATCTTTGTATCTGTATATGTATCTATATCCATTTTCATATCCATAACCATATCTGTATCCATCTCCGTCTCTGTATCTATATCTGTTTCCGTATATGTATCTGTTTTCGTATCTGTATCCGTATCTGTATCCGTATCCGTTCCAGGAAATTTATTTTCAAAAATTTGTTTTCATTTCTGTTTTCATTTTCGTTTCCGTTTCTGTTTTCGTTTTCGTTTCTGTTCCCGTGTCCATTTCTGTTTCTGTTTTCGTATCTGTTTCTGTTTTTGTTTCTGTTTCTGTATCTATTTCTATTTCCGTGTCCGTTTCTATTTTCTGTTTCCGTATCTTTTTCTGTTTCTGTATTTGTATTTGTTTCTGTTTCCGTATCCGTTTTTATTTCCGTGTTCGTTTCTGTTTCGGTTGTGGTTAGTAAAACCTTAATCCTTATTTATTAACCTTAACGATTCCTTTAATTAAATCCATTAGCAACAGATTCAGAATATCAATCAACTCCATTCCACGATTCTCTCTGTAGACCAACCATCAACATGTTCAAGTACCGACTTAACGATTCTCAAACCTATATCTTGTCCTATAAGAGATAACCCTTATATACGTTAGACTTACAATCAATTTAAAATCGAAATTGAATCGTTCCAAATTATATATTGCTAACATCCAATCAGAGTAAATTATTAATGTTACCCATGCAGTGTGTTATCCAGACTTTTAGACAGATTCTTTATCCTGTAATTCAACTCGGCACATAGCATGCTTTCCATCTATGTTAAGAGAATCCTATAGATCCATAAATCAAAATCTTCAGACCTAACAATTTCCAAAATTCATCAATTTATAAGGAGCAAGTTGAAATCCGACCAAGAGGTTGTAATTAAATCATTACACATACGGATTCCCCAACCACTTTCTAAGTCGCAATATTCCTCCATATCTTACACCTTTATAACTCTAATCTTAAGTCCTTGTACAACCTAGTGTAACTCATATTCATTACTACTCACACGATCTGAGGTAAGTCATGACAACACTTTAATTAACCTTCATATATGATAACAATTTCCCTACAGCCGAAACCAAGTGAATCCTATTATCTTGCATATCCACAGTTCGTGAGTAAGGTTCTCGTCGTAAAGGCCATTTTCTACCTCTATCCTCATCATTTTAGTCACATCCTTGATTGTCCTGATTGGGCCCACCCGAGATAGAGAACTTAAACCAAACCAAACACAGACCCCACAATTCATTTTGAATTTCTTCTAACATAATCAATTACCAAGATATTATTCCTTAGACTACAATCCAAACGTCTAATAGTGAGTATCATAATCATCTCGAAATTCATCCTCAATTTTTAATCTAGTCAGTTGTACAAACAGAGTATATTTCAAATCTTCAATCCATGACAAAATCTAACCTATCCAGGAAGCAATACTTAATTAATTTCTTGTTCCAACCGAAAATGGTTCCTTATCCTAGCTCAAGATAGATTCCCAGCTTAACCCAATGGGCAGTGATCATGGTATCAAATACCTAACGATCTGTTGCTAAATATCTAAAACACTCTCTACAAATCCTTAATAATTTTGACCAAGCGGATAAACACTTGACTAACTAATTATTGTTCTCATAATTAAGCTTAGTCACTAACCCTCAATGTTCTTCCTTCTCGTAATAAATCTACCTTTATCTAATTCCTTGCAGTGTAGACGACCAAATCGAATTATCTAGTTCACGCAGAATTTATTTTCCACTTATCCCTTTTTCCAATTTATACAAAAAATTTGGGCAGAGTCTTCCTTGTTTCTTTACTCTCTCAAAGCTAATTCTTGCACTGAAAACCCAAGTAGTTCCAGTATTATCTATCTTTTATCATATCTATCATTCTACTCTATCAGAAGAAAACCACGATCGCTTACATCAATTACAAGCATCCCCAAATACTGTACTATTTTTATTACATTTTCCATAAATTTCTCCAAGTGACGGGATTGTTGTCCCACCAACAAACACTTAAATAATTAGATAAAGAAAAGAACTAATTATAATACTTACAGTCGATGGAGTATTTCCATGTTGAAGCTTGTGTTGGCAGGTAGCATATAGAATCGGTTTGAAAATACGGGCGCTCTGATACCAACTATAACGACCCGATTTTTATTTACTTTAAAATCGCGTGAAATTTAAAAATTTTTCTTTTATAAAACCAGAGTAAAACTTTTCTTTTATAAAACCCGAGCGTTAAAACTATTTATTTAAAACATTTATCAATTGCAGCAGACGTAATAAAATCCTTTTATGAAACGCAACGTAATTAAAACAAAACTTTAAAGAATATTAAGAAATTTACAAACCCTTTTACAAATAATTTCCTTTTAAATTCTTTATCCCAGCCAACCACAAGATCCACCAGTGCAAATCATTCATCAACTTTCTTTAACCTATTCACCCGTTTCTCATACGTACCTACATCACAAGACCTAACAATGAGCCTAACGCTCAATAAGTGATAGAAAGAAATGCAATGCAAATGATATGTATGATCATACAATGCATTACAGAAGAGAACTGTATCTCTTCAAGAAGTCAGGGGGGAATACTCCATAGGGTCATGTGGCTGAACCATTTCACTCCGCTGAGGAGATATATCCATCGGGGGTGTTCCACATGCCGGTATCCTCACTTTTGATAAAGACGTTGGGGGTTTTAAAACGGGGGAAAGGTGAGCCCTAGATTCCAAGTAGTTAACTCTCATCTCACCACTCCCTATGTGGGAGTATTCTACCGTATGGAAATGTCACCGATCACCTAAACCCCCACACGCCTATTTATTAATCATGTCATGCAATATGTTCGTGAACATATACAGTCCTATATGATAATAAAAATGTCTAATAAACATATCATTAAAAGAACACACAACATGCAATCCTAACTCTTGTGAAGTAGGGTCTGAAGACCAAAACACAATAAGTATCAACTTACCAGGTGTCCTTAGCACAGTTCGACAATTTACGTTATCCTGGTCCCTTTTATACCTTCACAATTTCATAACATTTATCATTAATATTCATTTTCCCATTAAATGCTTACAAAATTTAATAACATTTACAAGCTCCACTTTATTCCTTATTCATGTACTTAATAGAAGTTCATAATCTCATTACAATTTACTTAACCAAATAACGAAATAGGAAATAACTTCCATCAACGTCCCACAACACAACATGTTAATAATTCATTTCCAACAACCAAAACTAATCCTCACGTATCATTACTCATTTTAAAAGCTCCATTGACTAACCTCATCATATCAACGAACCCCCAACAATAGGATAACATGTCCAACAATTTACTGTATTTACCATAACAAATTAAAAGAGTATAAACACTGAACACTGCATGTTCCATCCAAATTAAACAGAGAACATCCAATACAACATATATCCACACTACTCTCCAACAAACCAACCTTCAACAAAGTTCCATTTCTATCTCCTGATTATAAGACAACAACAAGAGTTAACAACTTCAAGTTATCCATTCATATTGCATTCACCAATTAGTCTCAACAACATAGAGTCAATCTCCCATGGTAGATGAAAGTCCCAAAACATGTAGTCAATAAAACCCAACAACCGTAGCTAAATTCCCAACAATATTTCATTGATCAGTCAAGGAAAATAAACCCCAGAAGCAAAAAGTGGAGAAATCCTTCTTATTAGAACTTCCGAGAACAATCCAGTAGCTTTACTTAAGCTCCCCAATATTCTTCTTCTGTTTACACGCTTCTGTTTTCTCACTGCCACACACACACACAATACAGACCCTAAATTAAATAATTCATAAAACCTTAATCTTCTTAGAATCTGTTGACAGAACCAATCCAACAGACCACATTCGCAACATGGGAGAATTTTCCTTACCTGAAGACAGAAGCTTCTCTATCACCTTTCCTCTTTTTCTCCTACTTTTCTTCTTTTCTGGCTACAAGACATACTCGGCCCCCCTTCATAGAGAGCTTTTCTCCTATTCGCACTCTGAAAAATTACAAAACACCTCACCTGTTACACTGATTTATGGCAAAGAAGATGACTTCCATTGACACTTCGACTGGAGGATAATTGCACACTTCAAGGAAAGTGGTCCACTTACCAAACTCCACTTGGAAAGCTTGCTAGAGAAGGACCAGCTGGAGGAACCAACTCCGGTCCAGTCCAACACGAACACATGGTTCGCGGTTCACCCTCCCCTGCCATCGCCAATTCATCCCGGGCACTATCGCCATCACTGATTCGATCGCCACACCAAAAACACCGAGCACAGAACGCAAGGGAAGAAGAAAAACACAACGAAATAGTCAACTTACCGTAGCCGAAGATTCGCGGCTTCGAATCATCCCCGCAAACCGTAGCACAACGAGCCCTAGCTCATTGTCGCCCGCAGCCGTCGCTAGTAGCCAACACACCGGACAACACGCACCCGAGCCGTTGTCGTTCGTCTCCCTCACAGTCTCCCTTCTCCTTCTCTCGGGCTCTCGCCTTCGCTCTCTATCTCATTCCTTCTCTGTCTCGTACCTCGCCATAATGGCCCGAGGGCCATTCATTCTCTTAACATGCTGGACCGGTTCATCCTTGGACTGGTTCAACGAAAGCTTCCTTTAAACCCATTTCTTCATTCAATTGAAATCCTCTTTAACCCAACATTATAATTTAACTAATTAAATTAACATTATTACACAAATTTCCATTGTATCTTCAATTAATCACTCCCCTTTTTTATGACTTCTTCTTTCCCTTTTTAATGTAATCCATTTCCTTTAATCTAATTAATTCACTTAATCCCTCATTTAATCTTCACATTAATTTAATTTCTCCACTTCTTAATTATTCCAATTTAATCCCATTATTTACTTTCTCCATTTTTAATTAATTATTCCATTTTAATCCAATTATTTATAAATCTATCATTCACGTATTTGGTAATACCCCGATAATTATTCGACTAATTCGAATATCTCCAATTACTTTCCAATTTATCCTTTTTAAATTTTGATATAAAAGTCGGGTTATTACATTAACAAAGGAAGATTTAACATGTTAATATTAATCTAATTAGTAATCCTAGTTCATTACATGCTCAAAAAAGAGATTCAGTTATTACTCCAGTTGATTTCATGTTTAAGTAGTCACTTACATGCCCAAATCTAATCTAATTAAGTTAATTAATAGGCTCAAGTAATAATTACAATTTGGATTCAATTTGATTAGTCAATTAAGCATGACATACATTAGTCAATTAACATGTTAGTTAAATATCCAAGTTACTTAACATGCTCAAGTAGAATTACAATAATTATTCTAATTAGTTGTCCTAGTTAATTTACATGCTCAAGATAGATTACAACTTTGGTTAGGTTAATTAACATGCTTGAAGAATAATTAATATGCTTCAATTACTTACAGGTTAATATTAGCCTAGTTAGTTAATTAAACATGCTTAACCGTGAATCAATTACTGTCCTATTTAATTGGCATGCTCAATGACGTAATTAACAACGGTAAATGAAACAACTAGTTAAACATGCTCAGATAGTTATTAATTGAACAACTAGTTAATTAATTAAACTAATCAAATACCCTAATTAAGTTAATTAACATGTTAAACATGCTTAAGTTTAATTAAGATTATAATTTTGAGTCTAATTAATTGCTCGAGTTAATTAACATGCTTGACTCTGGTTAATTACTTTAATTAACATGCTCAAGTGATTCTACTTAATTAATAAGAGGCTCAACTATATATATATATATAAGCATTGAAGGTTTATAACTAACACAAGGATAATGAAACTAGATACAGCATGAAAATAACAGTAACGCACTAATAGCAGAAAGGAGATAAATATGTTCACAGAATCTTCATAATGAAACTCGTTCATTCGTTCTAAACTGGCATCCTACGTTATTTCCTTTAGTTCGTCATTCAGTTCATCATTCTTAATGAAAACACAGGAAAATTAACAGCAAAGTAAAGCAATTACAGGAAATGAAATCACAGGAAAATCAACCAAGGATTTATCAACTAAAAATCGACTAACAGCAACTAACAGTAAGCATTACAGGGGACTAACATGGAACTCACGCACACCTACTTGTGGGTAGGGCCTCCACTGGCTAAGACTCACCCATTTCCTTACCTCAAAACTTTATTGCGTATGACACTTAATCGCTATCCTTCTTCGTCTTTTTGATACCTTCACAATTAAAACATTATAACTTATCAATGAATCGTATTCTAACTTGTACAAATTCTAAGTACTTCTCCGACGCCTAAACGGATAGCCTAATAAATTAATCCCACAGATAACAAAACAACACTAATTAAGGCATCATTCATAACTTCACTATTCCAAACGCATTCAGAGCATACAATCCCAACAAATTATTCCATCAAATACCTCATTCAGAATCCTTAACTAAATAACTCAACTAACTAAGGTAATCCAACACCAATAGGGCATAAATCACACATTCAACTTCCAAATCCATCCAGAACATCCATCTCAGCGTAATAGCAGACTAATAACAGTTAGAGGAGGATTTCGTTACCTGAATTACTCCCGAGAGTTGCATTGATCAACTCTGAAATCTCTCTAGCCATCCGTCTGCCCTCGGCCAAGCATAACTCTCCATCACCCCTAGACCATCAGCTTCGTAGTACACTGAAAGGATTTACTCTTTGCCAACTTGGAGGGCAGAGAGTTTATTCTCTCTTTCTCACTCCGCCCAAGCCTCCAATCTGTCAACCCCCAGCTTTACAAAGTGTTCAACACTCTGTAAAATTCATTCCCTATACCCGATAGTGCAATCCACAGCTGGAAGGGATGGGGAAGATTCGGTTCTGTAGACCACGGTTCAACCCAAATCGAGTCAAACTGGATCCAACCGTGGCCGAGTCGCGGGTTCCAGACCGCTACCCGCTTGAATCCCCCAGCCCATCGTGAGTCCTCCTCTGTCGAACACCACACCGGCGTCAATCCACCTCACCGCTTCCATCCCGTGCCATCGTTGACCAAAATCGACAGAGCATCAACGATCAACGCCAAATCCAGTGACCCGTGCCTCGCACCGAACTGATCTGCGAAGCCCGACGCATCCCCGATGACCCGAGCCCTAGCTATGACCCACAACGTCGCCGGCAATCCACCTAGAGTCGCACGCCACCGAAAACCCGCGCTCGCTCCTCCCCTCGCGTCGTTGTTCTCTATCTATCTCCCTGCTCTCCCTCTCGTCTCCCGTTCTCTCTCTCTCTCTCTTTTCTTCTGGTTTTCGCCTGCGTAGAATGGCCGAAGGCCATTCTTTTGGCCTTCATCAAACCGCAGGTGTACCGGTTTAGTTGAACCGGTTAATGCCTTCCACATCTCTTCCTTAATTTTCTTTAATCAATTGATTTAATTTACTAATTCCCTTACATTTAAATCCCAAATAATCCAATTTAATCTTAATAAATTCCTTAATTTATAATCATATGAATACGTCATTGATAATACCTCGATAATTATCTGATAAATCCAAATATCCCCAATTATTTTTCAACTATCCTTATTAAATTTTGATATAAAAAGTCAGGGTATTACAGAAGTAATGTCGTAATACATTATGAATGTTTTCTAAAAATTACGTTAAAGAATTTTATGAAAATTATTATGAGTTTTAATAGAAAAGTCTTCTACTGCGCTAAAAGTTTTGGAAAATAAATTTCGTATGTTTTAATAAGAAATAGAACAAAGTTCGAGACGTTACAGCAATGCAGGTGGCTACTCTTTTTCTAAATAATATCTACTAGCTTCATGGCCTACCACAACACATTGTTTCTAACCACAATAAGGTTTTCACTTCACAATTCCAGCAATCTTTGTTTAAAGTTCTTAGCACTCAACTAGATTTGTCAACAACTTACCACCCCGAATCTGATGGCTAAACATAATGGGTGAATCAATGTGTAGAGATGTACTTACATTGTACATCCCATTCTCACTCACATCAATGGCTATCCCCTTGCAGAATGGTGGTACAACACCACATATCAGTGCGCCATTAAAATGACACCTTTTGATGATTTATATGGCTCGCCTCCACCTCAACTAGCTCTCTGGTCTTATCAACAAACTGATACAGCAGCAGTTGATTCCATGTTGATGGATAGATTCCATATGGATAGGCTTTTAGGGCATAACCTCACACATGCACAAGCTCGTATGAAGCAATATGTTGATCAAGGCCACACAAAACTAGAGTTTAACGTGGGAGATTTGGTCTTTCTTAAACTACAACCATATTGACAACTAACGGTGGCAAATTGTTCAACTCATAAATTGGCCCCTTGATATTTTGGCCCCTTTCCGATTCTCTATCGTAAGAGTGAAGTTGCTTGCTTATAAGTTGAATCTGCCACCGTCAGCCAAAATTCACCCTATCTTCCATGTTTATCTTCTAAAGAAACACTCGAGCTCAGCCAATACTCCTCAATCATTTTTACCAGAGGAAAACACCAACGTCAATTCCCTCTCACAACAAGCTCTCTTACAAACACAAGTGGTTAAAAGAGGCAATTTTTTGGTAACATAGTGGTTAATCCTTTGGTAAAATCATCCTTTATCTCATGCCACGTGGGTCGACTCCTCCACCATCACTGCAGAGTTCCCTTCATTCCCACCTTGGGAACAAGGTTTGCATATGAAAAGCTTTCTTATTCTTGTTCTTCTTCTTCTCCTTCTCCTTCCCTTGGATTCTCTGCTTAACTTTCATTCCATATCAATACAAAATAATGTTCCACAGAACTTTTTGTCTGTTAACGTCAACCATAACAGCTAATTACCGTGTGGTGTTCATTGTAGATGCAATTCAGATCTCCATAGAATTCTGTCTCCACAATTTCTTCTAAAATTTCACCCAATAGTAATCTATCTTCTGCTTTGGAGAAACAGCCATTTATTCGGTAACGAAAATTTGGTTAAATTGTTGACTGTCCATAACTAAGTATTGCTTTGTCGAAAAAAAATGGAATAAAGTTTAATTTACAAATTACTTCAAACAATAGGATTTATTTTGCATATTACCCGAATATATAAACTATCTCCTACACAAAATGTGTTCAACTCATTTAAGTTGAAAAACGTGGGTAAATAAAACCCCTAAAATTAGTTTTTTTAACCATAAAACTAATAAGGGTGTTTTCATATTATTCAAACTCTACACGCTCGGATTCTAAAAGTTAAAACACACAAGCAAGATCAAATTAAGCGTACTTCCCATCATTTTTTTAACACGACATGACTAGTAATTTCCACTTAGGTTTTGTCTTCAAAGAACAGCACAGTTCAATAATTCCTCGCATCATATTATTGTCTCTAGAGATGTTGTAATACGAAAAAAGACAATCGTTTTGAGCATTGACAAAACCATAACAATTTCTGCATTGAACACACAAATGCATGCAAGCATTGAACAAGGCCCTATAACATACTCTCTCTCTCTCTAACGCTACTGCTATGATGTCGAAAGGTATATATATTGTTGGAAAAGAATGTTAATCTACTATTATGTAACCCATAATTTTTCCCTTGGTTCCTCCTAACCCCAATCTCAAGGCAATATACACACAGACTTGGAAGAAAAAAGAGACGAAGGAGGAAAAGTCCATTTTTAGCAGAAGCAGCAGCCAACTTTCCTTGTCCTCCACAATCATGCCTTCCTCTCACATCTTAATACCACCTACACCTTGTGTTTATGTTAGAACTTAGTTTGCAGCCTCCTCATTCTGATTACACTCAACACGACTCTTTCTTTTTATGCGAGAAATCATAGTAATGTGATCCTTTTTATTGCTTCTTATTTGGTTTAGACATTACTTCAGCAGCCAACTTTAATCTTCTAAAATTACGATCGACACTCAATTTTGCGATTTCTTTTTATGAATGAACGAACCACATGGACAATGAACACATCATTTCAAAATTGTAAAGTGCATAACTATTACGTGTATGTATAATATTTCCGACCGACAGATCTAGGTCTTCTTTTTGTTCAGATTTGAAATTGACAAATGCTAACTAGACAACTTTCTCGCAATTCGTGTACAGGTATGAATAGCTATAGAAGCAACCAAAAAAGGGTCAAGAAACAGTACATCTGGAAAACATGGCAAAAATAATGGTATATGACAGTTAATTATCAGACAAAATTTTCCAGCCTTAGGGATTGAAAGCTTTCCACTGCAAGTTAGATTTGCACAACACTGGAAGAAATATTTGTCAAGTCATAGATATATTTTGTTTTCAACTCAGACTCGCTTCTTATCTAAATTAGTAGAGGCCAGCCGTTGTCGTTTCTTCCATGCAGGGATTTTACCCGGGAAGGCCCATCTCAAGAGTCTCTCCCATGAGTAGCAGCACAAAAACATGAGCACAGCCCAAAGCAAAAGTTTGTCTCTCAATCCCACAGGCAAAGGAACCAATTTCAACCAATCATTCAGATTTCGAAACAGGTCAGAAGTTATGACTGTGAAGAAAACGACAGCACCCAACAGTGCGCAACAGAACGGCTTGTTCTCTGAGATGCTCTGGTTGAATGGGTGGCCCATGTAATTCACAGCAAAAGTGGCCACCTGAAGCATCATGCTCACCATGTATGAAACTGTGTTTACCAAATTCGGATGAAATTCTGAGTCTGGCTCTATGCATTCATCGGGCATGTGTTTCTCGGCTTCCTTCACTGAAGAAATCAAGAAAACTATGTGAATTGCAAACTGACCCAATAGAGAAAGTAAGACATAGGAGCAAAAGACATGGGGATGAGGCCTTTCGGCCGAGAGTGTCGGAAGTGGCCGGGCATGTGAGATGAAAAGGAAAAATGCGGCTGTGAATACTCCGCTTATGGTGGCTTGGATGTCCCCCAATTTCACACCGTCCAAATACATTACACTCAGCACGTATGCTGTGGCGAGACAGTTGAGTCCAAGTATTTTGAACATTTGGAGGGTGGTCACAAGAGTGCTCCTACCCTGACGAATTATGTCAGTGGTGGGAGCAACTGAGGCATGCTTTGCTGTGAATGGAGAAGCCATGGAGGCGTCCCCGAGCTTGACAATGGGCGCTGCACGTCCATCGCCCTCCTCATTTAGTTCATCCATCATCTTCTTTAGCTTCTGCCTCTGCATCTCTGCAGCCGTCAAATGGCGACCCCCTGGGTGGTGGGTTGTGGAATCCGTCTTTGCAGTCACTTTCCCCTTAGGAGGACTTTCCCCATTTAGACTGATAGGCTTTCCAGCTACATCCAATACTGACTTAGTTTTCTTTGCTTTGCCAGGTTTTGCTTTTTCATCCTTAGATGTTTCTGAAGAAGAGTTGTCACTTTGAATAGGAGGCACAGCATTTAATAGAGCAACTCCCACATGAGCCTGAAAAGAAATAATGGATGATGCCATTTCTTTAGGTTATTTTGATACCACATATTTTAACTAAAAAAGACCTTCATATGTAGCAACATGAAAAAGAGACCACACGTGCTTTATATTAGATGACTAAGACAATCTAAACTTTCCGTGTAACAATTCGTTGAGTGAACTTTTTGAAAAAAGCTTTCATTTTATATTTTAACTTTATGTAACACAGTTATTATTCCAACACATCGATCACAACCAAAGAGAGAACAAAAATGTTCAACCTAGAAACGTTGTTTTCTTTTGTTTTTGTCTAACATCAATTTTTTTTTCCAAACTAAGCATATTAGAAAAACTTGCATATCAGTTGAACACAATGTTCATGGCATCAATGAAGACACGCTGATTTTAGCAACTACTGTACAGATCTAAGCAATTATGGGTCAAATTTCTGATCTAGGTATATGGTACAAGTTTGGCAATAAACACACCACTACATGATCAGGGATCTTGAATTAATATCTTACTTGTTTCAAAGCTCCCACGTCATTTGTTCCATCCCCACACATAAGCGTCATCCTCCCCACCGTTTTAAAAGTAGTCATAATGAGTTCTTTTTGCTCAGGAGCAACTCTGGCAAATACCTGAGAATATTTCAGATGTGAAAAATAAATTAACACAAAAATCCTGCGTCTGTAAAACAAGTTAAGACTTTTTACCTTAACATATGGAACAACTCTTAGAACGGCAGAGGTCTCCTGTAGCATTTGAATGCTATCACCTCCAATACAGAGATCACGAGTCTCTGATAATGTTTCAACCTCTTTCTCGCTAATATAAGATGTAATGGAGAACAGGGATAAACAAAATTTAGTTAAGCGTAGATGGAGAATATGTTACCAACAAAAAAGATAAAAGAATGATGACACAAAAAAAATGCAAGGCTTCAAGATTTATTCAAGGTCTATTAGCATCTATATAACACAAAATAACAGATAATAATTTCAACTTGAAATATAATTTTAGCATGAAGTGACACCTGTATGGAATTGTCTCCTTCTCATCAGGGGATATCCACTCATATCCTTCCCGTTTCCTTTTCTGGGTAAGAATTAATGCTGGTTTGGATATGATATGCACTTGGCCAGCCACATGGCAAGCTGTTAAAGTCTGATCACCAGTTATCATCACCTGAAAATATAATGGCCTCAAGACATAAATTGAGCAGACAAGTAAGAATCAAAATAAAAATGCAGATGCGAAATCGAAATAATGGATAAATTTTGATTATAAAATGTATAGAAGTACAAGAACTCAACATACAGTCCATTATAAATATGATCTTCAATTCAAAAATAAACCACCATCAAGTTATCACTTAAATGCTAAAAAAAATACAAAAATGCGTAATTTCAACATCTATTGAGAAACAATTTTTATCTGCCCCCTTCATTCTTCCTCGACACGCCTTACCTGTTTTAGAGTTCAATCTACATGTTAGTAGAAATCAGACATGCCTAACATTGTGAACATTTTCGTTCTAGCCAGTTTTCTGGTGTTGGAAAATAGTTCTAGCATGAGGCTAGCCTTAACATGCTCTTTGATAAAATTATAAGTAAGCTTATAGTTGATATTACAGTTACTTCATCATTAAACTGTTTATATGTAAATAACTTACCATGTCATGTGATGATCCACCTAATTCAGACAAAACTTTAGCTGAATCAGCCCTAATCGGACAGTTAAATACCTGAAATAGTGAACATTACATGACAGGTGAGGAAGAATTAGAAAAATACTGGGAAGAATGACACAATAAGGCTAGGTAGATTACCGCAAAACCAGCGAAGTTAAGGTCACTCTCCACTTTATCCCTATCCAAGCTTCTAGCTTCACTAACCTTCATTCGTTTAAAGAAGTTAAGCAGTAAGGTAAAGCTGTGCATTGGAAACACAGAGATATAACAATAACAACATTTCTTAACTTTATGAAAGATATTTACAATTTTTGGATTGTACTTCTATCATATTTTAGTAAGTTATAACTTGTATTTTAAAAAATTAACAGTAGATGATTAATTCTTTAAGTGAATTCCAAATGCTTAATCAAAATATAAGAAAATTTCATGTAAATTAAAAAAAAATCAGATATCTGATTCGCGGTCTAAAATAGTCCAATTCAATCCTCACATCTAAGACCAATTCAAAGAATCAAAATAAATAATTGGCATTGATATAAGAATTTCGGTCGCAGATTTTATTACTGTCATATCTGGAATAGACTTGAAAGCAAGTGCCAAAACACGGGATCCTTGTCTTGTATATTTCTTGTATGTTTCAACATATGATTGAGGCACATCAATGAGTCGTTCTTGGATAGTTTCGGGGGCACCCTGAGATTGAAGAAAAGATTTAATAATATTATTGCAGCAGAAATCATCAATTGTGAACTGTAAATGGTAAATGAGTCCCCAACTACTTCTAATTTGGATCGTAGCAAATATTACCAAAATTACTATATTCATAGCAACTCTCCATTAAATCAGATAGATGTTCTGGTCCAAATAGAACAACAATACTCATCATCAAGATTCTCATCACATGGGCTTATTCTTCGAAGTACTTTAAGAGTAATCAATCCCTTTGGTTTAATTTTCTCCCATTGGAGGAAATTGCTATTCATTAATTGTAATTTCTAACACTTTGCACGGGAAGGATTCTTCCTCTCCCATTGCCTTGTACATTTTTTTCTAATACAAATAGTTTTTTATGGAAAAAAAATACTGATTATCATGATTCTCAATGCACGCACTTGAAAATAAATTAGTTCCCCTGGTTCAAGACAACAATTGCATTGTAAAAGCTCCTCACTCATTCTATGTAAAATTTGATCGTGAAGCAGAGTATTTTAATAAAATTTTTAAGAAAGCAGTGAGTGAATATCATTTCATCAGAAATGTAAAAGGAATGAACGGTAAAGATATCGATTTATTTCCAGCCACTCTTTTTAACTTAGAAACTCAACTCAACATAGACTTCAGAACACCATTCTACCTTCTTCATTTCAAGTATCAATAATCCATTCTTTAAAAGAAAATGAAGCGTATTTCACTATAAAACTATTTCTTATCCAAAAGTAGGTGTTTGAACTTCTTCATCATAAGCTTCTAGTTCACCCTAAAACATAAAAATTAGCTGACATGTATAGTTAAAAAGAGGATTATGGGCAGGAAAAAGACCTTGACAAAAGAAAAAAACTCCTCCTGGACCCGAACAACAACTGCCATTCGCTTCAAATGGGAAGCAAAGTGGTGTCTCTGAACAATCTGCACAGCATGACCACTTCCCCTGTAAATAAAAAGCATTTATTTCAATAAAATAAAAAGCTCCATAGCCTTTACTTGTTTCACAAGAAAATGTAGAGGCTGAGTCACACAGAAAAACCTCACTAAATACACGATTCTTCTAAGAGAAACTAAATTATTGTTCTCTGCATCATATAAGGTTCACTTTGTTTTTTTTTCGAAGACCAAATGACTAATTCATTCCTTCCAAGAAGAATATAAACAGACAGAAAAATACTTCTCAATCATATAATGTTTGATTTCTTTTTTGACAATCTTATAATCTTTGATTCATTCCTGCCAAATATAAGGCATTAAAATATCAGAGTGAGAAAGAGATCATAAATTAAAAGAACTGAAATGTACATAGGAAGGAGCCAAACAGTCCTCCTTCCCAAAGACTACATATATACATACACCTATCACTCAATCCGACCAAAGGAGCTCGCTACAAAAAGATAGTTCAAGATTCTATACATTCAAAACTTAGTCCTTGAATCAATATATATACAACCTTGTATATAAATAAATAAACTAATCAAACTTACTTTTTTGGCGTGGCCTTTTCGTCCGACTTGTATGACCAATCTATTCCCTTAAGTGCGGCCTTTTCAAGAGGATCTCCAACCTACAAACCACTAGGTATAAATCAAAATACTCCCTAAATTTTGGTAAGAAAAGAAACAAAAAATGTTAACCAAACAGTCTAAAGATATTACTAGTAGCTGAAAGCATAAGAATGAAACCTGTTGTTACTTCCGGGAAGTATCAAATACACTAGTTACCTCATTTGTATACATTATCTAGGACACATAGTAAGAAAATAAAACAAAAAGAAAATGAAGTTACAAGAACAACTGCCCTCAAAAAGATAGTCGCCCGTTGTAAACATCACAAATGTAATGGATATATATTCAAATGCTTAGGTGTCAGAAATCCATATATCAAAAAATGAACGGTGTCTTGTTTCTCCAAATAAAGCCCAAGTACACGCATAATGGCTAAGAGCAAAAAAACTTTACAAGTATTAATATATCTAGCAGTCTTTAACATCTAATCCAACATCCAACACAAAAACATAATACAATCTAAAAAGCCCCAAAAAAACCAAAAATGGAAGATGCAGAGACATTTTAGCACATAAATAGTGAAAATTAAAAGTAAAAGCAATGATACCAGCTTATTGTCCACAAACACCAAGGCGTGACAAGAGGCTAGAATTTCCATAGTGCGCAAAGGTACTCTGGACAGATCCATTTCAGAATTCATAGCAGCATCCAACCCAACAACTCCGCGGAACTCCTGAAAAGCAGGAGGAAGGGAAAAACTCATGTCAAAAAATTCCTAGGGGAGGGATAAATTTGCAATATGTAACTTAATGGAAAATTAACACATCATTGATATGAAACTTTAAAAAAAACATACCATATCATCTGATGTTAAGGTTCCAGTTTTGTCAAAGCAACAAATATCAACCTGCAGGTTAAGAGAAAAACAAATTATTACGAGATGCCCGCAACACCAGATTTATTTTTCTGTTATTGTGTTCCAATTGTATCTAAAGCACAGACAGCATGTCTATTATTCTCTTCATGCAGATATGCACCAGAGATAAGAATGAGGATGAAGATAAAGCGCACACCTAAGATGTTAAAATAGAGGGTGAAGATCACCACTAATGCTTTATAATTGAAAGTAATCCTAGGAACAATAATCGATCACCCATTGCGACTTCAGCAAGGAGTTTCAGGTTTTCTTCAATTCTGAAAGACCTTGGGTGTCGCATAGGTGTCATTATTGTTTTTTTAAATGATACTTCTACAAGATAATCAAAATACTCATCAGAAATGACGTAGAAGGACTTTGTGTTATTTAGGTCCATAGCAACACTATCCACTTCAAGAATTTGAGACCACATAACAGTGCTTTGTCAGATCATATAAGATTTACCATTGCATAAGAGCCATACTCTTAAGCATTTTAGAAAGTTTCCATTGTTTTGTTCTTTTCTAATTAGCTGGGCACAAATTAAATTTGTAATTTTTTTTTTTTTTCACTTATATGAAGAATATTTCAACCACCTTGCTTTTGGTCATTTTAAATTTGTTCCGTCCATTTGTTTCTTGAGAAAATAAAGTGATACTTAGGAACAAATATATAGATTCTAGCTACCACTATACCGGGAAAACTCAAAAACTATAACAGCATGCAATATTTATCGACAATAAAAGAAAAGAATGCATCTTTATTAAGGAGTGCATATCATGTCAGTATCTAGTTTCCCCCCTTGAATTCCAGAGAATAAAGGTTCCCCACTCTTCTATTATCCTTCCCAGGGATGAGTGGCAAACTTAACCCGAGAAGCTCTCTAACTATAAGGAGACGAGAAGCTCCATGATATCTGAGGGACGAGTATCTCAAGCTACCATTTCCCCTTCTTCAGGACTGGAATTTCTCCAAGGATAAGTGTGAGAAGTGGTGGACAAATTAGAACCGAGAATGTAGACCAAATAACTCAAACATTGATCAGAGTGCAATGCCTCAAAAAAGCTAAGGGTTTCTTAGCAAAGTTCGTCCACAAAGGGTGAATCAGGCCCAAGGGATTGAATGTGATATCGTCTTTACAAACAAAGAAATTCCTGCTGTACGAAAGAGAGGAGATTATCCTACAATAATAGATTCATTGTCCCACAATAGTTTTATGGGATGTATCCATGTTATTTTGAAATCCTTTTCTAAAAATCATCAACCATAATAATTCACACATTATGTGTGTAATAGCTAAAAAATTTGCTCCTGCAACCGATCTTGGAACTATCATTTGCTACGCTATCAAAGTTTCTCCTAGAAGCAGTATCTTGAACTGAACTAAACCATGTGGCCTAACTTTCTGTATAGGATCCTAAGCTTAATTCCATTTCCCATTTGTATGCCAATACGTAAGCTTAATTCCATTTCCCATTTGTATAGTAACCCGTTACCTAATTTCCCTTGAAGAAATTAAAGGACTCAATATAAACTGCATGAAGATGTGAAAATGTACAGGAAGCTAGTTTGAAACAAAAATCCAAAGCCCTAATAGACAAAATTTCTCCAAACTGGAAAACTGTTTGTCATTCATATAAACAAAACATGAAAAATACTTATTTAAAACCCCAAATACACAAACACAAGGGAAATATAGCTATGATGTAGAAATTTAAATTTTAGCCTAATAAAATCTAAAGCACAAATATGATTCACACGAAAATAATCTTTGATCATTTTCCCCATGGTTCCCATTTGCTTGTTCTGGAGCTCATGAGATGCTATGAATAAAAGAGCTTTTGGTGTCTAGTCGTATCTTTTGATGTATTTAGAATATGCATAGTAGGATTATTTTTTGTGATGCTAAGCAAAATGAGCCAAAATCATAAAATTATTTTTCATACTACATTTTGATGAAGAAGAGGCATAAGGTCTAAAGTCAATCACCTTCGAGCATTTTTTTTAAGCTCATCCTCCTGTAAATATTTAATAATAATACACATGTTTTTAGAGAGGGTACCTTTCCAGCAAATGGAATTCGGAAAGGCTCCGTGCAAAATATTCCTCGTCTGGCAAGCGCAATCAAGGATGTATTGACAGCAATTGACAATTCCATTGGCAGCTCAGGTGGGATCACAGAGGTAATAATGAGAGAACAACTAAGAAAAAGTTTGTATTTGCTCCGAGTAGGATCCTCCAGTCCCTATATCAAAAGAATGTATATGGTAAGCCCAATCAATAATAATCAATCATATACCTTAAATGATACCATCATTACCTTTTTAAGTACATAACCTGCAGCTATTACCGCAAATATGACTAAGAATAAAATGAAAAGTCCACTTTCCCAGCTGTTTGCAGTAACCTAGTAGAATATAGTAGCAGATATTATGATAAAGATACGAAAACCAAAGAATAAATAAATTATAACAATCCTTTCTATTTCTATCCGAAGATCATAAACACAATACTCTTTCTGTAGAAAACAGAATTGTCCGCATTAGCTTTCCCTGACTTGTTTCAAAACCGGTTCTTAAAACAACTGCCACGCAGCCACCATCAGGACTTTTAAGAGGAAAATTCTGCATCCAATGCAAATATAAACAGGATAAGAAAAAATATTAAAACAATCATCACAATTGAAAGAAATATAAGATCAATGAGTACAAACAACAGAACATATAGGAACTACCTTATCTGGGGTATGCTGCAATATTTTTGTTCCACCAAATAATAAATGATTTTTATCTCGCTTAGCTGATAATCTCTCCTCAGCTCCCCTTCCAGTTATTGAAACCTGAAAACAATATCATAAATTTAAAGAGACTAGACGATTCAATACCCATTGAGTATTCTTCACAGTAGGTTGATAGATGGGTCATAGTGCTGTTTACGAATCTTGAAAATGAATTACAAATTTGCAGTTTGCAAACCAATATTTTCTCTTCCATACAACAATACATCATCAAAATTCTACAAATGTGTGCTCAGTGTCCCGCCTGTGTTAAGTAACTTCCTTTTTTTCACAAAAAAAGTCCTCTTTTCCCAATATATTTCCATAAAATATGTTCTGTAAGAGGCCCACAACTGATGCCTTTTTCATTGGTCATTTGCTCACTTCTAGTCAAATAGTGAGAATATATGTGCTCAGTGTCCTGCCTGTGTTAAATAACTTACTTTTTCCACAAAAAAAAAAAGTCCTCTTTTCCCAATATATTTTCATAAAAGATGTTCTGTAAAGAGGGTGACAACTGATGCCTTTCATTGGTCATTTGCTCACTTCTCCTCAAATAGTGAGAACATATGTTCTCAGTGTGCCAGCGTTAAGGAACATACTATTTTCACAAAAAAAAACCTCTTTTCCCAATATATTTCCATAAAATATGTCCTGTAAGAGGGCGATAACTGACGCCTTTCATTGGTCATTTTCTCACTTCTCGTCAAATAGTATAAGGAATTATTTCTAAATTCAAGGAGTTTATCGTTTTTGTCCATACGCGAAAAGCTTTAACTACAAGTATAAATTTGGAAACCTTTTCCAAGAATAAGTGATTTGTGAATTTCAACAATTTTATTTTGATTCTTTTTATTCCTTGATAGGTAATAAAAAAGTATATATAAAAAAAGAACCCTATAATATGGTTGTGTTGCCTGAAACACATATTATAACAAGAACAATAGAAACACTAGATATAATACAAATCTAGTGTACAAACTTTGACTCGGAAAGGACTAAACTGTATTTTTTTATACCAACTTTCAACATAACCTCCCTCTGTTATTCTCTACTACTTTTATAATCTCCTTCCTCTATCACAAACCACACGACTTGTAACTGTTCTGCAACGTCTACTTCAAATACCTTCTTTATCCCTCCTTCTAGTATATGTTTTTCCAAACAATTTATCCTCCTCTGCTCTACATGCATCATTACTCCCCCCGCTGGAACAAACCTTGCCCTCAAGGTCAACATGTGGAAAACAAAATTGCAAAGCTGAAACAGGTTTGCAAGCTGCATCTTCCTCGGAGCCCAAAGAACATTTTACTAATACTTCGAGTTTACCGTGCACTAACCTTCGGTGGAGAATTTTGTCCAGGCATAACGGTTGAGAATCTATGTCTCCACCTCCCAAGCTATAGGAACGGACGACAAAGGGTGATTGCCCACTACTTTTTTAAGCTTAGAAACATGAAAAACAAGATGAATCTTAAGACCCTCCAGAAGTTGCAATTTGTATGCTACGTTACCAATTCGTGCCACCACCACAAAAGGACCGTAAAACTTTGGAGCCAATTTAGTATTTGAGCGTTGTTTGATTGTAATTTGATGATACGGCTTTAACTTTATCCATGGCAATTCTCCTACTTCACATTGGCGATCTTGTTTCGAAGAATCTGCTAACTTTTTCATGCGCACCTGATCTTGTTCAATATTCAATTTCAAAAGTTTTAATTGTTCATTACATTTCTTTAGTTGTTTCTCCACCGAGCCCACTGCCATCTTCCCTCCACAGTAGCGCAATAAGGTAGGGGAAACTCGATCATAAATAGCTTGGAACGGTGTCATGTTAGTCGAACCGTGAAAATTAGTGTTGTACCAGTACTCAGCTTAATTTAACCAACGAGTCCAAATAAGTGGTCGAAAAAAAACAAAACATTGTAAATAGGCTTCCAAGCAAAATTTTAAAACTTCTATTTGCCCATCTGTTTGTGGATGATAGGCTAAACTCATTCGAAGTTTAGTCTGTTGTAACCGAAAAAATTCTTGTCAAAAGTTGCTGATAAAAGTTCGATCTCGATCACTGACTCTACTTCTTGTCATACCATGGAGTCTCACTACTTCTCTGCTAAAAACTTCAGCTATGGTTTTGGCCATATATGGATGTTTGAGCACAATAAAATGCGTGAATTTAGTGAACAGATCCACAACCACCAATATAACTTCAAACCCATTGGATTTCAGAAGACCTTCAATGAAATATAAAGATATATCTTCCCATATCAACGACAGAATGGGTAACGATTGAAATAAACCTGCTGAATTTGAAGATTCAATTTTGCTGCACTAACATATTGCACACTGTAAAACAATATTCTGAACATCTTTATAAAGGTCTTCCCAAAAGACATTAGCACTTATGTGTTTATATAGGTTCTCCAAATCCCCAAATCTCCACCCATGGGAGAAGAGTGGAACTCCTCTAACAATTTATTCTTCAAAACAGATGTAGAAGGAACCAACAATTCTATTTTTGAATAGTATAATGACATTTAGGGCAGAATAACGTTGATCCAAATTGGTACCGGCTAGAATATTCTTCTTGATTAAGGGTAACTTTTCATCTCTAAGTATATCTTGCTTTAATATCTCCATATCTAAAATTTGCAGACCCGAAACAGCTAACAACATCTCCTCTATAGTCCATCCACCCCGACAAGATAATGCATCTGCTACCTTATTTTCTTTCCCAGCTTTGTAAACTATATGAAACTCATATCCCAACAATTTTAACAACCACTAATGTTGTGCGGAAGTTGATAACCTTTGCTCCAAGAGATATTTTAGAGATCGTTGATCTGTAAAAATGATAAATCTTCGCCCCAACAAATACGAACGCCACTTTTGTACTGGTAAAACAAGGGCCATGAGTTCCGTTCATAAACTGATTGAAAACAACCAGTTTCCGAAAATCTCATGCTGAAATAAGCGATAGGACACCAAGTTTGAAAAAGAACAGCCCAAATACCCTCTCTGGATGCATCCACCTCTAACACGAAGGATTCGGAAAAGTTTGGCAATGTTAAAGTAAGCAATCGCTTCATCTTTCAGCACTGTAAAAGCCTTCAGAGATTCGGTCCACAAAAAATTTCCCTGTTTTAACAACGATCTAAGTGGGCGAGCAATTTGGCCATAATCCTTCACAAATTGGCAGTAATAACCCATTAACCCAAAAAACCCCCGAACCTCTTTGATTGAAGAAGGATGTCGCCAATTCGTCACTGATAATCTTTTCTTCTTTTGCTTGAACCCCCTTTGCACTAATTATATGGCCCAAATAATGTACCGATTCTTCGAAGAAAAAACACTTATTTTGATTAAAAACAAATTTACCATCTAAGAGTAACTCCTAAACCGAACTTAAGTATTGATAATGTTCTGCCACTGTTATGCTAAAAATAAGAATATCATCCATAAATACTAATACAAATCGTCGCAAGAAAGGCTGGAATAAGGCAGTCATAGTCGCTTGAAAGGTAGCCGACGCGTTTGTCAACCGAAACGGCATAACAATGAATTCATAATGACCTTCATGTGTGCAAAACACTGTCTTCTCTACATCATCACTGCACATTCGTATTTGATGGTATCCTCTCTTAAGATCCAATTTTGAATAGCAGGTGGCCCCATGTAATTCATCAAACAACTCTTCAATCATTGGAACTGGAAATTTGTTGGGAACAGTGAGCTTGTTCGACTTTTTATAATCCACACAAAACCGTCATCCACTATTTTTCTTGTTAACCAAGATAACAAGACTAGAATACGAGCTTCAACTTGGTCGGATGATACCGGCAGGACCCATGTTTGATACTAACTTTTCAATTTCATTCTTTAACGCGTGTGAGTATCGATAGGGCCGAATGTGGGGAGGGTCAACTCCTGGTCGTAACCGGATAACATGATCAATAGTCTGCTAGGAGGAAAACCCTTCTGGTCATCAAACACAGAAGGAACTTTAGCTTATAGTTCAATCATGTAGAAATTTGCCTCTTATGGCCATGTCTTGTTTTCTTGCATATACTGTCATAACTCAATCCAATAACAATCTTCTTTTGCTCCAATCAACTTAGTCGTTTGTTTAAGAGAAATTTGACGTATAGTTAAATTGGGCTCCCAATGGAAAATTACTTCAGTACCCTCTATTTCAAAACTCAACCACAACTGTCCAAAGTTAGCTTTAATAGTACCCAACGATTTAAGTCAAGCAATGCCCAATACCACATCCACTCCCAAAATATTAAATGGTAATAAATCAACGTAAAATTGCACACTTTGTAATTGGAGAGATACCTCACAGCATGTGGCATTGAGATTAATAGTATATTCATCCCCAACCTTGACGGTCATCTCTGGAATTTTTGCAAGGCACAGTTCTTCTTGATGCACTACCGTCCAACAAATGAATGAGGTATTTGCTCCCGAATCAATTAGAACCGTGACTTGTTCCCCTCTAATAAACCCCAACTGCTTTATTTAGGTGAGCAAATCGGTTCTCAGTTCCAGTCCCAGTTCCGGACCTCTTGGAATCGACAAAGAACTAGAACCGAAACCGCAAGGAACCGGAACTGGAACCGGTCCCAGTTCTGGACCTCTTGGAACCGACAAAGAACCAGAACCGACACCGCAAGGAACCGGAACTGGAACCGGACCCGAGTCTTGGTTCCGGTTCGGTTCCCATTCAATTCCGGTTCCTAGTCAGAATATGTAAATTACCTCCGCCTTTGTCTATTTTTCCTTGTCTCCTTTGGCTTAACTGGTGATTGTAGAGGATCATGTCTAAGAAGAATTCAAACCAAATCGCAATATGTTCTAAGAAGAATATGTAATGTCTCATAAACTGCTCTCTTGTAATCATAAACTGCTCTCTACCAATAGTGGATTGATAAACAAACCTGAAGGTATCATAAACTGCTCTTTTGTAATCGACTGCAGAGATTTACAGACGACAGAATTTTGAACAACACCAGACAACACAAATTATAAACACAATTTGAACAGACGACAGAAATTGAACAACACCATACAATATAACAGAACAAACCCTAAATCAATACATACCCTCGGAATCAGAGGAATCAAGAAGGGGAGAGTCGGCCGACCTTCTTCACAGAGGAGTTCGCCGAGCAAGGGTCAGAATCACGGAGTAGGGTTTGCCTTCACAGAGTTAAGGTTCGCCTTTGCTAAGCAAGGGTTCATCTTCGCGGAGCAAGGGTTCGCCTTCGCAAGTTCATCTTTGCGGATTTCGCCTTCGCAGGTTCCTCTTCGGGAGAGGAATTGCAGCTACTTCGTCTTTGATAATTACCCTTTTTTACAACATTCTGGGATGACTCGATTCTCGGTTCCATAAACCAAGAACCAAGAGCCAAGAACCAAATCAAACCGAGAACCAAGAACCGGAACCGAACCATTTATAAATTTAGAAACCAAGAACCGGAATGAAATCTCAGTTCCAGGTCAGTTCTCGGTTCGGTTCGGTTCTTGCCCACCCCTAACTTTATTGTCTGATTATCATTAACTCCCGCCATAGATAAAAAGAGACAGATCTGATTGAACCATCATAACCTCCTTAGCTATCTCTTCTTCACTTACAATTTGGCTTGCAAACTGGTGCCTCTGTTGCCTGACCATCTAGCAGCTTCAGACCGGATTTACAACGATGCCCAGCCTCTTATTTGTCTCCACAACGAAAACAGATATTAGACTCCCTATGTCGCTTCCGTTCGATCTGAGTTAGATTCAGACGCTTTACTTCAACAGTTGAAGCTGAGTATTGCGTTGATGGAAGCCCTGGTTGAAACTGACAAGAAGCTTCAGAGAAATCTTTAGAAATTGGTTTATTAATCTAAATGGAAGAGATAAATCTATTGGACCAGGAAGCTAGGTTATTGGGTCTCCTTTCTCTTATATTGGGCCTATAGTTTGGCCCCATACTTTAAATCTAGTATGAAGGCTTCATACACATTGTTGGATTGTAAAATACATATATCATCTTGCAAATCTAGTGATAATCTATTTAAGAAAGCCCCAAGTATAGCCTCTTTGTCCATCCCCGAATTCAAGCTGCCAAATCTTGAAATTGATCCCTATAATCTGCCACATTACCCACCTGTTTTAGGCCCATCAACTTCTCTGGTACAGATTTACATTCCTTTGGACAAAAACGTTAGCCCAAAGCATACTTCAATTCATCACAATCCATCTCGGGTTCTTCCTCTAATATCCAATCATAAAAATCTCATGCTCTTCCTACCAAAAAATCAACGATGGTAGAGATTCGCTATTCCGGATGCACTTTATTCACCCGAAAATAATGTTTCACTTTCTTTAACTAGGAAGACCACCCTTCTCCTTAAAAAACGGTGATGTCTACTCGAGGCAAACTATGACTTTCCCAATGTCGCCTTGGACTTCTGTTATCCATCGCTAGTGGAGAGCACCTTCCCAATCCCCCTATATTTCCCTACAGTTCTCAAAAATTTCTGCCAAATCGACGCTCTGCAGGACGATCGAGAGGTCGACAATAATTTACTGTAGAGTTATGCATTGTCTCCTATCTTGTGCGCTCCTTCCATTGTCCAGTGTTGTCAAATGGGAGCCCTACCCCTTTGCCTTTGTAATCTGAACAACCACCACTCGTTCCTTCCTCTGGGTTACCACAGTACGTATTGCGAAGTAATTTCAACTCGTTCAACATTTTCGGTAACATGCCAATGGCCTCCTCTAACATATATGTCTTCAAAACTCCAATTTCTCGTTCAAATTATTCCATACGATCTCCACGGGTTGTGGGTTTCGCCATCGGCTCTGATACCAAATTGTTGTATGAAACACATATTATAACAAGAACATTAGAAACAGTAGAAATACCACAAATCTGGCATACAAATTCATACTCGAAAAGGACAAAACTATATTTTTTTTTTACATCAACTTTCAGCATAACCTCCCTATGTTATACTCTTCTTCTTTCATACTTTGCTTCCTCTATCACAAACTGCGTGACTTGTATCCGTTCTGCCACGTCCACTTCAAATATCTTCCCTATTCCTCCTTCTAGTATGTGTTTTTCCAAACAATTTATTATCCTCTTCTCTACATGCATCAGATTAATCGACAAAACAAGCTTATCACCCGATCCAACAATAAAGAAATAATACCAAATGAAAATTTTAAAATCCTCCACCTCTTGAATTTCCTCTTCAAATCAACTCTTCTACAAGACGAGGAGGTCGATAATAATTTACTATAGAGTTCTGCATTGTCTCTTGTCTTGTCCGCTCCTTCCATTGTCCGGTGTTGTCAAACGGAGGTCCTACCCCTTTGCCTTTGTAATCTGAACAACCTCCACTCGTTCCTTCCTAGGGGTTACCATGGTACGTATTGCGAAGTAATTTCAACTCGTTCAACATTTTCGGTAACACGCATATGGCCTCCTCTAACTTGAAATTCTGGTTTCCCAATTGTACCATTTCTATCTTCAAAACTCCAATTTCTTGCTCAAATTCCTCCATACGATCTCCACGGGTTGTGGGTTTCGCCATCAGCTCTGATACCAAATTGTTGCATGAAACACATATTATAACAACAATAGAAATACCACAAATCTGGTGTACAAACTCAGACTCGGAAAGGACAAAATTGTATTTTTTTTACATCAACTTTCAACATAACCTCTCTATGTTATTCTATTCTTCTTTTATACTTTGCTTCCTCTATCACAAACTGCGCGACTTGTATCCGTTCTGCCACATCCACTT
Organism: Begonia loranthoides; assembly: GCA_022433065.1. NCBI lineage: Eukaryota > Viridiplantae > Streptophyta > Magnoliopsida > Cucurbitales > Begoniaceae > Begonia > Begonia loranthoides. The sequence goes on from CM039483.1 coordinate 23,074,651, forward strand.
CAAATATCTTCCCTATTCCTCCTTCTAGTATGTGTTTTTCCAAACAATTTATTATCCTCTTCTCTACATGCATTAGATTAATTGAAAAAACAAGATTATCACCCGATCCAACAATAAAGAAATAATACCAAATGAAAATTTTAAAAGCCTCAACCTCTTGAATTTCCTCCTCAAATCAACTCTTCTGCTAATTTCCAATACCACGGAAAAGACAATGGAAAACAAGCTTAACAATTCCTACTTATTCTCATCAGCCACCCTTGTTAACCCAACAAAAGATTTCTAAACAAATTCAGCATCAACCAAAAGAAACCTAGCCAATCTGACACCCAAGTAAGCAGGACATGCTAACTCACAGTATACACAAGGTAATTCTCATATTCTTCAGCCACTCACACAAAGGACATCTATTCATGACAAAGAAACCCCTCTTCTTCAAAAATTCCAAAAGCCAAATGAAAATGACCACACTAAGGTGTGCCAGATTTCTTAGTGTTTTTCCACAGTGGATTAATTAAACCACAACCTTTAAAGTCCTTGTAGATTTCATTGACAAGGCTCAATCTATGATACAATTCAATAAAATGGAATTAACTTGACCCCTCACTCATAAGGTAATGGCGTATGTAATCTCTACAGACACAAAACCCTCAATCTTTCACCCAAACTCAGCATTCCTCGAGAATAGCATTTCCCCTCTATTCTACCTCTCGGATACCTCCCCACAAGCTATGCTTCGGTTTAACCCTCTTTACGTGATAAAGCACCAAGAATTCTCTCCAACAAAATAATGACACCTCACCACAACTTCCCATCCTCCCTCATGTACATCCACAATTGTCCCCCCAATAGAGCTTCACTGAGGAATTTCAAATCCTTTATTTCCTTTTCATCCAAAAAAATAGGATGGCAAACTTTCTGCTACATACAAAATGTCTTTTTATTCCTCCTAACATCCCCACTAAAGAATTTTTTTTACATAATTTGTTCAATCGATAGTGTTTCTGCCTCATAAATACTTTTTTTCAAGTACTTAAATTTAAAGAAACATGAGGATTTTTTAGAATCCTTGAACAAATATGATGATGCCAGGTCCTCAAGGTTTCATTTGAGGCATCTGTAACTAAGAAATTCGAGAACTTCCTTTTTTCTCGATCAGTTAAGCATTGAGAAAAGATAATATGAACTCATTCAACAAAATGTCATTATCTTTCACAAGACATTCTTCGGTGTTCAGTTAAAACTCTTATACTTGTTCATTGGTAATGTAAAGAATCTTGATACAAGAAATGAACATAAATAGCGCGAGGTACAAAAGAAGCTCATCTGCTCATAAAACTATCATCCTTCCCTCTCAAAGAAAAACACTACCCCACCAGAAAAAGTGTTACAAAAATAATGATTTCAAATGCTCAAATTCAAACAATTCATCTTAAAAATGGACAAAACACAATAGAAGCAAACCAGCACTAATTAAGCCACCCTCTTCTTGCTTCCAACCCGACCTCCCTCAAAAGAGACAAAATACTTAGAAGAACTAGGCGACACCAAAGAGATCTCTAGCCACGAGAACACCCATGTCCAAAGGGAATACTCTGATATACAATCACTTCCTTTTTCTTTCTTTATAACGTAATTGGACGAAAAATACCATCCCAAAGAAACTAACCTTAAGCCCCAAAAGGTAGCTAGGTGACATTACTGATCATAAGCAAACCTATTTTATCCATAAATCATTCCTCCTCATGTACATTTGACTTTTATAATATACTTTTTTCTCGTCCAAAAATAATAATAATCTTCCCAAAAAAACTCTAAATTGGTAAGATTTAGCTCAAAAAAAATTCTATGACACCACCCCTAATCCTAAAAGCCAAAAGGTAGCTATGATATAATTCCTTCAACTCCAAGTGCACTGACAGATCTACCATTACTTATTGGTTTCCCCCTTCTTTAAACTTCTAGTTTCCAAACAAAACAAAATGGCGAAAAAAACACTAACAACAATACCAAAACAATAAACCATACCATAAAATCTAGACTTATACAATTAAACTCACAGCACAAAACTTCGCAAGAAGTGAAGTTCAATTCCAGACACAATACAATGGCATCTCAGTCATCCACAGTCATTCAAAATGTTTGTATGACAACATCATAACGTTGATCTGATAGATTAATATAATACACATTTTTCTTTTGAAAGAACACTCAAGAATAATCCAAGATTATGGTCCAACATAATATTCCTAACTTAATTTAATCAAATAATTTGAATTTTGAAATTTAATTCTGCTGATGCTTAGCAAAGAAATTTTTACCTATCAAATAAACTTGCAATATGCTTTTTATAGTTCTCTCCATTCTATGAACATTTTGTGCATCAACATACATTTACTCACCAATCTAAATAATTTGATCATTATTATAATCTTGTAAATTATTTATTACTACAAAAAAAATTTAGATTTGAAAATTAACCTTTTTAGAGAGTCAATTTTAAGTGATCCATTATCTACAAGCAAATGGATTATTATCATAGCAAAATGTTAGTAGCATCTTTCTCTGACACAAGAAAACTTATATAAAAAATCAAATCTCAAATATCCTATTAAACAAATAAGGGTGTACTCTCCCTTTTCTTAGCTAAACAGGCTTTTTACCTTTCAAATGAATTGATGATGCATTTCATGTATACATCTATAATTCCCATTGGCGAGAGAAAGTCAAGCTTTGTTTCCAAAATTACGATGAGTAAAGATAAAGTTACCAATATCTACCATTATAATTTCTTCTCAATATGAAAAAAGAAGAAGTAAAAAAAATATTCAACGATTGAACATCAGTATATATTTTCCTATACTATTACCTAGTTTTAAAAGTTGCAATTAATGTTTTTGGTACAAATTAAATTAATTATCTACTAACAGATACTGAAACTATTAGTAAAAGCTGAGCCCTTGCACAAATACATAAAATTTAGAAGACATTATAGCATCTCTTTAAAATTCCGTGCCTTCATCAATATTGCTAAAAACTTTTTTTTTTTGGATGGGAGTATTTCCATATCATATTTCCATCTATCCTTCATTTGGAGCCTTCATTTGCATTTTCTTCGGATATTAAATCATTGTAAAACATTACTTTTGACTAGCAGATTTAAAAGAGGACGGCCAGAAATATACGTCACCACAAGGGAACACAAAAATTGTAAGACTGCAAATCATATTAAATGGGATGGGACTAACAGAAACTTGAAATGCATAAGCAACAGAGAAAAACAAAGAAAGTCAGATAAAATAATGTCTAAAAAGAACAACCTTCCATTGTGGGGTTGACTCGCCGGTGAGAATGGCTTCATTCACTATAGCATTTCCTGCCAATATAAGCATATCTGCTGGTACAGATTTATCTTCTCCATTTATACCAGTTGAACGTCCAATTGAAACCACATCCCCAGGTAGAAGATCAGTTCCAGAGAGTTTTATCCACCTAGAATCATCAAATTCATCATAAAAATATCCAAAAAAAAAGAAAAATAAAAGTCAAAATAAAAGCACCAGAAAGATGACTTAATTATAAAAGAGAAAGTCTACAGGTCAGCATAGTCACATACTTCCCACATCTATGCACCATTATGGTCTGGCTGTCCACTCGAACACGTCTAAGCTCGGTTAGAGTCTTTAACCGACTTTTGGCCATTGTTGACTCAAACATAAACAGCATGAACAGGGTGAACAAACTATAGTACCAATACTCATCCAAACACCAGAGTCCCACACAAAACACCTGGATCAGCGAGTATTTCAAAAGGGAAAATTTTCTTGTTTCCTTCATAACGAAAAAGACAGATTAAAAAGGAACAGGAATATATATTGAACCTGAAACACAAAAAAGGGCTCCATGCAGTTCTCCTTCAACAGTTTCTGGAATGTTGGTTGTGGATACTCAAATCTGTATGACCAAAAAACACTAACTTCTAGTATTCAAAATTTTAAAGGCTACAGTAATGCTTAAAGATAGCAAATGTTGACTTTGGCACCTAGATAACATGGTTCATTTACTAGATATATCATTAGAAAATGAAATAACTCATTTGAGATGGATAAATATAATAGTGAATCATGAGAATTTAGGGAAATGAAAAAAATTATACATGGCTGATGCAGATCAAGGGAGGAAGACAAACAAGAAGACAAGCTCACAATAACTACAAAGTCTAGCATTGAAATATTGCATGGTATAAAGCAACACTTCTTGTCCCTCGTCGTAAAGATCCAAGTGATTTCTCAGGTTCCTCACCAAAAATGAATTTTTGGGTGTTAAGGCTATGTCTAAAGCTCACCATCTTTAAGTGGTGCATCTACACTGATAGGGTAAGCCACAGAAAATGGGTAAAAGAAACTGTGTTCCATATCTTTATCATTTGGAAAGTTATTATGTGTCTAATCATTGACCGCACACCTCAAAGCAATATGTTTTCACCTTTAGTTTGACATAACGGACCAACAATAGAAACTTCAAATGACTGAAGCTCTATAAAAAACGACTATAGCAACTAATTTCATGATAGTACATAAAATAAATATAATACGTAAAAGTGTTTATACAAAGTGTCCAATAGTATGAATAAGTATCACATCTAAACAACCCAAAATAACCAAACAAAAATGTTTTTTAATGTTATTTTAGACAGCTTAGAATAGTGAAAGAGTTGTTGTAATGATCGAGGGACAACAGTCTTATTAGAGAAAACCGAAACTTGAACTGTGGAGAGTGTAGAGAGTGTCTTTATTTGATAATTATCTCTATATTGAAGATTTTGTAGTTTTATCTCCCTCTCAGGTAATGCAATTTATGGGGTTCAAAAAGAGTTGACAAATTCTAAATGATTAGTCGTTAGGATTATAAACTATATTAGAACATTTAAGAATTCCTAGTTAGTCCTCAAACTAATGTAGCATTTAACTTCTACAGCATTCATCTCGAGAGTTAATAAAAATAATAATAAAACAAAAAATATGAAGCATGATATATACATAGTGTTCATTTACATAAATTCAAAAGAAAAGTAAAGCAACGATGTTGGGTTATTTGGATTCATCACAATAAGATTCTATTTGAAGATAAATTTCTGAAGATTGATTTATAGAATAACATTAATTTTCTTATAGTTATATGCGTTTATAACTCTGAGTATTTTAGGAGTCATTTTTTTAGACTAATCATCTCCAAATAAGAGGAAATGATTTTCCACTAATGTCTTTAGATCATTGTAAGGGAGCATCTATTTCCCTTCCATCTCTTTGTATATGTTTTTTTAAATGAATTTCGTTTCTTATAAAAAGAAATTAAAGCTGCAAAAATATTTTCCACATCATGCAGCATAAGTTATTGTAAATTATATTTTTCAGTTGAGCAAAAATTTAAACGTCACTTTCATTCAAGAGCATGAATCTAATTCAAACAATCCTCAAATTAAACAAATGTGTATATATTAGGGTAAGGGTTTAAACAGAGTGTTCATCTATATAATTCAAGAGAAAAATAAAGCTACAAAAGAATATTTTCCCCGTTGTGTGGCATAAGTTATTATAAACTTTAGTTCTTAGGTGAAAAAATTTGAATTTCAAATTAAAAAACAATTGCTTCTCCCTGTCGTAAGGAGCATGATTTTAATTCAATCAACCTTCAAATTAAACAAATGCATATATGCCAGGGCAAAGGTTTAGCTGATAAACTCACGCATTTCTGCCCCATTTGTCAATTGCAGCAGCAACTTTAGCTTCAGAACCGTGGCCACTACTCTTAAGATAATAGTTAAACATCTCTTTTGTCGGATAAGGAAGCTTGGCAAAGGTCTCCTTCTCATTTGAGAAGATAAATCGTTGTTTTCTAAAATCAAAGTATATCTCTTCCATATCCACTGTGGATGAAGAACCTATCACCTGTGGATGGCAAGAAGGATGCAGTTGGAAAAAACACAAATAAAAAAAAAAACTCAATTTTCTTCACTACCCAAAACTATGAGCAAATAAGCAAATGACACCTTCTTTTATAAGGTAAATTCAATTTTAGATTAACGCCATCCCTTTCTTTACAATACTAGACCTAGACCTTTGAAACAGATTATGTGTTCAGTAGGTTTCAGAAAATGATATTTATAGAACTTCTGTTAGAAATTACTGTTCTTAATCTTCTAATTTCTGTATATATCAAAAGAGTATAAAATGCTTGTTTTACAGATATTTGTTTGAAACAAATTTATAACTTTTTTGTCTCAACATGAAGAAAAAACTTAAGACTTTTAAAAACTTGTTTGACACGTTTAGACGTATGGAGGACTTGACAAGTATAAACAATTTGTAAGCACATTTTGCCTCAACAAAGACACACCCATGACTACAAAAAATATCATAAGAACTCGCAAATCAAATACATGATATTTACAAAGTAGATACAAATGAGGAAAAGTTGAAAGTCTTATGGCAACTATCACTAATTATAACCTCTTACAAAACAGGACTTGGCCTCCAGAAAAATATGAGCATATAATTGATATTACTGCTTAAACATAATACCATAAAAATCCAGGCTCGATATGCAGACCAAATGTATTGATTCATTAGACCTCCACTTAAAAGGTGGATGAACTCATAGTTTTATTCAGCAGAGACAAACATGTAGATGACTATGGCTAAGAAGACTACAAAAACACTAATGTCACATGGACTTTACTCTGAATTATCCGTAGCAGTTGTGTTAAAAAAGTCATAATCATATTTCAAAGTTTTCATTTACAGAATAGTTGAACCTACCCGATCTAGTCCAATCAAAAAAGAGCATTCTACATTCAGCAGGGAGGGGGGGAAAAAGAAATTTGAAGCTCAAGGTAAATTATAAGTACTATATTCTTTCAACGAACGCTACAAAGTAGTTCATTAACTGATAAGATTCAAATCAGCTCCTTTTAACAAACTTTTTTATCTGCACATCAGATCAAATGAAATGCACTCACTAGTTGACGGAAATGAAGCGGAACAATTTCCTTAGAGCCAGAAAATTTTGCTGGAGTTATTTTACAAGCATTTGCATGATGAATATCATGGACCTGCAATCCAAAAGCAGCAGAAATAGCATGAAATTACAAGAACCTAAAAGCTTTTAACAAAAATATGATATGATTAACATGCCTTTAATAAAAAGCATGATGAATAAGTAGGTAAGAAGCAGTCCCATTGGCTGACACATTGTGCATGCTACATTTAAAAAAAAAACAAAGAAATAAACCAAGAAGGATATTTGGGTGAGGTTTATCGGTGGAAATCCATCATTCAATGTATGGCAGTTGACATAGGTCTAACAAGAAGAAACTGAGATTAACAGGGATAGATCAGTGTCCAGTTGAAGATCAGAGCAAGTTGGCATGATGGACCTGACAACTAGGAGATCATTTAAGATTTTCATGTATGAATGAGATGTACTCTAGCGAAGGAAATGACTATTCAATGTCACTTTTTCAAAACTGTTGGAAGATTGCCACAATGATTCTTTAAGAGTGATTATTGGAAGAGAAAAAGAGAAATACTTATCTGAATAGTATAGAAAAGAATTAAATCGAAACTGGAGACACTAGGATTTCTATTTCAGAAACTTTATAGGCATCGACAACAAGCAAAGTAGAGAAGTAATGAAGAGTTTATGATAAAATAAATAACAAACTGACACCAAAAAGCTCAAGGCCATTTGTAATGTATTCGCAAAGATGTAAAAAGTTTTATATCAAACTAAATGATGTGTGTCTAATAAAATACTTCTAGCTATTTTGTCATACTTAATCACTAACTTTTTTTAATATTGAACACATTTGAAGGCCTTCAAGTTCTAACTCTGTATCAGTAGAGGTTTATTTCTAGCGATGAAAGAAATGAATACAAAAACAAGTACTTGTTGAAGAAGGTATCAGCAGCCAGTACCTTAGTGTACTGAACAAAACATCTGAAATCAACAGACCATGCGGTAAAAAGCCAGACCAAAATGTGGAAAGCTACAAGCCCGCCGAAAACAATAGTGGCATCGCCAAAATCTATGCTAGGAATAACCACGGTTAGCCAGAAAACATAGAGAATAGCGAAAGGCCAAACATACAACTGCCACGCCAAGGGCTTCTTCCTCAACAATTCAACTCTCTGCACCACCTTCCCACCAACATGAAATTTGGACATCTCTATTCTCAAACAATTTCACAGGAGTTTGAAACCAAGCTCGCTCCTTCTGAAACAAAAAACCGTAGTACGAACCAATGCAAATTAATATTGACACGGCAACCATGTTTTTAAGAGCACATCACCAAATTAGACAAAGAAAATTGAAAATTTGATCGCTAATTTGATAAATAGAGCTTGCTTCATCGGTAAAAACTGAAATAAGGGAGAATCTTATCAAACAAACTTACCAGGAAGGTTAAAGATCATTAGAGAGATCGAAGCCCTAGATCGATACAGTTGAACAGTCTAACCGCTCAGGAGAGAAAAAGTGAACAAGGGAGAAAGAGAGTCGCCAAGATTGTAGAGTAAAATGGAAAGTGGGAGAGTGAAGAAGAGGGGAGACAAATTGTAAATCATTGGGTCGGGCCTGGTCACTCATCAGTTCATGGCTGATGTAGAACTGACTTGGCCGAGTTTTGATTGGTCAACAGTCTGGGTCTGGGCGGTCTGGCCTACTCCTTGATCCGATGGCTGTAGCTAGTCGGATAGGTCTTGGACCAGAAGATGGGCCCTCCAACGGACCTCCTTTTGAATCAGCCAATGGGCCGGTCTGGTCTACATTTGAACCAGACCTGACTTTGAACTTCACTTTAAACCTGGTTATAGATCCGTCTTTGAACTAACCAATCGAAGCTGCTTTTTTGGATTTGTCAACAATTTTATTGAAAATGTAGACTAAAATTTATAAAAGACTAATTAACAAACAACTACTAAATTATGAAATTAATGACAAGGCAAACACTCAAAACTATGAGATTAGTGACAAGTCAAACATTCAATAGTTTTTGTTAACAGATAAAACACTGAACTATGAAAAATGAATAAGGTAAACATTGTTGTCATGTTTTTCGTTAAAAAATTAATTTTTTTTTCGTAGCAAAAGGCAATTATCCATTGCGGAAATGTCTATTCTATTACGGAAAATATCATTTCCGCAACGGAAAATATCATTTCGACAACGGAAATGTGTCTTCCGCTATGGATAGTAAGTTTTATTCCAAAGATTTACTTTTCATAGCGGATATTTGTCTTTCGCTACGAAAAATTCTATAAACTTTAACATATTATGCAGAAATTAGTCACGCAAGGTCCACATATAGGGTGATCTTGCAAAAGACGTGCTGTTGTAATGGACATATTGTGTATCATTTTTTTGGCAATGTGTTTCAAATGTTGTGCATCCATATAAAAAAAATTACTATTTCCGCGGTGAAAAATACTCTTTCTATTATAGAGAATACATTTTCCATAATGAATACATGTTTTCCACTACAAAAAGCAAGTTTTTGGATTATGACTTACTTTCTACAACGGAAGGCATGTTTCCACTACAGAATAAATATTTTCTATAGCGGATACTTGATTTTCACTAGAAAAACCAAGTCCTTAAATTAGAACTTACGTTCAGTAGCAGAATGCAAGTTTTTGCTGCAAAATAAATATTTGACACAGCGGATTCTTGTCTTACGTTAAGGAAAGTAAGTCTTTGACTAAAACTACTTCATACCGTAGCGAAAATGTGTCTTTCACTTTTGAAAGTAAGTCATTAACTAGAACTACTTTATATACAATCCAATGCAAAAAGAGGACCCATGTGTTGTGGATATAAATTGAATTTTTTAATGGAAAACGTGACAGCGATATTAGCTCTGTTCATTTTTTATAGTTCAGTGTTTTATTTATTAGCAAAATTATTTAATATTTGTCTTATCACTGACATTAAAGTTTAATGGTTGTTTTATTGATTGCCCTTTATAAAATAATCATCATTCAAAGAAACTTATGAATTTAATATTTATATTTAATCTTTATAATAAAGTAAAGTATAAATTAAATTTTGAACTTTGGAGTTCTTTCAATTTTAACCCTAAATTTTCTTTTGAACAAAATAAATTTCAAATTTTGCACCGTGAACAAATTAGGTATTGCTATTAAAATTAGACACTGCTTAGGTTTTGCTTTGATCGAAACCAAGCCAAATCAATATTTTTTTAATTTAAAAATTAAAAATTATAAAAACAAATAGAACTAATCTTCATCTAGGATGCTACCTATATAATTTTCAAGCATATATAGTTTATTGATTAGTATATAAAAGTATAAAGGCATTGGTTCGTGCTCAAGTTCTTCTAGTTTACTCAATCCTGCAAAATAGTAACTAATTATATAAGCAATGAGCCTATTGGCTTGGGTCCGGATGATAGGACCTTGGAGTGCATCAGATATCTGATTACAACATTTTTAAAATATTTTTTATCTCAATCTTATAGGAACATATGATAATCAAATCTTGCTCCAATTAAATTGATATTAGTCCTCTTTTGTTTAATCTCTTGTTCTATCTTTAATGGTTTTGTATACTTTTGCCTGCTATCACTCATTCAAACATACTAATGTCTCGAACAATTTAGGTATCAAATTAGTTACTATGTTGGATAGAACTCTCCCACAAACAATAAAAGTCAATTTGGATGGTACTAACAAAATCGACATCATTAACATGTCACATGCCGTGATATAAAGTACAAGTGAACTTCTCTCTTGTGCTACCAAATCCTCTGGAAATGGAAAGAAAAAGGAAAAATGACAAATCAATCATCATCCTTTGCTGTTGGTAACAAACCAACAACTCTCATTTTTTTCCTAACAAATTAACCACTGAACTATGAAAAAATGTCAAATCTAATATCGCTGTCACGTTTGCCGTTAAACGTGATGATGTGGCGCCGTGGCAGTTCGTATACAAACCACCTCGGCGCCACAGTTTTTAAAAACTTAACGAAGAATTGTGATGAACCGAAGTGATGTGTCAATACACCACGCTAGGTTGGTATGAAGCCGCAGTTGTGTATTGACACACCATTGTGGCATCAACTTAAACTGCAACGATGTATTGACACACCATTGTGGCATCAGCCTAAACCGCAATAGTGTGTTGACACACCTTTGCGGCGTCATCCTAAATCGCAACGGTTTGTCGTGCCTCGGTCTTCGATCCTTTGTCGTTACACATACTCTCGAGTGAGGGCGTCGACATTTTCACCACGAACAAACAACGATAACCTCGGCTCGGTGAATAACAAGCTCAGACCTTTGATACCAATGTATTCCTGAGTAAAGAAAATGGCGCCGAAGAGAAAGGGTGGTCCGTCCCAATCGATACCAGAGATATTGAAGTCTATCGTTCCAGCAACGGTGCAAGAAGAAGCACCCACTGCAGTGCAAGCTGTCCAAACCGCGGTGGTGCAAGCTGTCCAAACCCCGGCGGTACAACACGCAGAAATTGCGGAGGCTGGAGAGACCGTGGCACATTCTCAATCTCAACCTTAACCCGAGGCTGAACAATGACCAGTCGTTATAGTGGGTTTTCAGTCCAAACTATTAAGGACAACGAATGCCAAAGAATGGTATGAAGATAATATACAACACCGTACAATTATTGTTTCTAAAAGAGTAGATTTGGAGTCATTGGCTGGAATGAAAATTGAACAATTGGTCGAGAATGCTGGATTAGGCGGTTTGTACCGAATAGGGGTAAGTTATTGCGAGAGGATTGTTAGACTCTTTTACACAAATTTGGAACTGTCCACCCATCCATTAGAGGTGCGAACGTATATCTTTGGATGGGACTTGAGGTTGACTCCCAACGATCTGAATATGACGCTTGGATGTGTACTAGAGGTGCCAAGCGATCAGTATTATCACATGTTTCGGGATCCACCTTTCATCATCTGAGGAGAAGGCCTAGAAGTGCTTAGATTGTTGCACCGAGATCCTGAGATTGTCGATTACAAGAAGCTAAAGGGAAAGGAGTTGAATGTCATAGCCCGAGTGATCCACCTCATCATGATGTACATGATTTTCCCTCGGGATGGACATCGAGACCATATTAGCTGCATGGATCTCTATTTGCTGGAGAAGATGTTTACCAAGAAAAAGGTGGACATCGGATATGTCATCCTAAGGTACATGCAGGAGGTGCTCAACCACCCGGCCAAGAATCTACCATTCAACTGGCTCATCTAGAGGATTGTTGAGTAGTATAATGGACCCATCTCAGAGGATGAGCCGAGAATTGAAGAGACGGCTACTAACGTGTACAACAAATTGAAAGTGGACCGAATGGGGGTCAGTAAAGTTGGAGGGGAATGAGTACGCAAGACCCCGAAGTAGCCACCTTCAATGTCCTTGCCGCCAGCACCTCCACCCCCCCCCTCTCAATGGCTCAGCCTTCAGCCTCCTCAGGAGAACAGACTCCAGCATCGCCTTTGTAGCACATAGAGGAGGATGCTCCGTAGCCGATGCATTCACCCCCTCCTTAGACATCTCATTTTACTTCGATGCCTATGGAGACGTCCAGTTGTATGAGCAAGATGGAGGAGCTCTATTATATGGCGCTTACCAGAATACAAATGATAGAGGAGCACCTTCAAATGGCATAGGTCCAAATAAAAAATGTGGAGGAGCGAGCAGAAGAGAGGCATCAGTGAATAGAAGAGAGGCATCATGAGCTGTTGGCAGCACTTAAGCAAATCGTGCAGTGAGCAGCCCGTACAGCAGCATATACATCGTCCTCTGAAGCAACAGAAGCCACAAACCACTTGTAAGTTATTTACTTTTTACGCAAAGTATAGTTTTTACCTTATTTGTGTTTGACATAATAACATGTCGTTGATTTGCAGCTCCTCTAGCCGTGCTTGCCGAGGTGCAGGAGACAAGTGAGTCGCAGCCTCATGCCCTTAAAACTGTGCCCGTGGTAGGTCTTTGATTTGGTTATATGTGTGTGTCTACACTTATTCATGCTTTATTTGTCTGATAGTCTTTTGCCATTTTTGTTGCAATCTCAGGAATTGATGGTTGTCTTCAAGAAGTATGTTGCAACAAATACTTGGAAGAAGTTGGAGACGTGCACAATTCTTAGGGGAAAGCTGCTCGCCGATGATTACACAGTCACTGATATCATCTTCCTGGATCAAGTCGAGACAGCAAACATGGTGAGAAGCCTTCTTTGTATCTTAGTTTATAAGATTTTATCTTAGTACTCATCCGAACTTATATGAAGTATTATGCGGTGAACGATGAAGACGTATTCACATTTCAACAGGAAAAATTGTTACTCACATTAGGGTGAAAGTAATCATCTCACTTCTCCAGGTTGTTGTTAAGGTTCCATGGTTTCTAATGCGTTGTTTACATTTTAGACACACCCAATGCAAGGGTGTTTTATGTCATCCGTTGACCTCCACTCTCAATTTGCTTACCAGCAAGTGCTGCTTGAAGCAATCTCTATCATCGTAACTCCCACTTACAAATAGCGGTATGTATTTTTCCTTGTGTAAATTCATAATATTCCTTTTCGTATTTTTTACCAGCAATTGTTCCCTTTGCATTGCAGCCTGTACTGCATCCATCGGTATACGAGTGAAGGGATGAGGGAGATCCGAATGTGCACTAATAAGGTACAATTCCATGAGCATGATGATCCACCTTGTGAGGGCCCGTTGTTCGACAACGTAGCGAACGTTTTCGTGGACACGCAATTGTCTTTTGCAATCAAGGATTTGTGGCCAAAACGGACAAGGCAGAAGACGGCTTAGGAATATATGTTTAAGTAGACTTTGTAATTTATATTTATATTTACGTTGCCGTTTGGATAGAAAAATATCTATTTTGATAGAAAACTTAATTAATGTTTGACATGCTTACGTTTTCTGTTTATAGTTAGTTTGGATAATATGTGGTTGGGAAATGCATATAAGCTGTTGTTGATGTTGCAGGGGGGATAGACTTAAAAACAAGCGAAACACTTGGAAAATTTTTGTAAGGAAAATGAAAAAATCAACCATCCTCCTTAACTGTTTGTGACAAATCAACCATCATCCTTTGTTTGATAACAAATTAACCAATAAACTCTGGGAAAATGTCAAATACAACATCACTGTCACGTTTTTCATTTGACTACAAACCGCCGTGGCTCCAAAGTTTAAAAAAACCACACGACATTATGTTGGCCCATGGCGGCTTCATAACAAACTGCAGAGGTGTGATGATAAACCGTTGCGATGTCATATGAAGCCACATCGGTTTATTGTCCGCTGCAGTGTCATATGAAGCCGCATCGGTTTATCGTCACACCGTTGCGGCGTGATAAGAAACCACCATGGTTTACAGTCACACCATTGCGGTTTAATATGTACTTCGTTCAACCATTTACTAACTCATGCAGGTTTCACAGATTCAAGCAAAGTGAAATGTTGGCTGGGGCAATGCTGCTAATTTTACAATTTCATAATAATCAATTTTCATTTCATCATCAACATCCAAATCATCAATTCCATTATAAACATATCATCAATAACAACTACAAACCAATTCTATTACAACCCTCTAAACATGTGCATTACATCTGCAAACCAATTCTATTGAAATCATATAAACATGTGCATTACAACTGCAAACCAATTGTATTACAACAATATAATGTGCATGTGCTCTAAGAATCGGTGTGCTCCAAAAAACTGTTGTAGCTAATCCTTGCATGTTTGCTCACTCAATCTCATTATCTGATATTTCATATTCGATGGACTTGTCATGATGCAAAACTGATCCTTGCATGTTTGCTCACTAAATCCCATTATTTGATATTCCATATTGGATGGACTTGCTGTGATGCAAAACTGATCCTTGCGTGTTTGCTCACTTAATCCCATTATCTTTATTTTAAACATCATATCACCAAGCAGGCATCCCTTAAGCAATGCTTCGGGCGAGTTGACGGCGAACCACGACGACCTCGGTGAGGTAGAAGTGGAAGCAATGTTGGAGTAGAGCTCAATGGCGATGCTCTGAGGGTTAGGGTTTTCGTCTTCGACGTTTTGGTAGGCTAGGTTCGGCCATTGTCGGTACAGTTACAAGACTCCTAGTGCTTTGAGGCGCTTTATTGTATGAGACTGGCTCAGAGCACTTGTAGTCCTGTAACTATCCGACAATGGCCGAAACCTAGCCTTAAAACATGGAAGACGAAAACCCCAACCCTCATAACATCGCCGTTGAGCTCTACTCCAACATTGCTTCCACTTCCACCTCGCTTAGAACGTCGTGGTTTACGATGAACTCGCCAGACCTTACATGCGATTCTTATAAACTAAGGTTCTGGGAACGTAGAATGAGACACTATAAACCGCTGCGATGTCATATGACACCGCAACGGTTTATTGTGACACCACAACAGTTTATCATCACACCGTAACAGTTTTTTGTGTGGTTTATAAAAACTTTGGAGCCACGCGGTTTGATGACAGGCCACTGGGGTTTGTTGTCACGCCGTTGCAGCGCTTCAAAAAAACCGCAGCGGCTCGTCATGGGTCTGAAAGACAAATTCAATTTCACTGTTGGTACTTGGACATTAGCATAGTAATTAATTTCTATTCACCCTCAACAACTTTATGGATGGAACCAATATATCAATTCAAATTTATCAAACCAATTCAAATTTATCAAATCAAATTTTACAACAATAATGTCCATTTCAATTGCATATATAGCAACCCTACTTTATCAAACCAATGTATCAAGGAAAGTTAAGGTCCACATTTGTGTATGTTTGTGTTTGTGGACCTTGCGCATCATCCTCTTGCAAACATATTGCAAATGATATTAGCATAGTTCAAATAACACTTGAAAATGTAAATGTGATAATGGGCTCACCTACGTCTCAAGAACTGTCTCGAGAATTGTCTTAGCAACTCTCTCGGGGACTATAGAAGGATATGTCTCAGGGGCTATTCAGGCCCCTCCGACCTTCCCCTGCTGCCTCTGGCTCTGTCTCTCCCTCTGTCACCTCTGCCGGCCCCTGCACTAGACTCGCCTCCACTTTTGTACATGCGGAAATTATGCCCCACACCCCCACACCGGCCACAAGTCTTGTTCATATGTCTTCTGGGTAGCACTGTCCAACTTGGGGCCTTGTCCACATCCCGTATTCTACGTTTTTGCGGCCTTCCTAGAAGTCTTTTAAATGGCGATGGGATAATTGGATCAAGATGCGTCACAGGATGCCACTCGATTTGTCCATTGATGGGGCGGACAAAGTGGGAGTACATCGCCATGTATGTTTGCCGGTGATAGCACACATGCATAAATTCTTTAGGAGATCTCATCGTGAAGTGAATGCACGAGACTACATGGACACACGGGATGCCGGTCAACTCCCACCGATAACAGGTGCAAGTACGCCTGTCCAAATCGATAGAGTACTGTTCGTTACTGTTGCTGACCTCAAACTGGGCAGCTCTTGAAAACTGGGGGCTCCAATTTCGACTAGCAAGTTGTAGTTTGGCGAGCTAGATGCTGATCTGCATACACAAAAGGTCTGTCGAGTGAGCCATTTTTCATTTTTTTTTACTATCCTACCCATAATGCCTTTTCATATGATCTTAAACATACTTAGAATCGGTTTGTCCCGGGCTGGTGGGATGCAGGCGTTAAAGGACTCACTGAGGTTGTTGAGGCTTAGGTCGCATTTGGGGATGGAACAGAAGATATGTTTGGCCCAACATCTCACATCTATTTCTCATAGATAGTTGTGGGCCACTGGGTCAAGCAAAAATAACTTCGCCATCTCTCTCTCAAACCGCCTCACTATTGTGGCTCTAGATGCAGCCCACATTGCATCCTTAAACAACCTACCTTTAAATTGTTTTTGAAAATTTTCATATAGGTGTCGAATGCAAAACCGATAATCTGCTTGTCATGCCACCTCTCTGACAGCAGACACTAACCCTTACAAAGATTCATAATATGAGTAAAACATTGGTACAAAATACCTAACATAAACACAAGAGGCATAAGCAATCAACCGTACCTTTTGTCAGTCAGAAATAATTGTCCATCCATTGCCAGATGGAGTGTTTAGATCGTCGAGCAACAATTCCAGAAACCAGTTCCATGAAGCCCTATTTTCTAATTCAACCACTGCTACAGCAATCGGATACATTCTATCGTTCTCGTAGATAGTGACAGCAGTGAATAGCTGGGTTGGAGTAGCTCCCTTCAAGTGGCAATCGTCCAAACAAACAACCGGTCTACCACAGTTCCGCGCCGCCATCCTGCATGTAGCCAAACACATGTACATTCTTTTAAATGCACTCATCTCTAAGTCAATGCGCACCGAGCTTCCAGGATTAGATCTCCGAATCTCCTCAACATAGGACCATATGAGCTTGTATTGCTCATTGTCATCCCCTTCATTAATTTTTGGTCGCATTTCTTACCCTTCTAGCAAGGTTGGGTGTGATGTTGACGTTGAAGTACTTCTTGACTATCTCAATTATGGAAGAAAGGCCTCAGTCGGCCCGACTTTGAAATCTGTTCAAGTACTGCACTGCCACCCATTTGGTAGAGGCATGATGACTTTCCATCTTTCTTGAGCAAGTGCGAACGTCGTTATAGAACTTTATTTGAAATGTCATTTCACCTCGCATTTTTTAGGTTGCAGGTGCCATGTGCATCCTTCCTGACATGTAGCCCTCAACCGATGTGCGTCACTATGAGTGAATTTTATCCTGTACCCATTCTTCAATGCATGATCAACAATTTCTTCTCTAATTTTATTGAGTGAACTATACTTTTTGCCAAGGCCCATGCCAGCGAAGGTGCATTGTGCTTGTGGTGGGCGTCTAGGCCTACTCTCGGATATGTCCATGTCTTCGTCACTACTGGATTGACATAATAAACGGAGGTCCTCCTCATCCTCCTCTTATAGAGTTGCTGAGACGGAGTGCAACCCTATTGAAGCTTCATCTCCAATTCCACACACCTGATTGGCCAAAAATGTGGTTGTGGGCCCCACTTCAACTTGACGGTTAATAACAGATTCCTGGGCACTCCAAGACATCATTTGCTTTTCAACAAATTCTTCAACTTCGCTAAAATGCAGTTCACTTCAGCTCTTAGAATTCTCTAGGGTTCTCTTAGAATTCTCTACCGCCACAGCGGTGTGTCAATACGCCACTGCGGTTTAGGCTGATGCCATAGCGGTGTGTCAATACACCGCTAAGGCTTCATACCAACCCATCGTGGTGAATTGACACACCGCCGCGGTTCATCACAATTCTTCACTTAGTTTTTAAAAACTATGGTGCTGCAGCAGTTTGGTATGAAGTCGCCACAGTGTATTAACACACCGTTGCGGTTCCTCTATGAACCGTCGCAGTTCATCACAGTTTTTCACTGAGTTTTTAAAAACTATGGCGCTGCGACAATTTGTATACGAACTGCTGCGGCGCCACATCATTACGTTTAACGGAAAACGTGATAGCAATACTAGATTTGACATTTTTCCATAGTTCAGTGGTTAATTTGTTGGGAAAAAAATTATAGTGATTGGTTTTTCACCAACAGTAAAGAATGATGGTTGATTTGTCATTTTCCCAAAGAAAAAAGTTACAGCGAGTGACCTTTTCAGCATCTTTTATAGATCCAAAGTTTAATAAAGATGATGATTTTAACTTCATTATTGTTATTTATTTTCTTATTTTGAATAATCAAAACAAAGTTGTTTTTATTGTTTGGTGGAAGCCTCTACTTGTGTATTTCCTAGTTGGGTATAGATTTGTTTATGATTAACAGGACGTCTGGATATTGCTTTAATGGTTGATTGTTAACTTTGAATTGTTTGTTTGATATCTTAATTTTCACTTCAATTACTCTATGTGCACCTTCAAAATGTGAAAAAATCTGGACCAAGATGACCTTAATTTTTGAGGGAATATGTAACGCTCTATAGAGTTAAAAAAAAATTTTTACAATAAAATTATGCATTCGTAGAAAATCGAGTCTTTAGAAAACAGGCAGCAGATGTCTTAAAGAAAATTTTATTTGAAATCTAAGCTTGTTAAAACTCAACATTAATTAAATATTCTTTCGTACATCTTTAAAACAATACATTAGAAGTCTCAACGAAAACTCATTTAAAGTCAAACATAGTAAAACTTATTATTTAAATAAATATAAATATTTATAAAATATTTTTACTTAAATCCTAATAACAATGAATATAACTTTTCATAAAAGGCTTCATGACACATTATTAAAATCCTCATTTCCTTTAATCTTCACTAGCAGATCAATTTCGATTCGACAATATTTTAGCTTCCCCCATAAAAATTCCTCTTCAATTGCGCTATCAATTATTATTATCATTATGTTCCTCAATAACTCCATCATTACCTACATCACAAAGTTTACTAATGAATTTAACGCTCAGTAAAATATATAGAACAGAAAACATGACTATGAGGTGCAGCATGTAAAAATCGTATCTTTTTTAGTCAACATTTTTTTCTTTTTCTTTCAGTTTACAATCTAGTCTTTCTGGGTAATTCAGTCTAGGAAAGAGAGTGACACGATTAGGTCCACCTCATACAGGGCAGCCAACTCGAACCCTGCCCATAATGACTATTTACGTTTATTCCATCAGTCTTTAGTCTTTCATTTTTTCATATTTTCTTAAAGAAAACATTTTTCATATATGGATGAAACATACACGTAACACAATGACAATCTAACATGCATGAACATAACAGTAAACATATCCTCGATCACTGTCTCAATATGCACAATAAGCAAACAATAATCATATCCTCAATTAACAGCCTGTAGGCATCACATCATATCTTTATAAAAAAACATGTCATCGATCAACATCCAATAGAAATCATATCCTCAATTAATATCATAATATGAATAGTAAATAGTAAACAATCAACATGCATCATATCATCGAACAATAACTGTAGGCATCACAGAATAATATCATAATTCTACCTTACCCTACCATTTTATGATGCAGGCCAAAGGCCAAGCACAATCAATGTTATTCACCTGAAGTCTTTAATGAAAGTTTGACTATTCATAACACTCCCAATATGCTGAGTTTGCCTTTGAGTAAACAAAGAGTTAGTTAATAAAAGAATAAACCTTAAACATTACTCACAGTCAGACACAACTTCATAACCCAAAATAATGGAGAATCTACCTTGAGAAACTTGAAGGAAAGTTTACCCAAGAGCTTGAGAGAAAACTTATCTCGTCTTTACGGCTCTATGATAAATAGGGTTTTGCCCAACCCTTCATTTTATAGACCCGTAAACAAAGAACCTCATGGGAGAAAATCCCATGAAAATCGTATCCAAATTTTATATTTTCCTAAATAGTTTAAATATCGAATTGTAGCTCACAGAGAATCTAGAAAATTGATGCACCAGCTAAAGGGAATATGAATATAATTTGTAAATATTTGAAGAAATATGGAGAGCAATCTATGAGTAGTTGCTTGGCTGAAGAAATGATCAATCGGGTGTTTGGAGAACAATAGGCAAGGCGGTTGATTAAGTGATGGAGAACATAGGCGGAGATTGACCGACAATTCATGATTTTGATCAGTCAGAGATTTGCGGATGATTGGGGTAGTCGATCATCAACGTAGATAAATAATACAGTGGCTAGTGAATTGGCGAGTAGATAGTCAGCTTCTATGAAGGTGATCGATCGGTCCTTCGGATATCTTTAATTTGCTGTAATGCACCTTTATGTAAACTTCTACTTTGAGAAGCCATATCTCCCTCAATTCGAAAGCTTTTTGTATAAAATTTGGAACACAGCTTCTTGACTAAATGAAGAAAGAATCCCTTCAAGAATAATGGAAATAACCTCCATGGATTAGGAAATATGTTTGAGAAAACTCAAGTAGCTGGAAATAGCAAGTAGTTGTGACTAATGCTCCCATATGGATGATTTGCCAATGAAACTCCTTTAGAAAGTTGGACACCACTTCACACACTCTTCCTCCAATGAGTAAGAATGCGGATGTCGATAAGAAAGGCTACCCAACTTACAAGTAACCTTAATCCCACGATATAAAGCACACAAGGGGGAACTTTGGATATAACTCACCAAAGGTTTGAAAGAGGAATCACTCTAATTTCAAAAATAAAGCAAATGCTTTTTTATTCAAATTCAATTGTCTAAATAATTGCATGAGTTGGCCATTTAATAGTTAATTACAAACTAAGAATATTAAATAACTAAATAAGAATAGTATCACTAAATCAGCTTAAAGTATAAGCTTGTCCGATTCTTTACTTAGTAGTTACTAGGTAAATTAATTAAAATATTATTTAATTCAATCTTCCTTTCTTCTTCTTCAAGTCTTGATGTGTTTTGGCAGCTATTCCTTCTTAGTGTTTGGCCACTTGGATGGTTTCTATGTATAGGCTTACTTGGTCTCCAAGCTTGAACACTTGGACTTTCCATAATATTTACTCTCTGTTCTATGGGCTTTTAACATATTAAACAAACTCCAATTTTAACAATCTAGCCTATTCTAGAAAGCTTAGGTAGTCAGCTACAATTTTCGTGAAGCACTCTTTTTGATATAACGTTGTTTCAACTGCAAAAATAATCAAACACTTGCTAAAGGTTAGAAGGTAGACAGTTTTGGAAAGTCCATCAAATATTCTATGTTTGTACTTGAACTTCCACTTGTGCTTCACCTAGAATATCTCCATGATAATGTTGGAAGTTTGATTAACGATAGAATAGACCTGTAGTCCTTCATCCTCTTAGGGTTGAAAAAGATTCGACATCGAATCATATCATTTCCTTCCATAGTCTTTATAGAAATATGGTGATGCATTATGGTTCATGAAACTTGCAAGGTCTTCAAACTCCTCATGAATGCAATAAGAAAGCAAGTATTGTAGTAAGCTGATAATATTAAGATTTTCATAAGCCTTTTCCCATACTTGAACAATAACTCTGATACTAGATTCTCATTCTTTGCCTTTTGAGTTAGAAGTATTGTAAACCACAATAATAATTACCCTAAATATAACTTTGAGAACATCTTTGAGTATATGTGGCCATAGAGTAATTTCTTCATAATCTTCTTCCATAAGATAAGGAGATGTGTCATGGACCTTAAGATTTGCTATGGCTTCAAAATCTTCATGAATGAGATAAGGAAACAAATCTTGTATGATGTAGTAGGCCAATAATAGTAAGATACTCACCAACCACCTCTCATATTCGAACAATGACTTAGAAATAATGTAGATACCCTTTTGTAATTCAATAATTTTCATAAATATATTCATGTGAATACCTTTGAGTATATGTGGCCAAAGAATAATTTTTTGGTAGCCTTCCATGTAGTTCTTTCTCTAATATGGTTTTCTAGATTTCCACCATGAGCTTTCCTTATTAGTGATTTCTTGGTGGCTTCTTAAGTTATCTTTCCTCCAATATGGTGTGCTAGATCCCCACCATGTACCTTATTAGTGAAGCTTGAAATCCATGAAACTTGTCATCCTTGGAAACACAATCTTTGGAAATATAATCTTTGCAATGGTGTAATGGCCACTTTTTCCATCTTTCATTTCTTGTACTTGATCATATATGGAAATTGTTCTAGCAACTTATTCTTGGTTAATGATGTACAATTAGGCAAGTAGTAATCGAAACCCCAAAACAAACAACTCGAAGAATCATCATCAACCCTATTGCCATAAGAGTTTTGCCATTGAATCAATTTAATATCTTCATGCAATCGCAAAATTGTCCATAAAATGCAATAGGTTCCCGTAATGCTTAAATAATGATCAAATTCATCAAAATTGTCATAAGGGTCTTGCCATAGAATCAAATCAATATCAACATCATCAAATATCAAGGATTTCCTCAAGATGCAATATATTCTTCTAGCCTCAAAATAGCAATTATGTTTATCACCAAAATTAAATAAGATCAATAACAATCCAATATGCATAACCTTGAATGAACTTCTACCAACATTAATGGAAACAACTTTGTCATAATGATTGCCATCTCCAATTGGTAACTTAATACTCATAACATGCGAGCTCTCAATCCAACGAATTTTAAAAATCCAAGTAATCAATGTAATTAAGGACGCATACCTCTTGGTTACAAGTGTAGTAGTCGTTAACCGAGTTCCTTTCAATTTCTCACTTTCCATAAACAAGTAATAATTTGAACACTTGTTATACATAGGCCATTTATCATAAATTCTCAATATTTCTAAAAACAAATGGATTGTTTTTATTAGCATCATATCACAAAGCACTATGTTAGTAAAACTTAAAAAAAAATCAATCAAAGTTGGCTCGTTTACCTTGATATCTTCTTTGTCTAGCAACCAACTCAAATTTTCCTTAAAATCCATGGAAGACAAATTGGTATTACTTCCTTCATCTTTGATCAAAGGACACAACTTTTTCTTATTTGTACATCTGCCATGAACATTGTGTTTGTTGTCAATGTGCCACCAAAACTTGTGTGGGATGCCATGCATTAATATCTCCAAGCAACATCCCTTAACCATATTCATTGAAGTTATGTTAGTACAAATTCCCTCATCAATGAATAAAGACCAAACTTTGTTCTTGTTGGAGCATTGGATATGGAAACTTTGATCCTCTTGTGTTGTTGTCATCAAGGAGTCAACTTGGCTCTCTATAGTTTTGGTTACTTGCTCTTTTAGACAATCCTCCTCCTTTGTTTAAGAATCTGTAGATAGTGATGGTCCTTCTTGAGGTGTTGTAACAACTTCTTTATTTTACTCAAAAGTACTTTCTAATACCTTATCATGGTCTTGTGCTTGAGTGCTCGGTACACTTGTTTCAAGTCGTTGCAATATTCCTTCAACACAAGGTAATAAATTTATCGAGTTAAGATGGTCGAATTTTGAAAGATTTTTCATACCTTGTGATTGGTGGTGAGGATGGGACAATTTTGATAAATGTTGGAGCATACTTTCATCTAAAAAGTTTTGTAACATCCCGTATCCTTTTTACCATATAAAAATTTTTGATATTTTAAAACACTTGTGAGGGAAAACAAAGTAAACAAATAGCAGAAGTCTTAACCATATAAAACTCAAACTAACGAAATGCGAAAACCTTTATTTAATAAAATCACATCAATCACCACTTTAAGAAAAAACCATTTCAAATAAATCAATACTTAATGACCACTAAAAACATTTATCCAATTAAAACATTACTTAAATATTTGAAGTACTTAACATATTAAAACACCATGAGCCATAACCAACTAAAGTTAACATCACCAACAACACAAACAACTTAACACGGCAACACCCCATCAACTGCATCTTCAACAATCTTTATCCAATCATAGGCTCCTTACCTACTCATAGGACTTAACTATGAGCCTAAGCTCAGTAAGTAATATAAATATAAAAATGATCATGCAATGCTCTTTAAGACACATATAGTTTTCAATGTTCATTATTCCATTACCATTTCCTTTATCTATGTTTGAGATGTCAACTTGACTAAGGGTGTTCATAAACCGGTTTGGATTGGTTTTGATCCAAAATCGAACCAAACCGGTTAGTTTCGATTTTGATATGTCAAAACCAAAATTGAGGTTTCGGTTATTTTGAATCAAACTGGAACCAAACCAGAACCGAATCGAAATTTTGGTTCTGTTTTTGGTTTTGCATTCCCCCTTATTTTTTTCTTCAAACATAAAAATAATAAAATTCTTCTCTTTTTCTCCCCACATTGAAAATGAAAAAAAAAAAAAAAAGAATAGACTTCCAATAAAAAATGTATAAAATGAAAAAAAAAAGTATAAAAACCACAAATTCTACTTGAGTGAAAAGGGTAACGCCCTAAGAACCAGTTGCTTGTAATGGTACAATTGACACCCGTGAAGTTCAATCAAGTGTAATCGATAACGGTTGAAGTGAATACATATTCAAGGGAGAACCTTGAAGTGCGGACGTAAGTGTGCTTTGCCGAACTGCGTGAAAAACTCGGATTCTTATTCTCTATCCCTTAGCTTATTATTATAGTGCTAGATAGGATTATAATTGTGATAATTTATCTTCAGTTAGAAAAATTCATAATCACACGAAAAAGTTTTAAAAACCTAATTCACCCCCCCCCCCCCCCCCCCCTCTCAGGTTAACTACGATGTAACACCCTGACATTTTAAGTTGGATAATTGTCGGGGTATTACCGAGGGCGTACTTGGAGCGTTAGGTCAAGGGGTATTTTCGGTAATATGTTTCCCGTACATGCGATGTAATTGAAGGATAGGGTAACTAGGATATTACATTTTGCATGGTTACGTGTTAATTTATGACATGTAATTATGGGGAAAGTGTTATAAGATAAGAGTCAAGTGGGAAAATGTGAGGAAAGTGCTAGACTATGCATTTTTGAACGACTGTGGACGACCCCGCGGATGCTGTTCCTTGTCCGCAAATGTATAGAATGTCATCCCAGCACTTTGGGACGACTCGAGGACACTGTCTTCGCGTCCCAAAGGTCGCCCCTGCCTTTGTTGTCATTTCGGACAAGACTGCGGACGCATGAAAGTTCATACGAATGCAGATGGTCGCATCTGGATTGAATCTGTCCAGACCTGGACACTTCTAGACGTTTGTGAAAAAGTGCAGATGAGGTGAGGCCTCGTTCGATTTCAATCTGTCCAATTTATGGACATATTTGGACGTGTGTGGATGCTACATGCGAACGCAAAAATGCGTCCAAATGACATCTGCTGATGGTACGGATAGGACGAGGACGCTACTCATATGAGGAAGCAATTTAGCCTTAATGATTTTACACTTGCAGACGAATGTGGACGAGACCAATGCATTTGCACTCATCCAAAATAGCCCAGCTTTGCGTAATTTTTAGGATTCAAAATCCAAACTCTTGTCGTGTAGTCATTTACTACACTCGATTTCTCGACAGGAAATCCTCCCCAACGTAGGCGCCGACCTCCTCCTTCTTATAGCCACCTCTCTACCCTCCTCTACGTGTACGTTGTCTCCAAGGTATAAGCTTCCTCTTCCTTTTTGTCCAGCATTTCTCCATTTCTCCTCTACTGCATGAGCTCTCCTCTGCTTGCGAGAGAGCTCTTCCTGTGAGTGAGTGTTCTTTGGTGAGTGGTGTGATTCTCTTATGTGGGTGAGGATGCGTGAGTGTGTTAGTGTGTGATGGAGCTATTGTGTGAGCTGAAGGAGCTGGAGCTGCTACCATCCATGAAGGAGCTGGAGTTTTGTTGTCCTTGATTTTATGTCTTCGTAGTGGTAAGGATTGGGTGTGTTTGGCCATCTAAGCCCTACCCACAAATAGTGTGCGTGAGTTGAGTTATGATTGGTTGATTTCTGTCGTTAGCTTTCTCTGTATTGGTTGATAATATCCTGAAATGCTCACTATTAGTTGTCGTTAGTTGGCCTTTAGATGATAATTCCTTGAATGTTATTTTGTTGCTAGTGTAGTGTTGGTTTCCTTAAACGTTATTATGTTGTTAGAGTAGTGTTGTTTTCCTTCAATGTCATTTGGTTGTTACGAAATTGTTGTGCAATTTGCTTGTTGATATGTTTACGTAACTAGCACGTTAATTTAACTAAGCCGAGCACGTTTAAA
Organism: Begonia loranthoides; assembly: GCA_022433065.1. Lineage (NCBI taxonomy): Eukaryota > Viridiplantae > Streptophyta > Magnoliopsida > Cucurbitales > Begoniaceae > Begonia > Begonia loranthoides. The sequence goes on from CM039483.1 coordinate 23,101,409, forward strand.
ATGTTAACGAATTAAAATCCTAAACTGCAATAATAGACTTGAGCATGTTTTAGCATAAATTCTTTATTATTATGTTTAGTTTTTCAAGCATGTTTAGTTAATTAAATTCTATTTTTCATTGTTAACCCTTTCCTTATTAAGCCGTTAGGCTTACAGTATACTTGTGGTGTAGGTACTCGTAGGCGAAGATAGTGTACAGATTAGAAACAGGGATGAAGGATTTGCACGCGCAAAACTTGTGCTTGGCCAGGTTACGAGAAGTAAGAGATAAATGGGTTGTAATCAATTTGTATTCACTTGTTTAGTACTTATAAAGCAAAACAGAGGATCTTATAAACGATTTAAGTTTGCAAATCAGTAATGTTTTCACAAAAGATTTTATAAGCGCTTCCGCTATGTTTCAATAAATCAGCAATGTTTTCATACAACTGCTTCCGCTAAGTTTTAACCAAGAAAAAGGTTTCTAACAACCTGACCTGCACTCTGATATTCTCTTAACAAGGCTTTTAACAAAAGTTTTGAATTTCAGACAAATTTTTAAAGGAGAACGAAAAATCGAGACGTTACATATGATTTTTCAATTCGTATTAGAGAATGTTAGAAATTTTGTTGTGATTATTTATTGAATTTGTTGAATTTGTATACAAGAAAATCATGTGGCATCTAACTCAAACAACGTGAATATGGAAGGACAATCTACATTTAGGCCACCATTTTTTGATAGAAACAATTATGTGTATTAGAAGGCTAGGATGAGAATTTATGTGCAGTCTATTGACTATGCTTTATGGAATGTAATTACTAAAGGACCTTATGTGCCTATGAAATCCATAAATGGTAAAAATGTGCCTAAATTAGATGATGAGTATGATGATATAGGTATGAGAAAATTATGCTTAAACTCTGAGGCCATTAACCTATTGTATTGTGCTTTGAATGTAGATGAGTTTAATAGAATACAATCATATGAGAATGCATATGATATTTGGAGGTTACTTGAAACAACTCATGAGGGAACAAATCAAGTAAAAGAAAATAAATTGAGTATAATTGTGAATGAGTCTGAATTGTTTACTATGGATAAAGATGAATCTATTACACAAATGTTTACTAGATTCACTAACATTACTAATAGTTTGAAAGTGCTTGGAAGGGTCTATCCAAATGAGGAACTTGTTAGGAAGGTGCTCCAATGTCTTCCAAGATATTGGACACCAAAGGTGACTGCCATCCTTGAGGCTTGGGATCTCAAAGTGCTAAAGATGGAGGAACTCATTGGATCTCTCATGACACACAAGATCACAATGAGAGCTAATGAGAAGGCAGAGCTCAAGGAAAAGGAGAACCCAAAGAAGAAGACCATTGCCCTCAAAGCCTCCTCAAGCAAACAAGAGGAATCCGAGATAAGGATGAGGACAATGATGATGAGATAGCCCTCCTAACTCAGAAGATCAAACTCCTCCAATGGAGGAAATTACAAGAAAAAAAGAAATACAAAGGAGAGAAGCCACACAATGACAAGGAGCTTACATCCTACGATTGTGGAAAACTGAAGCATCTTAAAGGTGGTTGCTTTCAAGAAAAGAAAAAGATGACAAAAGGCTTCAAGAAGAAGACACTTAAAGCTACATGGGTTGATAGCGAAGAAGAATCATCGTCCAAAGTTGAAGAAGTGGCCAACATGTGCTTCATGGCCAAAGAGGATGAGGTACTCGATTCTTCCTTCTATGACAATGAGAATGATAGAGATAATGATTGTGGTGATGAAGAATTAGGTGATGAATTTGATGAATTGCTAGAGGAATTCAACTTGCTTAAACTCAAATATAAGAAGTTGAAAAAGGAAAATGATTGTATGGTAAAGAAGCATGGTAGTAGTGTTCAATTGTTTGAAAAGAAATTAATGGTTTGAAATCTAAAAATGTTGAATTGAATGAGCATGTTAAAGGAGAAAAATGTTGATTTGAATAAATTGGTGCTTAATTTCCCAAATGGGAGTAAGAATTTGAATATGCTCCTGAGTAAGCAAAAGATGACTTTTGATAAAGCTGGTTTGAGTTATCAACCCTTACAAAAGAAAAAGAGTTATAGAAACTTTTTTGTGAAACCAACTATTTGCTATACTTGTAATGCTATTGGCTATAAATTTTTTGCTTATCTTTCGAAAGTGATTGAAAATAGTAAATTGCCTACAATCTAACTTCCATGGCATCTTTGTTTTTCTTGGCAACCTTTGCAATCTCATATCAAAAAATAAAATTCATAAAAATTTGTAACTGACTTCTTAAGTTTTTTGGGGTCTTGTATTAAATTTGAAGATCATTTGCTATGCCAAAAAAGCCCTAAACAGAGAGCTTCAATTCTGTCAAAGAAGCATGCATCTTCCTAGCTCATAGTTGAAGCCTATGTCATATGAAGGAAGAGCTTGATGATGCTTAATTGAATCTTTGCCGCATATTTATATTTGAAGATTTTAATATAGATTTATGTTTATTTATTTTATGCTAATTGGAATTGTAATACCCAGATAAATCTCTCTATGTATAATGTAAAGGATGTTATGGAATATATTTTGATAAAAGAAAATACATTCTGTAATAGTGCATGGTACACTTGATATAATGCAATGAAAATTAAGGTAGAAACCTTGTTGGGTTAATTAAGGTATAAAATTAAATTAGGAGCAGTGAAATTAAATTAGTTAAAGAAATATTGACTTAATTATGGAGAGAGAACATCAACAGGTTTCGGGAGAAAATAATTGAAGTCAAAATAATAGGTTTGGAGGAAGAAAGATTGACGAATGGATATTAAGATAAGTAAAAAAAAAGTATCAAATTAAAGAATAATTAAGGAGAGAGAGCAGCAGGCTTATGGAAAATTGAATTTCCATGTAGGAGAGGTTGAACATTTGTGCATGGAAAATCAGATTTCCATGTAGGAGAGGTTGAGTAATGCTCGATCTGTGCATGGAAAAAAATTGGATTTCCATGTAGGAGAGGTTGAGCATTTTTTAGATTTTTCAAAATCACTGTTGAGCGGTCAAACACTGCTCGACTGCTCCCACACGTTTTAAAAAAAACAGCTTTCCAGTTTTCCCGCAGCAGCTGTCTTCAGCTTCCCCGAAATGACAAAGTACTGGACCACTTTAACCTGGATTCCCGCAAGGTTCCCTGGGATGTTTCTCCTCTACGTATAAGACAAAGGCAGAAACGTGCTCTGATGGTTTTTACACCCTGGATTCTCGCAAGCTGCGTATAAGACAAAGACAGAGACGTGCTCTTATGGTTTTTAAATTACAGAGAGAAAGTGAAGTTGAGGGAGAGAGAAAGAAAGAAAGAGAGAGAGTGTGTGAACAGTATTATTACAGAGAGCTGGGTGTGAAAAAGAGATAGAAAGAAGGAAATGCAGAAGAGAGAAAAGAGTACAAGACAGAGAAGAGAAAGAGAAGCAGTGCAAAAGTGTAATACCCCAAAACTATTTTTCCTCGGAATGCGCGATGTAATCAAACTTTGGAGATATATGTATATTACATTGCGTATTTACACTTGTTAATTTATAACATGTATTCTTGGGGAAAAATATTATGGAGTAAAAGTTAAGTAGAAAAATGTGGGAAAGTGGGAAATTTGGCTTATGCGAACGCATGCGGATGCTATGAGGACGAGAATCAGCGTCCGCACATGTATGACTCACACTTTGGACAAAATCCTACATCCTAACTGTCTAACAGGTCATCCGCGGATGAGTGCGAACAACTCGAGGATGAGTGATGTCGTCTGCAAGCATTTAGGACGCCACTCCAGCATATTTGGATGCATGAGGATGAGACCCTGCTTCAATTTGGACACCTTCGGACAAATCAGGACGAATGCAGACGCGGGCAAGAGCGTCCGATTTGAATCTGTCCAATTTTTGGACACCTTCGGAAGAATGCGGACGCAGCATACGGATGGCACACTGCGTCCAAATGTCCAAATTTGCCTTGGAATTTTACACATGCGAACGACTGCAGATGAGATCTTCACGTCCGCACTCATTCGGAAGATCGCAGATCTGCGACAGAAAATAATTTAAAATCAGAACAAATCAATGATTAGCCAATAAAAACGCGCCTACTCGACACAAATTGCACTCCATCACAATCCAACTGGTAGAGAACTGTCTCCTGCACCTTTCCTGCTGGACGTACGGTTGGTCTCCCGGTAAGATTGCCCTCCCTCGTTTATCTTCAGCCAACCCTTCCCTCACCTCCAGCTCTCCCTTACGTTCTCTTCTAGAGTGGAGTCCCTGAGTGAGGAGTGAGGCTAGGAGCAAGGAGAAGCTGTCTGCGAGCTGAGGGAGCTTGAAGGAGTGTTGTCCTTGTTTTGTGTCTTCATTTGGGTAAGGATTTGGGTAGTCTTTAGCTTGAGGAAGCCCTACCCACAAGTAAAACGTGTGTGAGTTATGATGATTTTCTTCCATGGTTACTTCTCTTTCCTATACTGGTTGGTTTCATTGCTGCTAGCTCTCTGTAAGCTCTTGCAAATCCCTTTACTGATGAAATGACTGTTATTAGATCTCTGAAATTCTTGCTGAGTGATGACTACTTCTTTGTGGATCTTTCTATTGGTAATAGCTTTATTCTTGTTATTGGCTCTGTTTGGTTCTGTATAAATGCTCTACTTGAATAGACTATGGATGGATGATTAAAGAAGTTAATGATTCGAAAAAGTATGAACAAACGAGTTAGGAGCTAATGGCTTCGAGATGACCTTGTTCTTTATATGGTTGTTTACTGTAATACTCTGCTGTAATTAGTTTAACTCCTTATGTTTAAGTTCTTCATTCATGCATACATATATATACATTGTTCCACTATACCTTGCCTGTTTATAAATGTTTAATGATTTGGGTGAATGAGTCAAGTGTGTAGTATAGAATGATGAACTGGATGATAGAATGACGAACTGAAAGAGCTAAGAGCTATGTCATGAAGTATGATCTTATTTCTTATTGTTGTGCTAACTATAAACTGTTGTTTCCTATAAACTATAAACTGTCATTTCCTTAAAATCATAAATTGTCAATTCCTTTGCTAATGTAAATATTGTTTTCCTATGTTAATTTCCGTAATCCAAAACATGTTAGCATGTTCTGATTCGTTGTCATATCTCTCAATTTGTTGCTGAATCTTATACCACGTTCGCATATTTAGTTAGTTGATGGATATTGTTAGTTTTGTTAATTCCTAAAGCATGTTAATATGTTCTAATTAATATTGAACTCACTGTAGTTTTTCTGTCAAGTTCAAGATATAAAAGCACGTCTAAATCACTGGAAACTTGTTGATAATTCCCTAACTTCATGCTGCGATTTCCAGTTAGAATTCAGAGTAGATGCTCATGTTATTTCACTATTATGTTTTGTAACTCGCTGTAAAAGTTATAGAGTATGTATACACGTTTTAGCTCGATGTTAAAGTTCTGTTAATTTTGCAAAAAGTCTAGCATGTTAGCACGATTTATTTACCATACATTCTCTGTTGTTTCGCTGCTGTTATAGTCGCTTGAGAGGCATGATTGTGTTTATTTAATGTTGTTTATAGTCGTTTGAGAAGCATGTCTTTTGTCGTATGAAAGTAACAAGCATGTTTCTAGCAGTTATTTGCTGAGCATGTATTAAGCACGTTTCCATGAGGGTTTGTTAAACATGTTTCCTTCAGCTAATTAATGAGCATGTCCCCGTTTAGTTTTAATTCCATGTCTAAATTGTTATATTATAAACATGTTTAATTTGCTTAAACCCTTGTAATACCCTTATTATTACTTTCGTGAGATCAAGTACATTGTATTGTTACTTCCAATTAGCTCCAACGTGTGCTTTCAATTAGTGTTACTCTTACCATTCGTTATTTACAATTAGCGATATTCTTGCTATTCGTTCTTTACTATTAGTGCTACTCTTGCTATTCATTGTTCAATTAGTGATCCTTCGATATTGCGTCAACGTGCATCATGGTAATAAAAACAAATAGGGAGTGCTGCCTTGGGGCGATACTGTCACGACCCGGAGGGCCGGATAGAAACGCTAAGCCAAATGACCCGGTCTTCGTAGAAGACCTAGTCGCCCAACCCAAGGCTTGTTAAATTATTGCGAAAGACTTGTATAAATACCCAGCCGCAACCCACTTGTAATGGACTACGATCTATTTAGTAATTGCGAGAATAAATAATAATGCAAAAAATAATAACCTTAAGAGTCCGAAACAAATACCGTGCATACAATCCAGAAAATCCAACAACCAAGTTAAGTGTTTCTACAGTCATCCAAATTTAAAAACTATAGTCATCCATCGTTACACTTACCGATAAATAAGAGTTCAACTAGGGAAATGAAATAAAAAAAAAATAGCAATAGAGCCTTCAATTGAAACTCTAACCTAGAAAAAATAAGTCGATTGGAGTGAATGACTAGCTTAGTATGGAACTTATAGTAAATGTGATGCGCATGTGAAACTTGTTTTCTACTTTCTTGAAAACCATGGGTTTTAGAAAATAAGCATGTTTTTCAACAAATTTGAAAAATATTTTCTCTTTTAGAAATTTGGGCTCAAAGCCCTTGACGAGATATTTAGAAAGCATAGTTGTATACCTAGACAGCTATATGTTAAAATATCATCGTCGTGTTTTATCATAGAAACTGTAATCCGTGAAAAAGGAGGAACACCCATGGAAGCCCCTTTTCTCAAGAGGCGTGAACGGGCGCAGCGCCCGAAAGGAGGCTTCCGGGAAGCCTCGCAACAGTGCGCTGGGCGCACTAGGCAGACTGGCAGGGCGCAGCGCTCGCGCCAGGCAGAGAACCATCGAGCAGGATGGGCGCAACAGGGGAAATTATTCGAACAGGCAACGGTCAACGGCCAACAACCAACGGTTTTCAGACAAGCCAATGGGCCTTCCAGGAAGCTTGGAGCTGTCCGGAGGGCCCACTGGGAGCTTGGGCCGCACGAGGATGGTTGGGCCATCACCAGGAGTTGGGCCGCGTAATGGCCAAGCAGCAGATGGGCCAACTTGGAGTTGGGCCCAACGCGCGTAGCTGGGCCTCAACGCGCGCCCCGCACTGGGCCGCTGCACGGGTCAGGCCTGCAGCGAGCCCAACTAAAGATCTAGTTTCATCGCAAGAAGGCAACGTTCGAGTGAGGTGTTCTTGTGTTCGCAATGAGCAAGCGCATCGGGGAAGGCTGGTCGTGATCGGGGATCACAACGCCGCACACCTATTCGCACTATTCCACACGGTGAAAATTTAGGAGTGTTACAGTTGGTATCAGAGCAAGGCAACGGGCATACGCAACTTCAAAGAGTAGTTTGAAGTTGGTATCAGAGCAAGGCTACACATCTTCACAGAGGAGTTTGAAGCTGCTATTCGAATAAAGGTGACAACTTTTGAGCAGGACTTAAGGTTAGCATCGAGATTTGGTGTCAGAACAAAGGTTGCTCGATTTCTTTCTTGATTCGTGGTTTCAAAGAGGAGTTTGAAGACTTGGCATCAAGAGAACGACATACGCACCTTCAGAGAGGAGTTTGAAGCTAGTATCCGAGAAAAAGGTGACAACTTTCAAGCGTAGTTGAGGGTTGACTTTGGGAGGCACTCAGAAATCACTATTCAAGGAGTTTTTCAACCGGTTTACGAGGAGGTAAATCGCGATGGAGGACGAGGTAAGTGTGAGACTTTCTCGTCTAGAGGAGTTCACGGGAGTCACAGAGGCAGGCGACGAGAAGGCATTACGTCTCCAACTCATCTCCCTAAAGGAGTTCGAAGCCTACAAGACTTCGACGAGTGAAGCATTGGCACGACTAAGCGAGTCAGTGGCGGTAGCAGCGGTATCGGGCAGGGCAACGAGGAGGCAGGGCGCGACGACTACCAAATTAAAGGTTCTGGATCCGAGGCCATACAGCGGCAATCAGAATGCTAAGGAGTTAGAGAACTTCCTGTGGGACATAGAGCAGTATTTCCGGGCAACCAGAGTCGAGTAGAAAGATAAAGTTATGATCTTTAGCATGTACTTTATGGGCGACGCAAAGCTGTGGTGGAGGCAACGTCAAGACAAGGAGCCGAGGATTGTGACTTGTGAGATCTTGAAGGAGTTGAAAGAGCGATTCCTTCCTCTCAACACTGAGTGGATAGCAAAGGAGGCTTTGAGAAAGCTTCGGCAGACGAGATCGGTGAGCGATTACGTCCGAGAGTTCAGTTCTTTATTGCTGGATATTCGCAACATGCACGAGGACGACAAATTATTCAACTTTCTTGCGGGTCTTCAACCCTAGGCTCAAAAGGAATTGCAAAGGCATGGGGTGAAGGACGTGGGATCAGCAATTGCAACGGCTGAAGGGTTGGTGGACTTCAAACCCGACTCTTCCCCAGAGTCGACGCCGAGTGGGATCAGCAATTGCAACCGGATTCCTTCCTCTCAACGCCGAGTGGGTAGCAAAGAGGGGTGACAGCTTACTTTGAGGGTAAGTCAACGAAGACTTCGACTTCAGCTAGTGGGGGAGGTTTGTCACGCCCCTTTTCTCAAGAGGCGTGAACAGGCGCAGCGCCCGAAAGGAGGCTTCCGGGAAGCCTCGCAATAGTGCACCTAGCAGACTGGCCGCACGCAGCGCGCGCACAAGCAGAGAACCATCAAGCAGGATGGGCGCAACAAGGGCAGTTATTCGGACAGGCAACGATCAACGGCCAACGACCAACGGTTTTCAGACAAGCCAATGCGCCTTCCAGGAAGCTTGGAGCTGTCCGGAGGACCCATCGGGGGTTTGGGCCGCACAAGGATGGTTGGGCCATCACCAGGAGTTGGGCCGCGTAACCGCCAAGTAGCAGATGGGCCAACTTGGAGTTGGGCCCAGCGCGGGTAGCTGGGCCTCAGCGCGGGCGCCACATTGGGCCGCTGCACAGGCCGAACCTACAGCGAGCCAAGCAGGCGCAGATGGGTCCCAGCGGGAACTGGGCCGAGCAGACTGGGTCGCCAGCACGCCAACTGGGCGCAGGGCCCAGAGGACCAGATGTAAATAATGGGTTTTAGGTTTCCTAGTTGCCCTAGGATTCCTAGTTGCCAAAAGATTACTAATTCTAGTTGTAGTAGGATTCCTAGTTATAGTTCTGATTGTATTAGGATTCCTAGTTATAGTTGAATTAGGGTTGCTTATTGCCTATAAATAAGACCCTTGAGACACCAAGCCAATGCATTCGATCAATTGAGTCGAAGGGAGAGCTAAGCGCGAGGTTTAGCTTCCTTGAGCAGTTGTGGTGATCTGAGTGGAAAAATTGTATCCTAGGTTCTTTGATTTGGAATCGAACGAGCAAGTTGGGGGTAGGGCTCCCGTAAAGATCTAGTTTCATCGCGAGAAGGCAACGTTCGAGTGAGGTGTTCTTGTGTTCACAACGAGCAAGCACATCGGGGAAGGCTGGTCGTGATCGGGAATCACGGCGCCGCACACCTATTCGCCCTATTCCGCATGGTGAAAATTTAGGGGTGTGATAATAACTCAATATGTCCAGTTGATCTGTGAATAACCTCACAGGTATCATCACTTCCTTAATTCATAAAAATTAATCATTTGTCAACTTCACCTTAAGAGTCCACTAAAAAATTCCACATAACATCCCACAAACAACACTTTAGCAGAGTCTAACAATTCCAGTAATATCTGACAAAAATGAGTTAAGCAATTTCTACATCTCTTTCCATACAAAGCATCAACATTACTTTACAATTCCATTATCTAAAAATAGAAATCCAAAATAGAACCAACTCCCAACCTAGTCAATCAAAATAAAACTAAACCCACTCATTTAACAAGTCCTCAAAATGTTCCAAAACTACCCACCAACAGGGCGTCTACATTCTTTAAATCTAAGAGTCCTTAGATGACCATGTCAAACAGAACCAAGCTACTCAGATATCATATCATTATTCTTAGGTTATCAACAATACATCCGTGCGTCTCAAAATAACACCACACAGAACGAAATCATTTTCAAAAGAGTAATATCCCTCAAAATGGCTTACGGTGGAACCAAAACAGAACCATAAAACCTCACCACAATCTCACCAGTGGAAACCAGACTAACAGAGAACCCAACTCACTACAATCTCCAACAACAGTAACATTGAAAACAGAAAACCCAGGCTGATATCCAATATCAAAACAGGGCCAATTTCATCAGTCAAGAATCGGATAAACAAGGGCACGATTTATCGGCATTTCCCTTTTATCCAAAACAGCCAGTTCAGTAACAGAAATCCAAAAACATAGAAATCTCACCCTGACCGAAGAATGAATGCAGCTCCCCTGTTCGGTTTGATCGTGGTCCAGATAGTCTTTCCTCTTCACAATACTCTGGATCGGATTTACTGATCAGAAACATAACAACATGAATCGAACGAAACAGATTCGAGCGAGAGGCCGAAATATCCACATCATTCTTACCTGGATCGGGCGAGTGGGAAAAAACGGCTCCTAGGTTTGGAGCTGTCCCCGTCGCCGATGTTCGGAGTGCTCGAACCGAGCTGAAACCCAAGCTCATGAGATTGTTGCACGGAGTGCACGACCCGTCCAAAGTTGTCTGTCCACAGCTCGCCGAAGAAACCGAGGATTTGCCGAGTCTCTGCTCTCGGCTGGTCCTCACCCACGCTCGGGTTCCTCCTCTTCCGCACGGAACTCGCCGGTTGTCTCACAGAACTGGCCGCATTTCCTTCCGCGAAGTCGTGAGCTCGGTCGAAGGGAAGCTCCCTTTCTCTCTCGCGAAGAAGCAGGGTCAGGAAGAATGAAACCCTGTTTCCCCTTTCTCAAAATTTGTTGCGTACTCTTCCCTCTCTCTCTCTCCCCTTTGATTTTTTTTTTCTTCTTTTGAATTCTTTTAATCCTTTTTCCCTTATTTCATTTGTTTCCCTCTCTCCTTTTTATCACTTGCCGCCCATGGTTCTTTTCCCCCTGTCCTCATTTCCACTTCAATTCTTTTTATCCTTCATTTAATTTATATAATAATATATACAACCAAATATACATATTATATATTATATCACTTATTCCAATTTCCGACTTATTCCGAACATCTTATAAAATTGATTCCAATCCAATTTAATTCACCAACTTCATTTCTTAATAATTTTTCGTTTGAAAACTTCCAATTTCATTGGTTTGACTAATTAATCAAAATTTCACCCGTGGTCTCTACGCAACAATTCGAGTTAATTTTCTAACGTCAAGACCGAATATTAACACGAAAAATTTACACGTAGAATTTACTCTTGAAAATTCTCGGGTTTCACAGGTACTCACATGCATTTAGTGAGAAAATGTTAAAGAAAAAAAGATGAAAGAAAAGAATAGAGAGTTGGGGGCGGATGGGTAGCTGTTCTAGTCTGGCAACTAGGCAATACCCCTACCTTATCGGGAACGGGACCTAGTCACACACAAAAGGTTAGATCCAACGAACTATAACATCTCATACGGATCTTCCAATCTCTAGCTCAAAGTATGAGTAAAGAACGAACGATACAAACGAAAGAAATGAAAGATTGGTTTGGGTGGCCTCCATTTCAAAAGAACTAAAGAGAGGCCTAATCATAAGGCATAAACCCCACTTCCTTACTGGGCTTTAAGCTCACGTCTTTACTTGTGGTGTAGGTAATGAGATAGTTTTGCCAGGAGCAGTAAAGGAGCCCATTCCTGTGGAGCCTGTAGTGTATCCGAAGGAAACGTGACCCGAGTAGTAGTATGGCATCAAGGGAAGAAGGACGAAGTTATTTTGTAAGGGTTTAACGGCAACTTGTTTTGTAAACATTAATTACTATTCTAACCCTTGTTTTGAGTAGTTAGTAGGTTGCGATTGTAACTTCAAATTTTGTTAACTATTTTAAGTAAGATTTTAGTTATGCTTTCGCTAATTTTATAAACTGTAGTTTCCACTGTTTTTCGATTGTTGAAATGAGGTTGAGTGACGATCAGATTTTTAAAAAAAGACTCTGATATAATTTAAAAAGATTTGAATTAAAGGTTTTATGTCAATTATCAAAAATCTTAAATTTTTACGTATTTTTAAGATACACGAAAAATCTAGGACGTTACAAAAAGGGAAAGAACGAAGGGGAGATAGGTGCTTTGTTTTTCTTATAGAGAACAGAGTGTGTGCTGCCTTGGATTTTGATGAATTGTGAGCTGCTCTGAGGGTTGCTGTTGGTGTGAAGGGAGAAGCTCTACGTGCGGTATTTTTGGAAAAGGTAAGGAATATGATGTGTTTGGCCAGTGGAGGCCTACATCACAAGAATGTATGGATTGTTTGAATATTGTCTGGTTTGCAATCTGTGAAATATTCTTTGCTTCTGTAAATGATTCTTTGCTACAGTTATTTATAGTTTGATGGAGAGGCAGGAAAATACTCTCTGATTTATTGTTGATTGTGAAACTATGATGATGAAAAAGTGGACTCTGTCAGTTGGATGAGAGGTTGGATAATATTCTGTGATTTTTTATGGACTGTGAATTTGTGATTTATTGTGGATTGTGAGGTGTTGGTTGATGAAGATGTAGGTGACTATCATGATATCAGCAATATACTAGTGGAGAAGGAGGCATTGCATGATGAGCACTTGGGTTATCAGCCAGGTTTGACTTGAGGGTTATGGCTCATAGATAGTACTACTGGTTATTTTGAATAATTAACTATGAGTTTTCAATGTTTTGTTTGTTAAACAATGGACTTTTGTTTAAAGTACTAAAATGATGTTTTTAGACCGTTATTAATTTCCGCTTTGACTACTCTTATATATCTTTCCTGCAATGTTTTCAAATAAATTAAAGAAAAAAATTTTATGGCTAAGAAAAAGATAAGGTTTTAAATACGGGTCATTACAAGAATGGCCTTAAACTCAAAGTAAAAGTGTCACTTAGCTAGAGCATGTTCTAGCTAAGCGTGTTGTGAGGGCATTTTTTGGTAATTTTCTTCTAGGACATTAGCCCTAATTTTTTTAGGGTGTATTTAATCTCTCTTTTAGGGCTACCCTAGGCAGTTGATTCAGATAATAGAACCCTTGTTTGAAATTGTGAAGATTTCTCCATAGCCCCATCTTTTTTCGGTGAGTTACATTTAATCAAGCTTGTGTGTTGTCCATTGATTTCATCTTTTGTAAGTTTAGATGATATTTCTTGCTAATACCTCTTTCTTTTCCTTGTGTCATCGAGGAATAACATCTATAAAAGGTGTAGATACTTGCAAGAAACTCAAATTGGAGTGCTTTCCATTGAAGGGACGTCATTGAAGTCAAAAGGTACAGAAATAGTGTCTATTGGGACCAATTTGCAGCTCTTCCCTCATATCTCACTCATCCCATCGATTTTGATCACTATTTTTGGAGGTTGTCTTCTTCACTTATAGGGCACGAAGTGATCCAAAACTCATAGTAAGAATCTTTGTATCAACTGAGATACACTTGTCCAAAGTTTGACCTAATTCTCGGCCGAGTGGGTGCCTACATCCAAGGAGTTTCCATCTTTGCATTTATATCTTTCCCGTCCAAGAGAATTTCACCTTGAAATTTTGAGGGAGGTTTCCTCACATATAACACGTAATGTTGTCCATAATTCATGTGAAGATGTTTTCAATTGACATAGTTATTACGTCTTTAAGTTGACCCAAAAAATCTACCAAGAAGCTATCTATTTGAAGCAACTTGCAAGTTTTCCTTTTGGGTGGTGCATCAATGTGGTTTTTAAGGACAAGATTATGCACGAATCAAAACTGATGACTAAGGATTGTGAGGATTAGACACTTTGCAACTCTCTCTTTCTTTCTCACATGTTATAAAGGATGACTTGCTGAGCATTTCTCACTAGCAAACTAAAGAGAAGAAGTCCCATGAATTGGTAGTTTCTCTAATCATTTAAAGCTAATGTTAATTTCCAAAGCACAAATTAGATGGTTTAAATTGCTGAGTATTGATTCAAGTTTCAAGGTAAGTGATGATATGTGTGCTTGACCTAACGGTATACATCGCAAGGTGTTAGGATATACAAAACTTACAATATTGATATGTTAAAATGGTATTGTTTATATGATAAATTGTTGTGATATGACTAGAAATATGTGGCCTCTTCATGTGTAATAAATCTCTTTCATACTTGGTTCCATAGGACAATGGAAAGATAGTGGTTGATTGGTAAATAATAGCGAATATGGTTGCTATGCATAATGAGAGTGGATATATAGTTGAGATTACACATAGAATGTATTGACACTTTTCTAGCTAGGAACTTGACATGTTGATGCATTACGTTTTATAATGGAAGTATAAAAGGATTTTGTGCATATGTTTTTATATAAGAAAACTAAGGAAAAGAATAAAAATACGTAATGAGTCGTTGTATGGCTAGAGTTTGAATTTGTTTGTCCTACATGTGGTTAACCAAATGATGTCTATTCTCCCATAGATTGTGCTCCAATGATCAGACTAATAAATGAAAAGAAAAGAAAACAAACTAAAAAGGCAAAACGTGTATGATTTTACAAAACTGCATCATATGATGTAATAACCCGAAACTATTTTTTCTCGGAATGCGCGATGTAATCAAACTTTGGAGATATATGTATATTACATTTCGTATTTGTACTTGTTAAATTATGACATGTATTTATGGGAAAAATATTACGGGATAAAAGCTTAGTTGAAAAATGTGAAGGAAATGAGATTTTGGCCTATTCGAACACATGCGAACGACCTTGCAAACGTGAAGTGTCATCCGCAAAATGCATGGAACATCACCCAGAACCTTGGGATGACTCAAGACGCGAACCCGCATCCTAACTTCACCTGTGTGGAGTTTCTAATGAGTCCGAACAACTGCGGATGTAAGTCGTCATGTATGCATTGAATCTGTCCAAGTCTGGACACCTTCGGATGCTTGCGAACGAGCATGAACGTGGAAGGGCCATGTCCGATTTGAATCTATCCAACTTATGGATAGATTTGGAGGATACATGCGGATGCCAAAATGCATCTGAATGTCATTGCGGACGGTATGGACGAGAGTGGGGACGCCATTTCTCGTCGGTGACCACAATTCTGCCTATGAAATTTTACACATGCGGACAAATGCGAACAAGCCATCACGTCTGCACTAGTCCAAATCATCACAGATCTATGACAGAAAATAACTTAAAATCAAAACAAATCAACGAATCAACCAATAGAAATGCGGCTCCTCGACACAAATCACCATCCACCACGTCCTGACCACAGGAGCTGTCTCCTGCATCTCCCACTGCCAGACGTGCGGTCTGTCTCCAGGTGAGCCCTCTTATTTAGCTCCAGCCAATGCTTCTCCCCCTGCGTTGTATCTTCTTCTTCATTTAGTTCTTTGCTGCTGGAGTAATTCCTGCGTGGAGAATGGAAATAGAGGGGGTGCTACTGTCTGTGTGTCGAATCGTCAACAAGGGTAAGGACTTGGGGTAGTCTTGGCCAGTGGAGGCCCTACACCCAAGTAAAGCATGTGTGAGTTGTGTTGATTTTTCCTTCTCGTAGATAATCCCTGCAATATTTCCTTTAGTGCATATTGAACTCTTCGCCTTAAATTCCTTGCAACTCTACTTGTTCCAAATGCTTTATATTATTAAGGATAAGCGATGTGATGAGTGTTTTAGTATGAATGATGGAGGTTAGGTGCCGTAGTAAATAATGATGCACGAATGAGCTAAGAAATTCTCTCTGAATGATTGGTCCTTTACGTTGCTTTGTTTTACCTTGCTGTAGTAGATTCTAACTTAACTGTAGTCTTTCTTTAGTTGTTTATAACCTCTATGAACTTCATTATCGTAATTTCTCTTATTGCAATGATTTTTATATGACTTATGTAATGGAGAGTGGATAATGAACTGCTATGATATAGGTTCATGAGTGATATGTATGAATAAATTGTTAGCATATTTTTGGAGTATTATCTATGTTGTTGCTACTCATATATCTCTGTTTTGCTTCTCATGTTACTTTTTAGACAGTAGACCTAGATTTATAAATGTTGCTAACTCTTGGTTCTGGTTAGGAGATATGAACATCTTTATTTTGATTAGTTTCAATTTATTTAAGCATGTTTACGTTCTGTTTTATTAAATATGCATGCCTAGATAAATTTGTTTAGTATCTTAAATACCAGCCTATAATATTGTTATTTCTTGGTACTGGTTAGGAGTTATAACTTCTCTGTTACTGCAAATACTTACTTGATAGAAATGTGAAGGATGAATGATAAACGGTGACATTAAGCTTGTAGGATAGAATGTTGAAAGGAAAGATGATATGATACATATGTATGACTATGAATGAATTGAATATTCTTTTCTATTCGGTGCAATTTATTATAATCACTTGCTGTAGTTCCCTAGTTATTCATGTTTACTTCACTATTTGTTCTGTACAATCCATCGTATTACCTGATGTAGTTTCTTAATTGTTAATGCCTACTTCATATAGATTAATCCAGCATGTGTAGTGTAGATCATTTGGGATAACAATTGTAGGAGCATGTTTGATCTATGACTAATTCCTAGCATGTCTAATTAACTAGTTAATCAAGGGGAGCATGTTTAAATACTAGGGAAGGAGCATGTTTATTCTAATAAGATAAGAATCGTGTATCTCATTCGAGCATGCCTTTGTCGTATAAAAATAACAAGCATGTTGCTATTAGTTATTTGTTGAGCATGTTATTAAGAACGTTTTGTAACGACCTGATTTTTCGTAAATCCTTTAAAATACGTGAAAATTTAAACTTTTGTAAAACTCTTTTAAAACGATATCAGAGTGCGACACTAAACAGAACTGCTACTAACCTTTTGTTAACTTGTTATGAAAACCAATTAATAGACTGCGGAAGCGTTATAAAAATCATTTGTTTAAAGCATTTTGGAAGCATAAATCATTTATATAAAAGAACTAAACAATTAATTACAATTTAATAAAACTTGATTACAACCATTTTTCCCTTTTCATTTACGCTTGGCCAGCCATAATCTCGCTCGTGCAAATTCTTAATCCCTGCTTCGTTATCTGTTTGTTATCTGTTCATCGTTTGTCTTTGCATATCAATACCTACACCTACACCACAAGTAACTGTAAGCCCGAGGGCCTAGTAAGAAAAAATGGTTAATGCAATTATGATATGCCTCTCTTTAGTCCTTGTTGGAATGGAGGCCGCCCAAACCAATCATTTCATTAAGTCATTCGTTCTTTCTTTACTTTACTTTTATTTTCTTTCTTTCGTTCGTTCATTACTGGTACATCGAGCGGGAGATTTGGGGATTTTATCGTGCAATGGTGTAGTGGATCGGATCTAACCTTTTACTTGCAACTAGAACTCCCGTACCCGATCAGGGAGGGGCTTCGCCTAGTTGCAGGCTAGAGGCGCAACCCATCCGTCCCCAACTCCCCTTCTTCCTTTTTTTTCTTAACATTTTACCTCACTTATGCATGCTTGAGTACCACCAGATGGCACTTCCTATTAGTGTCTATTAGCATGATGCATGACCGTTCATTCTCAACCTAACGTAATGCATGATGCTTTATAACATAACATTAACTTTAAATTGCTCATATAAGAAAAGTAAATAACACTTGCATTAAAAGTAAAACAGCTGAAATTGAAAGCGCCCATATAAAGAATAACAAAAATTAAAAGCGCACACTAGAGAACAATTGAAATATGGAATTGTAAACAACGAAGCACATAAAGAAATCATGCAACGAACATTAAGAAACCATAAGGGAATACAGAAACGCCATGAATTAAAACAAAGGAAGTATGCTCGAATTGATTAACATGCTAATTATCCTAGTTGATTTCCTAGCTCATTTACATCCTTCCTACATTTATTATCCAAGGTAATCATTATAATTAATTAGAAAATTAACATACTCACTAATTAACCTAGTTAATCAACATGCTTACTAGAAATCACATTTAGTTAATTAACCTATTTAATTAGCATGCTTACGAAAGTCATTATAATTACTAGTTTAGGATTCTAGTCAATTAGCAATTAAACATGCTCAAGGGTGTTCTAATTAATCTACATGTTCAAGAAGAATTAACGATTTACATGCTTACTATCCTATGCAGAATTATTAGTCTAGTTGCTTGAACATAATAGTTATGATTTACATGCTTAGGGAATAATTACGTTTATTATCCTAGTTAGATATCCTAATTAACTAACATGCTTGAGTCGAACTACAATTATTAATCTAGTTAGTTATCCTAGTTAATTACATGCTCATCCTCATTAATTACATGTTCAGTACATGCTCATATGATTAGTTAAGTACTCTAATTAATTGACAAGCATCCAGAAATAATCAAGTGAATTAAACGTGCTCAATTAATTAATTAACATGCTAGTCTAGTTATTAACATGCTCGATTGGTTATCTTACGACTAGTTAATCACTTAGTTGTTGATTAACATGCTTATTAATTTAACA
This sequence comes from Begonia loranthoides, assembly GCA_022433065.1. Classification (NCBI taxonomy): domain Eukaryota; kingdom Viridiplantae; phylum Streptophyta; class Magnoliopsida; order Cucurbitales; family Begoniaceae; genus Begonia; species Begonia loranthoides. Next base: position 23,119,913 of record CM039483.1, read on the forward strand.
TAGATACCAAACAAAGGGAATGACAATAGAACCAATGGTAGAACAACGAAGGGAATATGCTACGAATAAATAACAACAAGTAAAGTAGATAGTAAGCATTCATCCTTTTACGCATTAACCGTTCCTCACCCTTTTAACATTCATCATTTCTTTATCAAACAAGGCATTTGTATCACGTAACAGACAATAAAACAGAGCACAACAACAAAAGGGAAATATCGCAAAACTTAACCAAATCTACAGAGTACTAACAAATTTATACTATCAATCAACACAGGAAATATCTACAGCGAAGGAATCAATAAGGAAAATAAAGTCGGTAATCATCCAAGGAACTAACAGTAAGCATTTCATAAAATTAACATAAAACTCACACACTCTACTTGTGGTGTAGGGCCTCCATATGACCAAGACACCCCTAGTTCCTTACCTAAATGATTAATCTAAATAGGGACAGTAGCATTCCAAGCCTCACGGTTCCTCAGCTCACGCATCACACTCACTCTAGCTCACGTACGCACTTAGCACACACTAGTTAACTCACACTTCACATAATCTCACTCTCACGGGTTCCCTCACTCACTGGAACTCTCTCTCTTGCAGGTTCTCACGTCCCGAAGAAAAACCCAGTTGAAGAATGGAGAATGGCAGAGAAGGAGGGATATTACCTAGGAGATGAAGGGGACAACATAGGCTAGGAGAGGGGATAGCTAGAGACGAGGAGGCATGGCCTCGGGCATGTAGGGAGCGGCGTCCAGCATGGGGGAGGTGACTTCTTCGTCTCCATTGTCGAGCATTTATGGGCTACATGACAAATTTCATCATTTTAAATTCCTAATTTATTGTTGCACTGGGTTATTTTGGACGAGTGCAGACGCATTGGTCTCGTCTGCATTCGTTCGTAAGAGTAAAATCTCACAGGCTAAATCGCGATCTCAGATGAGAACTGGCATCCTCATCCCCATCCGTACCGTCCGCAGACGAGGTTCGGACGCAAAGTGGTGTCTGCACGTGGCGTCTGCAAGTGTCCAGGAAATGTACAGAGGAAAAATGGACAAGGTCTTCCCACTCCACAGTCGTCTGGACTCGTCCGGAAGTCCCCAGAGTTTGGACAGATTTGATGTGGACGAAGCAACTCACGTCCGCATCGTCCGGGACTTCGTTTGAAACTCCACTGCACAGTGAAGTCAAGACGCATAATCACGTCTTGAGTCATCCCAACCCATTCTTTCTGTGTAAAACACATTTGTGGACGATATGACTCGTCCGCAAGCGTCTGAAAATGCCCTAGACAGCGTTTCCTCACCGTTTTCCTACTAAACTCCTAGCCCATAACATTTTTCCCATAAATACATGTCATAAAATGACACGTATAAATACGCAATGTAATGTCCTAATTACTCCGCCATTTAATTACATCACGTAAACGTGGAAAACGTAACAGAAATACCCTTAGATTTAATGCTCTAGAACATCCTTGATAATACCCCGATAATTGTCCAATTTAAAAATTCGGGGTGTTACACATTTCCATGAGGGTCTATTAAGCATGTTTCCGTTACTAGTTGGTCTTACCTTGTTAGCATGTTTCGCGTTGTATTCGATTTATTAAGCATGTTCTTAGTTCGCTTCCATGGGTCGGCTGTTAAGCATGTTTTCATTATTGGCTTTAACAATTTAGTAAGCATGTTTCCAGCAGTTAATTATTGGGCATGTTTACGTTCGATTAGTGTAGATCAGTAGGCCTAGTTAGTTTTGGTTCATGAATTGATAATTACCGATCACACTTCCATTAATCGTTTGTTAAGCATGTTTCCATTTGCTAATTAATGAGCATGCATCCGTTTAGTTATTAATTCCATGTTTAAGTTGTTATATTATTGATAAACATGTTTAATTCATTTAGACACTTTATAGTTAATAGTTTATTCATTTTGCCATATCCTTATTGTTACTTTTGGTAAGATCAAGCACATCTTATTGTCACTTTCAATTTGCTCCTATGTTTGCTTTCGATTTGTGTTACTCTTATCATTCGTTGTATTCAATTAATGATATTCTTGCTATTCGTTGTTTGCTATTAGTGCTATTCTTGTTATTCATTGTTCAATTTCTGATCTTTCTATATTGTGTCAACATGATCATGTTAATAGAAACAAATAGGGAGTGCCACCTTGGAGTGGTACTCACATACTTGAGTGAGGAAAATGTTAAAGAAGATGAATGAAAGGATTGAATGGGGAGTTGGGGGCGGATTGGTAGTCAGGTCTAGTCTAGTTACTAGGCACAACCCCTACCTTGACGGGAACGGGACCTAGTGTGCACCAGGAGGCTAGCTCGATCAACTATACCATTCCATATGGGTCCTTCAATCTCCCGCTCGACGTACGAGTCAGGAACGAACGAACGAATGCAATGAAAGGATTGGTTTGGAGCGGTAACCATTCCAAAAAGAACTAAAGAAAGTCATATGCATTTGTATTAACCTATTTTCTTACTGGGCCATTAGGCTCACGTCCTTATTTGTGGTGTAGGTAATGAGATGGTTGTGTGCTAGGAGCAGAAGAGGAGACCTTACTTGTGGAGTCTGCGGTGTATCCGGAGGAAACGCAACCGAAGTAAACACATGGCTAAGAGAAGAAGAAAGTACCTATTTTGTAAGGGTTTAAAGATAGACATGTTTTTGTAAAACCCTAATTACTGTTTTAACCCGTTGACCGTATTTTGGGTATTAATGACATCACGCTTTTAACTTTGAACTTTGTTAACTGCTTTAAGTAATATTTGTAAGGTACGCTTCCGCCAATTTTATAAACTATAGCTTTCCACTATTTTATGATTGTTGAAATAAGTTGAAGTGACGGTCGGATTTTCAAGAAAAAGACTTTGATTTTAAGTTGAAAAGATTTTTAAATAACAATTTTTATCATTTTCCAAAAGTTTAAAATTTAACGTATTTTTAAGATAAACGAAAATCTGGGTCGTTACATATGATATGTTCATATTCATTTCTCATTAGTTACTGAGTATTAGGCTCATAGTTTGAATATTGTAATATAGGAAATTGCTATAATGAGGATACATATGTGGATGAACTTGACTAATGTACCGGTTGTGGAAGCGTTTTGATGGTTTTATGTTTGGTTTGTTATGGCAACAACGATTGGAGGTGGATAGGTGGTAAAATGTACCTTATGTAATCGAGGAGATTTGGATTAGCATAATAAGTTTTGTAAATGGACAATGTGTTGGAAGGTGTTTTGAATGGATGGTGTAACTTTTGATAGAAAGAATATGCAATATAATAATGTATAATTAACGATTTCACTATACCATATTTCATAAGCAAAAGATAAACATTTTGCCTAGAAAGTCTTTTACTGTAATAGTTAATAAATTTCTAGAGTGGTATTGTATTAAAAGACTTTAAAAAAACTATGTCGTAAAACGGGTGGTCACAAATATTTCAAAACATAATAATTGTATTTTGGCGTGAAATATTTCTAACTCTCTATAATATAAATTTACAACTTCTTTATATTCTACAATTAATTTCAACATTTCCTATGTTGAGTTTTACTTATGTGGCAAATTGGTTCTAATATTTTTTTTTTTGTTTATTTTTATTCTTATAAAATTTTATAAATAATTTGTGTCTAGCTTGAGAATAATTAATATTACGAACAATATTCTTAATTTTTGGAATCAAATATACAAAAATTCTCAAACTATCTTGTACAATCAACGACGTACACGAAAATCTATTCCTAATGGCAATGAAATGTAACAAGGCAAAAATTGTGGTAACGTCATTATTAATCTAAAGTCAAAGAATATATTTTATTTAATATATTTCAACTCTTTAAGTTCTTTTACAATATCATTTCCAATAACTAGTATAAAAAGATCCAATCATAATAAAAGAACTAATATGTGTACACAAATTTTATTTTTCACCAATATAATGCGGCCAAACAAAGAAAACTCATTTGATTTTTCTACATACTCATATCGGAAATTAAATATATTCTACCATCATAATTTTTAAAATATTTCTTTATAATCGTTTTTTTTATTTTTAAGTTATTTTCAAAATATCTCTCTTTACCATAGTCAACGAAAAAACCTTAATATTGAGGATTAAGTCATCTTTGAAATATATGAGTCAAATCATGTTTTTCTATATTTGTAAATGGAAGTTTGGTTCTAATGCAATCTACTAATTTCAATTTAAAAACATTTTCATTATATTTAAAAATAGACAGATTACATTACTTATCTTTTTGCTAATTGTAAATGTTGTCTAATATTGACGTTACAATTATGATAACCTATGTCTTTTTAAATGTCTGGTTCCTTTTCAGCTAAACAAATATATATATATATATATAATCTATTTTTAGCTATAATTTCTATTTTTTCCAATACTTCTCAAATATGTGATTATCTATTATTACTCGATAATGCAAATGCATGTGCACTCAAATTAGGAGAAGTAGGAGAACCAATAGATTTCAAAAGATTAAATTCGCTCTTCATCACTAAAATTAATTCTATTATTCATAATCAATATCAAATAATAAACAATTTTAATTTGAATATAATAAACAAAACCAATGGAATATCACTTAATATTTAATAGGAAAATTAACAAAATAAACCTTATAGTTCAGGATCAATGACAAATCAAACCATGAAGAAAATTCACGGACAACTAAAATCTTGAACTATGAAAAAAAATGACGCTGATCTCGCAGTCACATCTGCCTTTGGTTGAGAGACGTCCGTTTTATTTTCTAGGGACATCTCTAAATGCTAAACGACATTGTTTCTCATCTCAAAGGACATCCCTCATCGTTTCTCAACACTGCGTATATAATCACGAAAGATGTCCTCTGCGCCCTAGCTATTGCCGAGAGACATTTCAACTTCCTCCGACCAATTCGAATTTCCGAAATCTCCCCTCAAATTTCTAGAAGCAGAAAATGGTGTTGTGCAAGGTTGTTCATGCAACGATGAAGCGTATAGGGGCTCCCTCCAAGGCTGAAAGTTGATCACGGGGTGATTTGACCCATCTCTACCTATCTGCAAAGGCACAACTTGCACTGGTGTTCAATACGGCGTCGTCTAAGGAAAGGTATGACAATGTCATTATACACTGTATTGTAAATATATCTAAGAGGGTAGAGTTCAATAGATTCACAGACTTTGGAATGGAGGAAATATTCGAGCGCATTGGACTAGTTGGGTTGTGCACGCTGGGGGTATTATTATGAGAGGGTGGTGAAGTTATTTTATGCAAATTTGGAGCTGGGCAGAAACCGCCCAACTGAGCTGAGGACTTATTTATTTGGACAACATATTAGGCTAACTCTAAAGAAGTTAAATGAGCTGATTGGATCCTCCATGGAGGAGCCGACGAGGAGTATTTTCACGTATCAAATGACCCACACTTTATTAAAAGAAAGAGAAGGTATGGCATTGCTGAAGCAGTTGCATCACAATCTTGAAGTTGAATTGTTCTACAGGCCCAAATCCAAGGACCTAAATGTCAAAGCCAGAGTAATCCATCACATGATCACTCACACAGTTTTGTCGCGTGTGGACATAGAGACCATGTCAGCTGCATGGATCTCTATATGATAGAGAAGCTCTACAACGGGAAGAGATTCAGCATTGTATACGTGATTATTAATCTGATGAAGGCAATCCTGAAGAGTCCAAGGAAGAACCTCTCGTAGAACTAGCTCATTCAAAATATTGTTAACAGTAGTGGGTTAGTTGTCCCTCCCAAGGAGCAAAGAACCAATGAAAAGGCATTTGATGTCTATAATCAAGTGACATTGGCTCGGATGAGGCTGAACAAAGTAGGAGGGGAGTGGTCATTCAAGGGCGTGGACACTCCCTCCGCGTTGGTTGCACATCTTCATCAACGTCAGTTGCACAACCTCAATCAAAGTCAGCTGCATAGACTCCTTCAACATCGACTGCACTAATTCCTTCGACGTTTATTGCACACCATCAGATCACGTGGAAGTGGAGGACGACATGATTCATCCCCCTCCCCAGTCCTCACCCTATGTACTGATCACCGAGGAGAGGTGGGAGTGCCTTGTAGCCAAGTTGAATAAACAAGAGAGGCAAATTGACGATATTCAAGCCACTTTACTACTAATGAATGATGAACTGAGCAGGATTGCAACACCTTCTCAAGCCCCTCCAGTAGCCCATTCAGTAGCTCATCCATCAACACCACCAGCAGCTTCTCTTGCATCTTCTGTTGCCGGACCAAACGAATGTCAGTATGTCTTTTTGCTTACATGCACTTTCCATATATGCATTAGTACTATTGATTAACAATGCGTTACAACTGTGCTGATCTCCTATCATCATGCGACCGTCCCCTCCTCCAACCCTTGCCAAAGTTTAGAAGATTTGGTAATGAGTCCTCTATCGATGAAAGTAGTTCCAAAGCCTACTTCAGTGCTAAAATTGCACGTGGTATGTCTTCAACTTGGTTTTGTACAATGTGTTAAATTTACACTTACTAGTGTGAGGGTCGTGCTAAAACTGATTATTCATTGCAACCAATAAAATTAATGGAGAAGTTCATTAGATTGGCACAGGCAAATAGCAAGAAGAACATGGAAACATGTGGTATGCTTTGTAGCTCCAAGGTAAGAAACAATATCATTTTAAAGTTATTCTCAGTTTTGATTGTATATGAAGACATCGTGCCACATGTTGTCTTTTTTCAAAGTAAGGATGTTTATTCAATAACAACCATCATCGTTCCAAAGCAAATGGGAACATTGGACTCGATAAGTATGTGTAATCAATGTTTAAAACGTTGTCATGGAAAATAAATATATTGTATTCTTAATATGTAGTGCTCAACATTGAATGAGCAGGAGGTACTTGTAATTCAACTGTAGGACTCACTGCTGAGTTTTGGTTGGATGCATGTAAAATACTTTTATTCCTTTATGCAATATTGTTTCCCCATATAATATATGGTTTTTATTTCAAACACACCTGAAACAATCATGTTTCATGTCATCGGTTGACCTGCACACTCAGTATGGCTACCAGTTGTTGTTACCTGAGGCAATTGCAATTGTCATTGCCCATATAGATAAAATCTGATATATTTTCTCACCCTGCGCTATATTCATTGTGCTTTGAAGGAAGTGACTTACTAATTTTCCCTCCCATTTGCAGCCCATAGCGTATATTTCAAGTCTCGTGCCCTATAGGGGTGTCAATGATTGGCAGTGTCAACTGAAAGGATTTCATCCTCACGATGACATGTAATAACCCGATACTGTTTTTATCGTATACGCGATATAATCAAATTTTGGAGATAATTATATATTACATTTCGTATCTATACTTGTTAAATTATGACATGTATTTATAGGGAAAATATTATGAGATAGTAGGAAAATGTGAAGAAAATTGAAATCTAGCGTATTCAGATGCATGCACTGAACACTTTGGGACAATGCAAGATGGATCCTCGCATCCTAAACTATCCAACTGGACACTTTTGAATGCATGCAGACGACATGGGGACAAGAGATGTCATCCACAAACGTATGGAACGTCACCCCTGAGTCTTGGGATGACTCAAGACATGGTTTCGAGTCCTAACTTCGCCTGTGTCGTAGAGTTTTGGAAGAACCCGGACGAATGCGGACGTAGGCGGACGATGAAGATTTGAATATGTCCAATTTATGGACACTTTTGGACACATACGGACGCTATATTCGGACGACATTTTTCGTCCGAATGACAGATTCAGACAAACACAGATGAGACCAGAACGTTTGCACTCGTCCGAAATGTCCCAGATCTGCGTAAATTTAGGGATTTAAAATTAGAAACTTTGTTATGTAGTCATTAAAAACGCACTCTCACGACAGCCAAATCGCTCCCTCCATGCCCTGACCCACGCGAAAGGCCATTCTCCTCCCTCTTCTTAGGCGTATGGGTGTTGAACCTCCAGGTAGCTTCTCCTTTTAATTTGCTAGCCTTCCTCTACGTCAAGTTGTTCTCTCCTTCCTCTACGTTCAGTTCCTTCTCTTCTAAAGAGTGTGAGTGCGTGAGGGGTGAAGGAGCGATTGTAAGCTTGTAAGCTCGGGTGTTCTACAAGTAAGTGTGAGTGAATCCCCTGCGTAAAGAGTGAAGTTGGGAGCATGAAGTTTTTGTTGTCCGTGATTTGGTTCATCATCAAAGGTAGGGAAATCGGGTAGAGTCTTGGCTAGTGGAGGCCTTACCCACAAGTAGAGTGCGTGCATTGTGATGATTTCTTGAAGTGATGCTTTACTCTGATGTTAATTTTCTGTATATTCCTTACTATTATATTCTGCAATTCATTTCATTGCTTTACCTTGCTGTGAATCTTCTTGCAAATTCCTTACTATAAACACTAAAAGGAAATGCTTTACTTGAATGAAATCTCTGATGTCAAGCCTGTAGTTGTTTAGTATGATGAACTAAGACCACGCCACGTCATGAGCTGTGGGTTTCATTGATGAATCTATTATGTGATGATTATTCTACTTTGTATAGGTGTTGTTACTTCCTTATCTGTTGACTCGATTAACATACTATCTTGCTATTATGAACGTTCAAATTTCCCTATTAAATATTCTGTTAATCTGAGCATGTGTTCATAATTAGATAGATATTCTATTAATCTAAGCATGTGTGGACTGTGGATAACTAGATTAAATTCTGTAACGATAATTAGGTTGCTAGCTTAAGCCCTTCCGTTAGTTGTTCAATTTTGTTGACTAAAAGCATGACATTTCTTTGCTATGTCCGCTCCACATTCTGATATTAAAAGCATGATAGTAAATCCTCTATTTAGTTGTTGTTTAACCGTTCTTTAAAAGCATCAAATTAGAAGTATGTTTGCTTACATTCCGATATTAGAAGCATGTTAGTTCATAGGTATGTTTAACCAACTAATGCTTAACTCATAAATCTGAGCATGTTAGTTCACTAACTAATCTGAGCATGTTTAACTACTTAACTAACTAATCAGAGTATGTTTAATTAATCTGAGTATATTTAATTAACTAGGTTGATAATCTTAACAAGCTCACATAGAATCAGATTATGCTACGCATGATTGTACATCCATACATATCTAATTATTAAGCATGTTTCCAACTATGTTAGAATTAAGCATGTTGTTATTATATTCGTTGTTGGCCTGTCGAATATTAAAAGCATGTTATCTTACCATTATGGTCGCTATTTGAAATTGTTGTTTAAAGAGCATGATATTTTGCTGCTATGTTCCCAGCATGTCTCGTCTTTAAAAGCATGTTAAATTGCCATTCCTTAGACTATTCAAGCCTAATATTCTTAGTTGTTGTTCCAATTTGCCGCTATACTTGTTATTTTAATTATTGTCATTAATACATGCACTGTTTGATTATAATTATTCTTCTGTGGTATTATTCAATGTTATTCCAGACGTGCTCTGTTCATTTATAATTATTCGTTTAATCATTTCTTTAAGTGTACTGTTTAAGTATCATTACTTTCCTAATATGTGCTATTCAATTTCACTGTACGAACATGCATCATGATAATAGAAACAATTAGGGAATGCCACCTTGGGGTGGTACTCACATATATTAGGTGAGGAAAATGTTAAAAGAATGAATGAAAGAAAAGAAAAGAAATAGGAAGTTGGGAGGGGGATGGGTAGCGGATCTAGTTTTGCAACTAGGCGAAGCCCCTACCTTGTCGGGAATGAGAACCTAGTTGACCACAGGAGGTTAAATCTGATCACTATATTATCACATATGGGTCCTTCAATCTTTCGCTCGAAGTACGAGTAAAGAACCAACGAACGAAATAAAAAGATTGGTTTGGGGTGGCACCCATTCCAAAAGAACTAAAGAGAGACATAGCATACTACATAAAGACATTTTCCTTATTGGGTCATTAGGCTCACGTCCTTACTTGTGGTGTAGGAAACGAGATAATAGTGCTAGGAGCAGAGGAGGAGGCCTTTCCCATGGAGTCTACGGAGTATTTGGATGAAACGCGACCAGATTATATGTGTGGCTCAAGAGAAGAAGGAAGTATCTATTTTGTAAGGGTTTAATAGACATGTTTTGTAAAACACTAATTACTACTCTAACCCTTTGACCGTACTTTGAGTATTAATTATGTTACACTTTTAACCCTAAACTTTAATCAATGCTTTGAGTAATATTTTCGTTTACGTTCCTGCTATGTTTTGAGAAAAGATTTTGTAACTGTATCCTTCCAGGGCTCAAATGACTTTCGTAATGAGTTTCAAGCGAGAGGTTTTGACGATCGAGTTTTTAAGAAAAAGATTCTAATTTTAATTTAAAAAGATTTTAAATGAAGATTTTAGTTGTTTTATCAAAGTTTTAAATTTAAAGCATTTCTTTTAAAATGGGATAAAAATCTGGGTTGTTACATGACGACCCTCCCGAAGACCTTTTTGAGCACTCCACTCATGTTGAGATCAACCACAACTTACAATTCAAAGTCGTCGATCTCTGGCTCAAACCTCGAAGAAGGTAATTATACATGTGAGGCAGTTGAGATATTGTCCAATTGAGTTATTGTATCTTTGTACACCTGTGTTACATTACATTTATTCAATTGAGATTTTTTTACAATTGAGTTTTTGTATATATGTTCATCTGTGTTACATTACATTTGTTTAATTGAGATTTTGTACAATTGACTTATTTGGGTTATGGTATGCTGGTTGTTGTTGGCTTTCTAATGTTGTTGCTATTGTTGGTTTTCTAGCTTGTGTTCTGGTTGTTGTTGGTATTCTGTTTGATAGGTTGTGTTTTGCAATTTGGCTGTTGCTTTTTTGGGCGAAGGACATCCGTTATAGGGTGAGGGCTGTCCGTTATAGGGCGAGAGTTATCTGTTATAGGGCGAGAGACGTCCGTTATAAGGTGAGGGACGTCCATTTTTTAGGCAGATTGTTCGTTTTACAATGAGGGACGTTCATCTTACGGCCAAGGACGTCAATTTTGTGCAACGGGACGTCTGTTTTACTCATAAGAACGTCCGTTGTATACATGGGGACCTCCATTTTTAGGTCGAGTGTTAGTTTTAAGATGAGGGACATCCATTTTGTGCATAGGGACGTCCAATTTACTCATAGGGACGTCCGTTGTGCACAGAGGGCCCTTCGTTTTGTGCAGCTAAGCATCCCTAAAAATGACTTACAGTTTCACTTCATAACTCAAATGACAGTTTCATTGACATAATAGATTTTCGCCCAATACAATACATTCATCCATTGCATTACCAATACAATACATCTATATAGAACTATCCAAAATATAATTTACAAACTTAATTTACAAATACACATAAACTGGACTATGCGTCCAGAAAGTGGATGAAAGGGGCCGAAGGAAGTTACGCTTTATTGTTTAAACATCTGTTTGATCATATTGTTACCCTTAGAGACTTGCAGGTATAATTCATTAGACTTAATTTGTCCCTTCCATTCTTCTTGCATTACCTACAACTTGTTTGACCTTGTTTCCCAAACAAGCTGCAGGCAATGAAAAAAGAATGCAAGGGACAAACCAAGTTTAATGAATTATAGGTACAAGCTTTTAGGGGTAATAATAAGCTCTAATAGATGCTTCAACAATAAAATCTCACTTCCTTTAGTCACTCTCATATAACTCTCCTTCAATGTAATGTCGTGCTCTCAACGTATATTCTAGTTGAGGAGGCCTATTCTTATCGCTTAAATAGTTGAGGAGACCTACTCTTGCTCTCTTTCAACATTCATGGACCTCACTTAGCATTCACGAATAATCGTCTTCTAGTATTGAAGGACATCCCTCAACATTCACGGGCCTCCCTCGACATTCACGGGCCTCCCTCGCCATTCACAAATATTCGTATTTTAGCACTGAGGGACTCCCTTAGAATTCACGAACATGTCTGGGCATTCAAAGAAGTCATTTGAGATGAGAAACGATGAGGGATGTGCTTTGAGATGAGAAACAATGTCGTTTAGCATTCAGAGATGTCCCTTGAAAATAAAACAGACGTCCCTCAACCAAAGACTAATATCTGATGTGGCCTAAATGATGAAGTCTTAAATCGAGGGTGTCCCTTGTGAGACTAGGGACGTCCGTTATGGGCAGAATGATGTAGTCACAAGTTGAGGGACGTGTGTTTCAGGAAGAGGGACGTTCGATAGGTGACGAGGGACGTTCGTCTTAATTGAGGGAGTCTGCACATTTTAAAAAAGTGGGTGTCTTGCACGTGACCTCCTTCAACGTTAACGCTTTTAGCGTCCATCCTAGTCGTTCATGTCCCTCGATCCAACAGCCATGGGTGATCGTCCGCGGCACTTTTGGGGGATGGCCTAAATCCATCCTCGTCGTCCATTCCGATCGAGGGATGTTCGTCCTTTAATTCAATGGGTAGGACGAACGTTCCTTGATCCAACGACCATGAACCATCGTTTGCAGCGCCTTTGGGGAATGACCTAAATCTATCATTGTCGTCCATTCCGATCAAGGGACGTTCGTCTCTCGATCCAATGGGTAGAACAAACGTCCCTCACGCATTATTGTTGCTTTGTGCATCTCCGTTCTATGGTCCTTAACGTGAACAAAACTGTGACGTTACTGTCGACGAATTTTGACGAAAAACGTGACTGCGAGGTCGATGCCGTTCTTTTCTTATAGTTAAGAGTTTTAGTTGTTCTCGAATTTTTTAGTTTTTTTTTTATTTCTTTTAGTCTATTTTCAACAATAACTTCTATTCTTTCAAATACTTCTCAAGTATTCGATTATCTATTATTACTAGATGATGCAAATGCATACTCAAATTAGGAGAAGTAGGAGAACCAATAGGTTTCAAAACATTAAATTCGTTCTTCATCACTAAAATTAATTCTATTATCCATAATCAATATCAAATAATAAACAATTTTAATTTGAATAAAATAAACAAAACCAAATTGAATATCACTTAATATTTAATAAGTGATACTTAACGACAATATCACACGAAAAACTAAAGAGTTGAATTGATAGTAGAGAGAGTTGAACTGAAAGCGGAGAGAGTTGAGCCGAGGGACTTACAAATAAAAATGAGATTTGAGAGATGTGTACTTATATCTATCAACTTATGGAGGATTATTTCTACATGAAAAAAAATACATTATTACAAAAATCTTAAAAAAACATTATATTTTGAGATCGTAATCTAACCCCAATTTCAAGAAATTGTGGGAAACTGGGCCTGTTGTTGTTCACCCTGAAAACCCATGAAGTAAATCTTATACTCGTGTCACTACCAGCAACTTCAACAAACATTTAAACACCATTACACTCATCAATTGATCGCTTATTAAAAAAATTTGACTATGACATAGGAATTCAAGTTCAACTATGCACATAGTACGATTGTAACAAATAAGAGTCCATAAGATATCTGGAAAAAAAAATCTCGGAAAGAAAGCACAAAAACAAAGAAGAAATACCCGATCTAAGATCAATGAACCAAAAGTGAAGAAAAACTCACAGAATCTTTGAGCGCTGCATAAAAAAAGAACATGCATATACGAGTAGATATAGGATCAAAAGTGATGGTGAAAAACCAATAGAAAAATTTTGTGAAGCGAGCAAATTTATTAAAACATGCAAAAAAGGAAAAATGCATCATGATTTATATAATGTTTGTTTTAGGGTTTTAAATGAGTTTGGTTATATTGTTTTAACTTATACGTATGCAATATAATAGTACATATTTTAAAACTGCGCTAATTTCTCATAAACAATTACACATGTACGGAGAGGATCCAAGAACGAGTACCTTAGGCATGAATTTATGGGGAGTGAAGTGACTTAGGAGTGAGCATGATTGTACCAGAGTGGAACAACCTAGTTGTTGCTTGATTTGACTTAATATTCTAAATTTATTTCGCCTCTCAAACCAAAATCCAAATTGACGATTCTCAGCAAGTAAGATCAGATCACGAACAGATAAAGACAAGAGTAACAGCATTGGAGACATAATGTGGAAGAATCCTAGGATGTAATGCTTTGTTAAAACCAAACCCGATCATAGTGCGATCAATGCATGCAACAAACCACGTCATTCCAAGTTTTTTAAGAACCATAGTCGAAGCATTTTACTATCATGTCAATCCTACATTTTTACTAATTTAATGTTTCAATAATTCAACAAATCAACTATCATGGCGTCAATTGATATACAGAAGAAGAACACGATCAAGAATTAATTAGGGTTCAGATAGAAATACATAATCAGCTGGAGAAAACAAATCATAGAATAACAGTAATTAGAGAAGGAAACTATAGATTGAGGTAAAACAGAGAAGGAAACATACCCATGATTTTTCAACTCACAATAAATTAAACAGAAGTCCACTTTTTCAACTGCAATCCAATCTGCATCAACCCAAGAACAGTCTATTTTGTATGATTTCCTAAGTAAAAATTAATTAGAAGCAGTGAAAAAAACACAGAAATTTTCATCTTTACAGAGCTAAAGATCTTTTTCCTACCTCTTATGTCAAACAATCCACAACAAATACACTTGATCCACAGACAAATCCAATATGTCAATAATCCTAGGGTACAAAATTCGGAGTAAAGTGCATATTGAAAGAATTGAAAAGCGGAGAAAGAACACAAATCTAGTTTTTTTCTTTTCTGTTTTTTAATCTTGCGAGTGTTTGGACCATCATATGCTGCTACCACTGCTATCACACGATTCATGTATTGTACCTAAAATTTTTGTCCACATAGAAATAGAGTAAGTTAGTGGCGTTTTACTACCATAGCTGTGGCCGAAGAATTTTCATCCAAGATGATTTGAACCAAAATGCTATTTTCAGCACTCATTTCATGAGCACTAGTCTGTGTTGTGATATGATATAAATGATTAAATTCATCCCAACTCAACAGTTTAAGCTTCTAAGATTGTGGATAATGTATCATAATATCATAACAGAAAATCTTAAGGTTGAATCTTTGCCCCGATAATTTTATCCCATTTAAAAAATAATTACATACAAGCACAAACAAAAAAAGAATAGTCTACACAGGAGAGAATATTTAAGTGTGATATAAATTATTAAATTCATCACCACCCAACGTCTTATGCTTTAGAACGTAGGTTATTTATAGTCTCAATAATTTGTGCAGTTAAACTTTGTATAAAAGCTAATTAATCAATCATAAATTTAAGCTAAAGGGTACGGGTATTGATGCGTAATCTATCATGCTTACTCGCAAGTTTTCAAATGAACCGCAAACGAAATATCAGAATATGATGAACTTAGTTCGTAAATCAACTACAAGTGTTTTATTCAAGCGATGAAGCATTTGACTTCCGAATGTTTGTTTTTAAGATTCAAGGTTCTTCCAACCGACGATCTAAAAATAAGAACAAAAAACTAAGCGAACAAGAAATTATGCAGGTTGCATTACGGAAGCAAAATGAATCGAATAAGGTGATTTGACAAAACACGTACCTCGAACTATGAATGATCCAAGTTTTGAGTTATCAAAGAAACATTGAAAGGTCGGTCAGACCCATAATTCTCGTCATTCTTGCGTGAATGATCACGAATCTAGTTTACTCCTAATCTTACCAGTAAGGAAAACCCCAGTTTTTTTTTTTTTTTTAAATTTAATCATTTTTCGAAATGTATAGACTCAACCCCAAAAAAGAATTAACTTGGAAAAATGTTTAGTCATTGCTTTGGCAAATTGGCGTTTAGAATATTTAAATAAAAAAAGATTTTGCCGTAAAAGATAATGGAAATACTTCCAGAACAGAAAATATTCGAGGAATCGTACCTACTTCCCAAACAGTTCCAGATCTATTCAATAGGAATGCAAAACAAAAACAGTTCGTAGTAATTACATTTTCAGTAACAAGAGCAAAATAAATCGGCAGCTAAAAACAAATGAATAAATAACGCAATAAGGAAACTGAAATTTCGCTAAAAAAAAGAATCAAACAAAAAAAAAAACGAAAGAAGATAAGAAAATCGGAGATCATTGCACGCAAAAATGACAAAAATTGCGGTTTGAGAATGAGAGAGAAGCGACGGAGCAGATCTGGCCATGAATTCCAAGAAAACCACCACCTTCAAAAAGTAAATTTCAACTTCCTTCTTTTGGGCAACGACATTTTCGGTCATTAATTATATAACATTTTATTTCCTTTTTCCAATAAAATTTTTTGCCCTAAATTTCTAGCCTGGTACCAGTTAAGAATCTGATAAAAGGAATAAAAATCTTACAGTCAGACTGCGGTGCCTTGTTGGAAACCCATGACGGCTAGGTCCTTTCGGAGCGGTTAATCCTCGTCGGGGAGCCGGCTATTTTGTACCTCTGCTCTGTACCTAACCAACTACTTTTAGTATATATAATTTAATAATAATAATACTTAATCATCAACCTAATTTTATGGAAAAATGACAAATTAATCATCTTTTGTAATTAATGACTAGTTAATATAATACTCTGAAACTTTAATTAGAATTTGTTAAGAATAATTAAAAATTAATTAGGGTATTTGAATTTATCAAATATTTATCGAAGTATTAAAAAGAACGTGTTAGTTAGATTTAAGAATTTTGAAAAAATTAAGGTAATTAGGATAAATACTAATTTAATAAAATAAATATTAATTAAATCAAATTATGATATACACGTGATTAATTGGTTAATATTTGTAAGTGAGATTTGTTGTTAAATAACTGAACCGATTTAGTGTTGCTCATTTCGCCTGGCCTTCGGCCATTTGTCGAAATGACAAAAAGGGGGGATATGAAGATTAAATTTGGATTATTGGGGATTAGAATGGATTAGGATTAAAAAGGGAAATTTTAAAATAGAGTTGAAGAGGGGATGAACTGGTTCACTTAGTGAATTAGTTTGATCAATTAAACAATGGCCTTTGCCCATTTGCGACTTCGCAGACGAAAACGAGAGGGGGAGAGAGAGTGACAGGGAGGGAGCGATGGCGAAGGGGAAAGGGGAAGCTCGCAAGTGGACGGCGACGACGACGGTGGCGAGCTGCTGTGACAATAGCGAGCTATTGCGATGGCGGCGTGCGAACGGGAGGCACTGGGCAGCTAGGGCTCGGATTTGGGGTGTTCGCGGGTCGTGTTTCCTGCAAAAAAATGGAGGTATGATTTGGTTGAATTTCTCCTCCTTTGTTTCCTATGTTGATTAGTAGTTGTCTGGCGTCGTGATTCGGAGGACGAATCACCAATTCTCGTTCGACAGTGGCTTCCTCGATGGTCAGGGGACTTCGGCCGAGTGTGGTTGGTGATCGAACCAGTTTGCCCGGTTTGGTTGGGATTGTTTTCTGCTAGCGCAGACAACTCCAGCTTGGAATCGCAGCGTGGGGAACAACCTCTAGAAAGCTGTGTAAAGTGAGGCATGCTGTCGGTTGTGGTTGGAGGATAAAGACAACGAGTGTTGAGAGGGTGTTGGAGATCCTCTCGGGTGAGTGAAGCCCAGAGAAGAGATGTGAAGCATGGATGGATGGTCAAGAGCTCCAAGTGAGTTTTCTTCTCTGCTAGTTGGATTTTTGGCTTTTGTTCTTGGCATTTGAAAGTGCACTCTGCCTCTGTTTTAATGCTGGATTAATGTTGGAAGAAAATGTGGGCAATGATCTGTTGTTTTCCTTCATTGTAGTATAGATTTATTAGCACTCTGTAGTTCTATGTTGACTGTCGATTGTTCTCTTTACTTGTGTTGCCTCTCTTGAGTGACGGTTATGCCATTATATGTATATATACTGTTGAAATTGCTGTAAATGATTTCCTTGACCGCATATGAGTTCCATAATTTCTAGCGGTAAATGGTGATAATGCTGAAAACATGAATGATCAATGGGTATGAATGGGAATGATAAGTCTGGAAATGAGTTAAGAGTTTTTATGATGTTGCTGAATGTTTATAATGTGATCATTTCTTTTGATTGTTCTGCCATTTAGCTAAATGTTCATCAATGCTAAACCATTAAGCATGTTAAATATAATCAATGAGCATGTAACCTATTTAGCAGTCCAAGCCTGTAAACCATTTGAATTGCCATTTGTTTTCTAGCATGTTAATAAGTACTTAACTAGCATGTTTAATTAACTTAAGTATGTAATTGATTAGAGTGATTAAGAGCATGTTAATTTACTCAATTGGGATAATTGATTAGACTTGAACTTGTTTAGTTTATTAATTTACTATCTAGTTGTTGAATAACTAGTTCAAGCATGTTTAATTAGTTGTGTAATGAATAATCAATCATTGAGCATTTTTAGTAATTAGTATGTTGAATTAGTTGAGCATGTCCATATGTTAATCAATTCAAGCATGTTTAATCAATGATTAAACCTTGAGTATGTTAACCAATTTGTTGAGCATGTAATTAACTAAGATAACAACTAGACTATTAAATATAGCATGTTTGAACTAATTACAATAAAAGTATGCTTAACCAATTAGAATAAAGATTTCCAATTTACAAACATGTTTCCGTTATTCATTGCTTATAGCATGTTTCCATGTTTAGCCAAACTTAGTTCAATAAGCATGTTTAGTTAAATTGAGATTCGTAGTATGTTACTTTATTGTCTCATCTTATTCAATTCGATATCATAATTGTTCCTTGTATCTATAAATGCTTTCAATTATTGTGATTCATTATATGGACAAGTTCAATTATAGTACTTTTACTTCAATGCGCATTTCAATTTCCGTTAATGTACGTTATAATGCAGTATGCTTCATGTTAATAGAAAACCGTAGGGGGTGCCACTTTGGGGTGGTACTCACCATGCATGAGTGAGAAAAAATGCTAAGAAAAAGGAATGTTCAGGATGGGCGGGATACGCCCATCACCGAAGAAACCCTCTCGGTGGGATACGCCGGAAGGGAAGAAATCCTGAAGGTGGGATACGCCGGAAGGGGAGGACCCTTGAAGACGGGATACGCCGGAAAAGGGACGAATGCTAAGAAAAGAATGTTCGGGATGGGTGGGATACGCCCATCGCCGAAGAAACCCTCCGACGGGATACGCCTGAATGGAAGAAACTCTAAAGGCGGGATACGCTGGAAGGGGAGGAACCTTGAAGGTGGGATATAAAGGAAAGGGGATGAAAAAGGGAGTTGGAGGACGAATTCCATCCCCTAAGACCCTTCAAATCTCCAGCTCGACGTACGAGTAAAGAACAAACAAAAGAACGAACGTAATAAAAAGAATTGGTTTGGGTGGCCCCCCATTCCAAGAAAAACTAAAGAGAGATATACATAATTGTTTTCCCCCATTTCCTTACTGGGCGTAAGCTCATGTCCTTACTTGTGGAATAGGTACAACGACGAACAGATAAGAAGTAGATGATAAACATATAATGAAGCAGGGATGAATGATTTCGCACGCATGAGACTCAGGCTGACCAGGCAAAGAAAAAGATGAGTAAACTGTTGTAAATCAATGATGTTTAATTTTTAAGTTTTATTTGTTAGACGTAGTATTTAAATTGTTTAGTATTTCCTTCTTGAACAATTTCTTTACGCTTCTGCCATGATTTACAAGGGTTTATTTTATAACGCTTCTGCATATTTAATAAGTTGGTTTTCACAATGAGTTTAAAGAAAGAGTCAGTAGCGATCCGGTTTTAGTATCACACTCTAATTTGTTTTAAAAAGAAAATTTTCAAAATTTCACGCATTTTACGATATTCAAAAAATCGGGTCGTTACAGTTAACCACTATCTTTTTTTCTATCAAATTAACCACTGGCGTATGGGAAAATGACAAAGTCAATATCGTTGTCACGTTTGCCGTTAACGTGCTGATGTGGAGCCACGTCAGTTCATATACAAACCGCCGCGACTCCGTGGTTTTCCAAGAAAAGAATGCCAAATTTGGCCTGAATCGCAGTAGTGTCTCAAGAGACCGCCGCGGTGTCATACCAAACCACGACTGTCTATTGAGACACCGCTGCGGTTAATCCAGAAACCGCAGTGGTGTCATCATTAATCGGCAGCAGTTTCTTGACACTACTTCGAATTGTATAAGTACACAGTGAACTCCTCATGATATTCTCAGACATTTTGTTAGCGATTGGCGAACCCTAGAGATTTTTAAGAGCTGAAGTGAATGACATTTTGGCAAAGTTGAAGAATTTATTGAAAAGCAAATGGTCTCTTTGAGTTTTGAAGAATCTGTTATTAACCGTCAAGTTGAAGTGGGGCCCACAGCCACATTTTTGGCTAATGAGAATGAGGTACGTGGAATTGGAAATGAAGTTGCAATTGTGTTGCATTCTATCTCAGCAACTCTACAAGAGGAGGACAAGGAGGACCTCCGTTCATTATGTCAATCTAGTAGTGACGAAGACATTGTCAGGGTCGAGAGTAGGCCTAGACGCCCACCACAAGCACAATGCACCTTCTTGGTGGAGGTGCTGGTTGCTTCTTGGTCTTGCGTACTCATTCCCCTCCAACTTGGGTGACCCCCATTCAGTACACTTTCAATTTGTTGTACACGTTAGTGGGTGTCTCTTCAATTCTCGAACTCTTTCTCTGAGATGTAACACCCCAACTTTTATATCGGAAGTTATTAAGAATAATTGGAAATTAATTTGGGGTATTTGGATTTATCGGATATTATTGGAGTATTACCAAAGACGTAACTATTTGGTTATAATTTAAGAGAATTTATTGGAGGTTTAATTGATGAAAATCAATTAAGGAAATTTAATTAAGAAATTTAAATTGGACCTCTAATAATATTTTAACGACATTTGGAATAAGTTGAGAGTTATAATTCTGGATCGGTTAATATATGGTACAAATAATTAACACTTCAACATATAAATTTGATATTAATTAAAGAATTAAAGGAAAGTGGGGATTTAATGTTGAATAATTGAACCAGTTCAGTTGGAGAGCCAGTTCAGCTTTGCCCTCATTTCGTCAAATGGCCTTTGGCCAGACGAAATGAGTGGGAGGGATGAGATTTATGGGATAATTAGAATGATTGGAAATAACCATATCAAATGGGATTGGTAATTACTAAGTGTTATATGAAAATAAAAGATGATTTATTGGAAATGGGGAGGGGTGAACTGGTTCGATTGAAACAAAAATGGCCGAAGGAGCCATTCTACGCTGGAGAACATAACAGAGGAGAAAGAGGGAGAGAAAGGGAGCTGGTAGTCGCGAGAGAAGAAATCGATCGGGAGAGCTCGTCGTGAGGCGCTGTTCGACATGAAGCAAGTATCGGCTTGCTCGGGCAACTCCAGGCGTGCTGTAGCAGCGGCGACGACGCAGGACATAACTAGGGCTCGGGTTCAGAGGTTCTTTCTGCTGTGATTCCAGCGTCACGAGGTAACTCCATTCTTATCCTCGCGTTCTGTAATTTGGATAGAATGGCGATGACGTAGCTGCGATTTCCAGCATCGTTTGCAAGGGCTCGGGTGTTCTGCTTGGGTGCTTCGTTCGGGGTGTCGGATTGCAGGTGGGCGACAGGCTGAGCTCTGACTGGGTTTGGCTTGACCGGTTCGAGTGAGGTGTTGTCTGCTATGCAAACAATCCCTATCACTCTTTCCAGCGTGGAATCAGCATGAGAAACATTCTGAGGAAGCCGCAGTGAGATTGTCGGGCGTGCTCTCTGCCTTCTGGGCATTGGCAGAGAGTGTCCCTTCTGATTACTTGGAAACGTAGAAGAGAAGGGGAGAGGGCTGGCAGAACAAATATCGGGAGAGCTGAACCGAAGAGCTACATTCTCCTCCATTTGCTCCAGTTGAGGTAAGAACATGCAAGGTGATTCTAGCTTCTCGGTTGGACTTTTTTTTTTGGCTAAAATCTCGGTGAAATTGATTTTTGGTTATGTTAGAATGCTTTGTTGAGTATTTTAGTGATATTCATGTTTTGGCTATCACCGAGAGTTGAGATTTCAGTTGAGGTGTTGATGGGCTTCTCACAGATTGCCTTGTTTTGCTACTGCATTTACAATATATATATATATATTGATTTGTGTTGGGTTGTTTGTTTTACACGGTTGATGCCCGATATGCAGTTGGGAGCTGCTGTTTTCGTGTAGTTATAGGATCGTAATACTTTGTTTCTTTTGGATGGAAGAAAACACCGAGGATACACATGTTTTGCTATGGTTTTCTCAGTATATTGATTTCATTATTTAAATACTGTTGTGAAACAATGAAGAAGGAGAACGATGATTTTGTTGGCTGCTTAATTATAGTTTTATTAAAGAGGATTATTGGAAGTTGATATCTTGGATAGTGGAATTTCCCTTGAAGTGTTGACTTTATTTATTTTAGGCCATTGAAAAAGTGAAGATAGAAATTGAGATATTACGGTATGGTGGCATATTAAGGGTATGGAAGTTACATTGTGATTTATGGGAGATTGTTAACCAATTTAAGGACCAATTTTTTTTTATTGTTGCATTTCGTGAAATTGTCTTAGAGACGTTATTTGTATACTGCAGTGGTGATAACAGGCTCGGACAAGTTTGAGGACTTTGAGCTGGTGCCTGAGGTAGCTGTTCCTTCGCATACGAGGAAGGACCGCCATCGAGGTCATACAATGATTCTGAGCGTATCTGAAGGAAAGAGAAGGATAGCGATTAAGTGCAATACACGATAAAGAATTGAGGTAAGGAACTTGGGTGTGTCTTGGCCAGTTGGAGGCCCTACACCACAAATAGAGTGCGTGACTGTGTCTATTTGTTGTTGATAGTGTAGATATGTTAGTATGCTATGGATTATTCTTAGTTCTGTGATTTATACTCCGTAGATATTTCCTTTACTGTTAGTTTATTTTCCTTACCGCAAATGCTTTAATCGATGCCGTGAATGCTCAGATAGTGAATGGAGAATGAAGAATGATGAATGATATGATAAGTACGAATGAACCATTAACTTCCTTGATGATGATTTTGCCCTGTTGTTTCATTGTGTATTGCTGAAGTGATTACTTGCTTATAGAATAATAATTGAACCTAAGCATGTTTAGCGATAGTGATAACTAGAAATACTTACACTCTTAATTCTAGCATGTTTAATGGACTGTGATAATTAGGATGAGCATGTTTAAACAATTAACCGATTTATCGTAGTTCAGCTAATTAACTAGTTACCCTAAGCACGAACTAATTAATCGGTATATGTTAATTAAACCGAATAACAATCGTAGATAGTAATGGAGCATGTAAACTAATTAGTTGAGCATGTAAACTATCTGGTTGAGCATGTTTAGTTTAAAAGCTTTTGTCTTGATGCGCATCAATTTATTAATTAATTAACAAGTTGTAAAGGAACTAATCATGCAGGTTAATAATTAGTTAAGTATGTAAATCTATCTAGAGAAATCAACTAGTCCAATAGTCATAGCATGTTTAACTTAGCTTAAATGTTTAATTATCTGTATGTTAATTCGTCTGTTGTTAAATCAGTTAGTGGCATGTAAATCAACTAAGGTAATTAATTAACTTGAGTATGTCAATTAATTTGGGTATACCATGAAACTAGCTAGAATGTAAATTGACCGATGCATGTTATCTTAATAAATTAGCATGTTGAACTATTAGTTGATTTACTAGTATGTTAAGTAGCTCACTAATAGGTTTAATTAACTCAATTAATAGACAAGCATGTTAATCGATTTAAGCATGTTAAAGAACTTAGATAATAATGGTAACATGTTAGTAAATTAGCAAATGTAACTAAAGTAATCAATCTTGAACATGTAAAGTACCTAGGCTAACTAAGTGGAGTAGACTAATTACCTAGAGATTAATATAGGAAGCATGTAAACAGACTAGGAAGTCAATTTGAAGAAATTACATGTTAATAGTATCGTGTTCTACTTGTCCAAGCATGCTGCCCTCATTTAAATGCATTGTATGTGTTGATCAGTTGTGCTATTCCGTTTGGTTGTTACTCTTCATATTCAATGCACTTCAATTTCTATTATTCTTTATATGTGTTTCCAATTCCAGTTACTTTCATATAATTCGCGAGTTCAATTATAGTACTTTTACTTCCATGCGCATTCAATTTTCATTAATGTACGTTATAATGCAGTATGCTTCATGTTAATAGAAAATCATAGGGAGTGCCACTTTGAAGTGGTACTCACGCATGCATGAGTGAGGAAAAATGCTAAGAACAAGAATGTTCGGGATGGGCGGGACACGCCTATCACTGAAGAAACCCTCTGGCGGGATACGCCGGAAGGGAAGAAACCCGGAAGGCGGGACACGCCGGAAGGGGAGGACCCTTGAAGGCGGGACACACTGGAAAGGGGACGAAAAAGAGAGTTGGAGGGAGGATGGGTAGTGGAACTAGTCCGTGGCTAGACAAAGCCCCCAACCTTGACGGGAAAGAGGACTTAGTTGCAATTAAAGGGTTACCTCCGGCCCACTATTCCATCCCCTAAGAACCCTCCAATCTCCAGCTCGATGTACAAGTACAGAAGAAATGAAAGAACGAACATAATGAAAAGAATTGGTTTGGGTGGCCCCCACTCTAAGAAAAATTAAAGAGAGATATGCATAATTGTTTTCCCCATTTCCTTACTGGACGTAAGCTCATGTCCTTACTTGTGGTGTAGGTACAAACAACAAACAGATAATAAGTAGACGATAAACACATAATGTAGCAGGGATGGATAATTTCACATGCACGAGACTCAGGGCTGGCCAAGCAAAGAAAAGAACGAGTAAACGGTTGTAATCATGTTAAGTTTATCATTTTGCACTTCATTGTTTAGTTTATCCTTTAAACGATTCATTTACGCTTCCGCTATATTTTTATAATGATTTATTTTATAACGCTTCCACACATTTTATCAATCAGTTTTCATAACGAGTTTAAAGAAAGAGTCAGTAGCGATCCGGCTAGACACACTCTGATATGTTTTGCTTTTAAAAAGAAAATTTCAAATTTCTTACGCATTTTAACGATTTACGAAAATCCAGGTTGTTACACGAGATGGGTACCACATAGTACTCAACAATCCTCTAGATGAGACAGTTGTGCAGCAGGTTCCTGGCTGGGTTGTTGACCACCTGTGCATCTGACTCAGGATGACATATCCGATGTCCACCTTTTTCTTGGTGAACACTTTCTCTAGCAAATAAAGATCCATATAGCTAACATGGTCATGATGTCCATCCTGAGGCAAAATCGTGTACGTCATGATAAGGTGGATCACTCGGGGTATGACATTCAGCTCCTTGCCCTTTGGCTTGTTGTACTCAACAATCTCGGGATCTTGGTGCAACAATCTAAGCACCGCTAGCCCTTCTCCTCAGTTGATGAATGGTGGATCCCAAGTCACGTGATAATATTGATCACTTGGCCCTTCAAGTACACATCCAAACATTATATTCAGCTCGTTGGGAGTCAACCTCAACTCCCATCAAAAAATGTACGTTTGCACCTCTAATGGTTGGGTGGATAGTTCCAAATCTGCGTAAAACAATCTAACAATTCTCTCGCAATAGCTACTCTCCATTTGGCACAACCTGCCTAATCCAACATCTTCAACCAATTCTCATTCCTGCCAAGGAGTCCAAATCTACTATTTTTCAAACAATAATTGAACGGTGTTGTATATCATCTTCATACCGTGCTTTGGCATACGCTGTCCTTAATAGTTTGGACTGGAAATCTGCTGTGACGAGTTGGAACCGAACCAATGAGCCACCAGCTGGTCGTTGTTCAAGCTTGGGTTGGGGTTGCCATTGAGAGTGTGCAACGGTTTCTCTAGCCTCAGCGGTTTCTCCGTGTTGCACCGCCGTGGGTTGAACATCTTCCAATGTCACGGTTTATATAGCTTCCACCTCGGTGCGTGCTTCTTCTTGCACCGTTGACATCTCACCCTTTCACTTGAACGCCAATTTCTTTGCTCGGGAATACATTGTGATCGAATGCCTGACCTTTGTTGTTCGCTGAGAGGATTTTGTTGTTTGTTCGCGGTGAAAATGGCCGAGCCCTAGGACCGCAACGGTTATGTATACCGATAGAGTTCAAAGACCCAGGCCAGAAACCGCTGCGGCTTAATCAAGAGACAGCCGCGGTGTCTCAAGAGATCACCACGGTGTCTCAAGAGACCATCGCGGTGTGATACCAAACTGCAGCGGTCTCTTGAGACACCGCAACGGTTCCTGGATTAACTACAGCGGTATCTCAAGATACCGCCGTGGTGTGGTATGACATCGTGGCGGTCTCTTGAGACATCGCTGCGGTTCAGGCCAAATTTGGCCTTCTTTTCTTAGAAAACCACGGAGTTGCAGTGGTTTGTATACGAACCGCCGTGGCTCCACATCAGAACGTTAATGGCAAACGTGACAGCGATATTAGCTTTGTCATTTTTTCATACGTTAGTGGTTAATTTGTTAGAAAAAAAGGATAGTGGTTGACTTGTCATTGACCACAAACGATGATGGTCAATTTTTCATTTTCTCTAATTTTATTTTATAAGTTAATTTAAGAATAAGTTTAAAAATCAATCATCGTACTTTGTGATCAATGACAAGTCAACTATTAAATAATTTTTGTTAACCACTTAATTACTGAATTATTGAAATAGGCGCTGCAAACACTGCCATTACTTGTTGAGAAATAATACCGCGAAGAAGTCATCGATTATATATTTACTATCTGCAAATTCTAATTTTTATGCTAAAATTGTAATAATTGAAGCAATATTATAGAGAAGACGATGTCGGGAAGCTCTAGCATGGTTCAGTTCGTCGTCAAAAATAATTTCTATATTTCTAGTTTTCCAAACATCTTTTCATCGTCAAAAATAATTCTCTCTTCTTGATTTCATCGTTCAATTCTTGTCACTATCTTCTCATTTCTCTTTCTAGTCCATTGTCGTCGATCAGTGTTCATTGCAAATATCTCATTTTTTGCAAAGGAAAATAATTATTTTGCCCCAAAAAATGATCATTCCCCGGTGGAAAGTGATAGGTCTGTAGTGGAAAGTGATCACTCAACAGCAGACAGTAATTCTTAGCAAGCAGAAAATTTTCATTCACCTACGGAACGACAACTCTTTTTAACAAATAGTGAAAAGACAACGTTCTGTTGCAAAAGACAACGTTTTACTGCAGAAAGACAACGTTTTGCAGCTGAACAACAATGCTTTTTAACTAAAAACGTAACTGCGGTGTTTGCTCCGTCTATTTTTCATAGTTCAGTAGTTAAGTTGTTAGCAAAAATACTTTAGTGAGTGATTTGTCATTGATCACAAAGTACGATGGTTGATTTGTCATTTTCCAACTTATTAAAGTGATCTATTACAATTTAATGTGATTTGTTTTATTTGTTTTTAAATTATCTAATATTTAAATTATATTAAATGACATGTCTATAGTACTATGTATTTTATAATTTTTCATAAGTGAAATTAACAAATCAACCATTGTATTTTATGATTAATGAGAAGTCAATCGTTAAAGTATTTTTGCTAACAATTTAACCACTAAACTATGAAAAATAGATGCCGCAAACATCGTTGTCACGTTTGTTATTAAAAAAATAGATTTTTGTTATGCGGAAAAACCATATACATACCTTCGCAAAACGTCAGTGCTAAATACGAAGTTGTTTGTTTGTTGTTCCTCCTCAGAACGTCATTACGAATAAATGTTTCCCTTTATTTGTCGTTCCCCCTGCAGAACGTCATACTGTTCACTGTGAAAATTTGTCATTCCACACCAGAACATCATACTTCCTGGGTGGAACGTCATACATCCTCTACCCTATATAAATTCACATTATATTCAAAGCGATTTACTCAACAATTTTCTTAGTGATTATCGAACCCTAGATGTAACGACCCAGATTTTTTGTAAATCATTTAAAGACGTAAAAATTTGAAATTTCTTTTTGAAACAAATCAGAGTGCGTAAATCAGAATCGCTACAAACTCTTTCTCAAAACTTGTCGTGAAAACCAACTTATTAAATATGCGAAAGTGTAAATACTATGAGGAAAATCATTTGTTTCAAGAAAGTCTTTGCGGAAGCGTTGTAAAATAACTCTTTGTAAATCATGGCAGAAGCGTAAGAAATCTTTCAAAGGAAATACTAAGCAATTCAAACATTATGTCTATCAAATAAATATTGACCATTACTTCGTTGATTCACAACCGTTTACTTTCATTTGTCTTTGCCTTGCCAGCCCGAATCCGGTGTGTGTGAAATCATCCATCTCTACCTCGTTATGCATTTCTCATCTAATTCTTATCCGTTTACTATCTGTTTGTCATTGTACCTACACCAAAGTAAGGACGTGAGCTTACGCCCAGTAAGGAGATGGGGGAAAACAATTCATGCATTTCTCTCTTTAGTTCTTCTTGGAATGGGGCCACCAAAACCAACTCTTTCATTACGTTCGTTTTCTTTGTTCGTTCTTTAACTTGTACATTGAGCTAGAGATTGGAGGTTGTCCTTTGAGATGGCCTAGCTTTACGGCTCTAACCTCCTGTGCGCATGCTAGTCCCTTTACAGACTAGGTGAGGGTGTATCCTAGCACCTGGCTAGATCCGGACTACCCATCTACTCTAACTCCCTATTCGTTCCCTTTTTTAGGCGTATCCCGCCTTCTGGGTTCTTTCTCTTTCCGGCGTATCTCGCCTTTAGAGTTCTTTCTTTCTCCTCCGGTGTATCCCGCCTTTGGAGTTCTTCCTCTTTCTAGCGTATCGCGCCTTTAGAGTTTATTCCCTCCTGGCGTATCCCGCCGGGAGGGTTTCTTTGGTGACAGACGTTTCCCGCTCGTCCCGAACATACTTGTTCTTATCGTTTTCCTCACTCATGCATGTGGGTACCACCCCGAAGGGTACCCCCTAATTGGTTTCTATTAATAGGAAGCAACATACAATAACGGAAATTGAGAACATATAATGAATCATAATAATTGAAATCATACAAAACACAAAGAACAATAATGATATCGAGTGAACAAGATACGACAACCATGAAAACAAAACTAATCGTGTTCATTGCTATATTTAGTAGTCTAATCTTTATGCTAGTTAATTACATGCTTCAACCTCTTAACATACGAATAAAGTCTTGTTAAAGAATTAAACATACTTGAAGGTTCCTATCAAGAACTAAGAAATACGTAGTTCACAATCCACATTTAAAGAAAACAATGGAAATCCGAACTGACTTACAACATTCATGCATCTTAACTCCTTTTTCCTTCAATTATTCAAATCACATCATAATAGTTCACTTCTTCAAAGTTCATTCATGCTCATTATACATTTCCTTCTTCATTTCATCATTTATCAGTCACATTTCTATCATATAAAGAGAACTACCATTCCTAACCAGTACTAAGTGACCATCTCAAACTATCTATGCATGCCATTCTAAATAAGCCAGGAAGTAAACATACTTATAAAATCATATACAGAAACTACACCACGAATTACATTTAGGATCCTGCTTGCCAGATTATTAAACGAGAATGTGCTAAGCAAAATTTGATATTAAATTATCTAGAGCATTTCTTGTTCCTAACCATAACCAAGAATAATAACACACACGCAGATTAAGAAGAATAAGGGATATTAATTATGGCAGGAGCAATAGATTACAGTGAACAAAATAGAATCATGAAGAATTAAATCACTGATATGTTTTTCCCATTGATCGAACAGTCAACAAAGGAATGCAATGAAAACTACTCAGTCTTTTCTGGCATTTTCAGACTTTGATTTACACAATCCCTTACTTCCTTATGCTTCTATTTCAATCATCAATCTCTTTAGTTTATCGTTTACAGCATACTAATTATCATAGAACATTTCATCTAGTAGGGAAATCTATGAACTACCCAAAGGAAATAAGAACTTCTCAAAAGCAGGGAAACTATGCATCAATTATTCACCTTCGTCATTTCTTCATCACATCATATTTCATCCAACTGAAAATTATTGTCACACAGGTAACAAAACAAAGCTTAACCATAAAAGGAAACATCTCATATTCAACACTAGCAATTCTACAAACGTTAACAATGGAAATTTAACTCAAACATACTTCTTCAACATCCTTAGTTTCAATCATAAACTCTTTGACATTCATTCATACTTCTTATCCATTTAAATAATCTTTTTCCTTGGTTCCTTCATGCCTAACAATCTTCTCCTTGGTTCTTCCAAGTTTAATAATCGCTTTTACATATCTTTCAGTATTAACATAAAAGCTAATAGAACATTTAAAGAGAAACTAGAGTTCCAATACATAACAAACTATAAAATAGCCAGAATTCCTACAGCATAACCATAACTCACACACACATACACTTGGGTGTAGGGCACAAGGCCAAGACAACCCATTCGTTACCTCAAAGTTTATTGCGTCGACGCATAACCGCTATCTTTTCTTCTCCTTCTGATACCTTCACCATTTAAAACTTTTACTTATTAATAACAACCCTTTAACAATGCATAAGACAATAGTATTCATCAATATAATACAAAATCCCAATAGATTACCACTTCATTAAACCAACCAGTATGGAATAAAGGGCTAAATCCATAACCGAGTATACATCTAACTATGTTTCTCACAAAACCTAACCAATATGTAAATCAGACAGAGAAAGCATCAAATTTCTTATGCATAACAACTGAAGAAGCTATTTACAGGAGCACAATATTCTTCATTTATTGTTCATAAATAAACAGGGAGCGTTAAAATCCTTCCTCACCTTCATCACCTACTTAATCCAATTGCAACCACAAACCCAATCAACCACAGAATATAAATGTTATTATCCTTCAGACTAACAGCAACAAGGAGACCAACAGCCAACACAAAATTCAACAGAGGCATTATCCATCCATTTATTCAGAACACCCAAGTAGTAGTCTCAACAGAGCATCCATAAACAAAATCCAAACTGAAGCAACAGAGAAAATGGAATAGAACTGTACCAGAGTTCTCAGCCAAGCACTGTCCTCCAACTTCATCCTTCTTGGCCAACAGCTCTCCTGTACAGCACTCCTCTGCCGAGATTTATCCTTCATTCATGCCCGACAACCCCTTCAATTTGTCAACAAACCCCAACCACTGCGTTAATTCACTCCCAACAACACCTCTCCATTTTCTTCACTGTAATTAATAGCGACCCCTTTTCCTTCAATTCCTCCACCATTCCAGCTGGAAACTAAAGTTGGAAGATTCATCCCTGAAAATGGATAGCTCACCCAAATCGGGTTAATCCGATTCGAAGCACAAGGGTCGGAGCACCCGATCACAGCCCAACCCGCCGGAATCACCCCTACTGGACGCAAAAATCGTCCATTCCGTTCCTAACATGCCCGATTAATCGAAAGCAAAGGAGGAGGAAGAAGACTCGGCCAACCACACCTCCAAACTTTGCTGAAAAACTCGTCGCAGAAGCTCGCCGAATCGCAATTTGAACGGCCAAGCTAACCCGTGCCCTAGCTCCGCCGTTCCGCTCTCATGGAAGCCGCTAGGAGGTCGCCACACCGTCGGACAGCGTTGCCCATTCGCCGAACGTCACCCGGTCCCCGTTACTCGCTCGTCGTCACCGATTGCTCGGTCTCCTCGTCTCATTCCCTCTCTTCTATGTGAAATGTCCAGAAAATTCCCCATTTTCCCATTTTTTATTTTTATTTTAATTGATTTATTCTTTAAATTAAACATTATTTTTAACACATGTATTTTCATGTTTTGATTATTCGCACAACATATGAGTCGACCCAAATTGTAGCTCTTGACTTATTCCAAATGTCGTTAAAGAATTATTACGGGTCCGATTTAAATTTCTTAATTCTATTTCCTAAATTAATGTCCATCAATTAACCTACAATAATCCTCTTAAATTATAACCTAACAGTTATGTCATTGGTAATACCTCGATAAATATCCGTTAAATCCAAATGCCCCAAATAAATTTCTGATTATTCTTAATAAATTCCGATATAAAATTTCGGGGTGTTACACTAGAGCTTTCCAAGAGCTAAAATGTATCACATCCAGGCGAAGTTGAAGCGTTAGTAATTGTTGCTCACCAATGTTGTATGAGAGTGATCAGGAATTTGTTAACTGCCCATTGGAAGTGGAACCCATGTCCACAATCTTGGCACATGATGTTTCTGCATTTTGGAGACGAAGCTACTATAGTGGTGCATTCCATCTCGACAACTCTAGACGAGGAGAAGCACTGTTCATTGTGCGAATTCAATGACGAAAACATAGGCTATAGTAGGCCTCAACAAACGCCACAAGTAGAATGTTCTTTTGTTGGTATGTGTCTGGGCAAAAAGTATAGTTTTTTTTTAATCAAATTAGAGAAGAAAAATCCTGGATCATGCGATGAAGAATGGGTACAAGATAAAATTCATCCACAGTGACTCTCATCGGTTGAGGGCGGCTTGCTAGAAAAGATACACTAGGTGGATACACGCCTAAAAAATGCAAGATGAACTGACATTTCAAATACAAAGCTATAACGACGTTTGCACTTGCTCAAGAAAGATAGAAATTCGTCATGTCACTGCCTGTAGCGACCCAATTTTTCTTACATTTGAAAACTTGCAAAATTTAAAACTTTTTCTTTTATAAAAACAACGGAAGACCTTTTTTTTTTAAATCATTTAAAAGATAATAAGTAAAACCTTTTTATTAAAACCCTTTTACAACTCGCAGCGGAAGTAAATAAAATTATTTTCTTTCGCAATTAAATAACTTTATAAAACTCTTTACAAGACATTTTCCTTTTAGTCAGCCACAAAATTCGCTCGTGCAAATCCTTCATCAAAGGCTTCTTAACCTATTTCTTTGCATACCTATATGAACAAGACTTAAACTAATGAGCATAATATTCAGTAAGTGATATAAAAATAAACTATGCAATGCATGTGTCATCACCTTTTAAAAAGTATATACAGTTTTTGTTCTCATTTTCTGTTTCCATTTCCCTTTTTTGCTTTTACTGGCTTATGGAACTATGATGAACTGTGATTCTGGCAAATAGAATCATGATGGTGACCCAATTAGATGTTGGGTGAACCTGGCCATCATGATGAACCTATATTGTTTACCCTTTTATGTTAACAAGGAATCATGATGGTGACCCAAATAGAAATTGGGTGAACTTGGCCATCATGATGAACTTATATCGTTTGCCCTTTCTTATTTTTTTAAAGTTTGTTCATATTTTATTTTCGTTATCGTTTCCTTTTCAAAACCATGCATTAAACCATTTTCATATCGTTTTGAAAATCATGATGCTCATGAATGCGTACAGTTCAATCTCCTCTATATAGGCCTCAAAACATGCTTAATATCAAATCTTTAACTTAAAGAACTTAAAGCGATAAACACATCGTTAAAAGAATGAATTTCTAATAAACATGCAGCAAGCATCAATACAATCCTCAAGACATGATCACAATCTAACTTAATAATCTATTAAAGCAGTAAACAGTCAACATATAATTCCTAATTCTTGCGATGCAGAGCCCCAAAGACCAAAACACATTCAATATCAACTTATTTAGAAGCTTTAGGGAATTTCATACTACGAGCTAACTTTCACAACCCTTTCACAATACCTTCACAAATTAATAACATTTATTCATAAATAATCCTTTACTGAATTTCCACAACCAGAGACTAAATCACAGAATCTTCTTCCATCATAACAACACTCTCACAGACCTATTTACTGCTAACACACACACACACACACACACACACACACATATATATATATTACAATTCTTTTCAGGCACACACAAAATATAACCATATTCATCAAGACATTAATTAACAGAGAACCATTCCTGTTTCATAACAGAGAGCATTACCACATTCTCCACTCTTTTTATCTTCTATCTTTATTCTCATACAATCCATAACCATATACAATTCTCCCCAAATATACATGTCCAATAGACCATTAACCAAAACTATCGCATAACATAAATCTCAACAATATACAATGAGCATAAAAGCCAACATAGGAGCAATATCAAAGCTGTAAACAGACAGGGGACACATCACTTCAAGTCCACAATCCATAACCGCATAAGGCATATTTATCAAGCTATAATTGAACAGGGAACCGTAACCAACATGAAACAATCATAGCAAGCATACTAGGGCAATCCAAACAACCAATTTACATCCTTTACTCATTTATGTTCTACATACTATTTCCATAAATTTCATAAGCAGAATATACACCCAACGGAATCTCTCAACAAACCCAACAGTGAGCATAAAACCTAGGGAAGAAATTGTTATCTAAAGCACACCCTCGAAGCAAACCTTCTCCTTCTTCTTCTTGCTTCCACCAGCTTTCCTCTCAAGCTCTCACTCAGTTTCTCTCGGTTACTTTTCTCCCGCAGCACTCAGCTTCTCCAGAGAGCACTCTCTACTCTCTTTCTTTTTCTTTCTACCTTTCTATTTCTCTTCATAGAGGTGTCCAATATAAGCCTCTCACAATCCCCATAAACTTCACCTAACACCCCTTAAAATTTTCCATTTGTAAAGGGGAGGGGCGCGGAGAAATCTGAGAAGAGGTCACGACTTGGGATTTTCAATCTATCTTCTTGGGTAGCCAAAACCATGTGGGAGCGGTCAAATCGACCACTGATTCCCGGTCGATATAAACCTATCAGCCACTGCAACATAAAAACCTTGACTCCTTCCTTTTGATGTGGGACCAGCCGATATGCCAATCGACTGGTAATTCCTGGTCGACATCCCATGTCGATTACTCCAACGTCACCCTTCGTAAAACACCACAGAATTGGTGACATGATGTCTACCGCTAATCCCTGGTCGACATGAATGTTGACCGCTCCAATGCTCAAATGCTAGCTGCTCCCTCAACCGCTAACCCACGTTGTCCACTGCTTCGCCACTATCTTTCTTTTTCAATCGACGGCACTCGACCATACCGTCGACTGCATCATCGGCCACCACTCATATTTTTGCCTCTATAATGTTTTCCGGTTGAGTACACTAAACCGCGTCCTTGACCACTTTGTTGACCGAAAAACATGAGAGCAATCTGTAATACTTAACAGTCGACCATTTAGTTGACTGATTTCTTCATAGTCGATCGAAAATGCCGACTTAACACTTCCCTCAATAATTTATACTTTAATCCTTAACCAAAATCCCTCCTTAACCAATTCTAATAATTCCATCAAATAAATCTTCAATAATCATCCAAATAATTCTATTACACCCAATTAATTTCTCAATTATCCTTACTTAATTTTGCTACGGAAAATTGGGGTAATATATTCCATAATAAAATCATCCCCAAAATCTCCAAAATTCATAATTATTATTATTCTTAATCCCAGCTTAATTTCGGGTATTACACTAACAAATGAGTGGCAACACATTACTTGGACAGATTCAAAAGTCAGGCTTACTAGGATCTTCCTTCCATAGTTGAGACAATTAGGAAGGATTTTAATGTGAACATTACAGTTGGCCTTGCCAGAAAGGCAAGAAATGCAGCCCAAAAAATGAATTAAGGGGATGTCAATGAGCAATACAAACTCATATTGTCATATATGGAAATTTTTAGTTTACTAAATGTAAATTATGTATTAATTATGTTTGATAATGATGTTTTGTTTGGAAATGATAAAATTTGAATGATTCTTGAAGTTATTGTTGTTTGCATTGTGTTAAATGAAGTGGTATTGTGAAGGTTGTGTTATGGCTTATGGAAAAGTGAAAATTTCAATGGTTAAGGGTATTCTAGCTTATGTGTAGTTGACCAGTTTGTTGGCTTGATCGACAGGATTTAGGTAAACCAAATTGGGATGCTCTCGGGCTGTTTTGTTGTCAAACAGAAATGTGTAGGCGGTCAACCGAAAACAGGTCAGATTAAAATCTGCGACTCTTGGGCAGTTTGCGGTCAATCGAATGTAGGGATTTTTTTGACCAGAAGTATGACAAAATTGAATATTTGAGCCTTTTGTAGATTTGTGATCGATCAGCCATTGATGCGGTCGACCAGTAAGATGAAAGGTCACTTAAAATAGAGTTTTGATTGGCTTGAGAAAATGGTGCCTTACATGGTCACGACTAGGAAGAGTGCATCTCCTGCTTGGGGCTAGAAGCACTCCATAAGCTAGAAGAGATCAAGAATTTCATAAGCTTCAAGAAAGACATCTCTCAAGAGCTCTCAATAAGATTCTCCCTCTCTTCTTCTCGAAGATTGAAGGTACTGAAGATTTCCTTTATAAGTTTTATAAAATATGTGAAGTTGTGTAATACCCTAAATTTTCAACATATTAAGCATAAGGTGAAGTGATGATGATATTTGAATGATTGTTGAGAATAAAGATTGTTAGAATTTTATTGGATAAAGTTGTATTGGGAGTTATGGTTAATGGGTTTTCTTTATGAAGTAAATTGTAGTAAGCTAGAAGATGAATGCTTAAAGAATCAAATTCAAACACCAAGAAACTGATATTAAGACTGCTTTTTATTTTTATGGATTTAGTTATGTTATGCGTTTGATTTTCTTGAGGATTCTAACGTAATGGATTTAAGATAAAATCAAGTTATTATGAATAAAGTAAAATCAAGAAGGGGTGTCAACAGTTTGTTTGTAGAGCTACCATGCAATTCTAAATTCGACGGTGTTCATAACATTGACGACTTACATTGTCCCACATGTAACGACCCGATTTTTCATAAGCCTTTTAAAATACATAAAAATTTGAAACTTTGGTCAAACGACTGGAATCTCTTTGAAAACCCCTTTTTAAGCTAATATCAGAGTGCGAAACTGGACCGTTAAAATCTTTTTCGTTAAAACATAGTGGAAGCACTTCTAAAATCTTTTATGAAAACATAACGGATTTATTAAAACATAGCGGAAGCATAAAAACTTTGAGATATGAAAGCTAAAAAATTTAATACTATGTTTTGAGAAATGAAACTAAACAATTAAATAAATTTTAATTACAACTGAGTTCTCTTTCACTCCCTTCAGCCTGGCCAACCACGATTCCCGCGTGTGCAAATCCTTCATCCTTGCCTTTTGATCTATTGGTCATCTCCTCGTATAAATACCTACACATACACCACAAGTAAACTGTAAGCCCAAAGGCTTAGTAAGGAAAAAGGTTTATGCAATATGATATGTTTCTCTTTAGTCCTTTTGGAATGGGGGTCACCCAAACCAAATCCTTTTCATTAAGTTGTTGGCTCTTTGGTTCTTTACTCATACATCAAGCTGGAGATTTGAGGGTTCATAGGGGAGGGGTTTATCAAACCTAACTCTTTACTTGCAACTAGGTCCCCGTTCCCGTCGAGGTAGGGGTCTTCGCCTAGTCGCAGACTAGATCTGCTACCCATCTGCCCCCAACTCCTTTTTTCTTCTTTTCCCTTCAAGCGTATCCCACTCTCCAAGTTTTTTTTTCCTAGTGATAGGCGTATCCTGCCCATCCTAAACATTTTTTTCCCTTCAGGCGTATCCCGCCCTCCAGGCTTTTTCCCAGTGATAGGCGTATACCGCCCACCCTGAGCATTATTCTAGTGATAGACGTATCCCACCCATCCTGAACATTTTCTTAACATTTTTTCCTCACTCATGCATGTGTGAACACCGCCCCTGGCGGCATATTTGGTTTCTATTAGCATGATGCAGTACATTGTAACATTAACAGTAATTAAATTTGTGCATATATAAGAAAGTAAATAACAACACTTTGAATAGCAGAAATGGAAAGTAGAGATCATTGAATAGCGCATGTAAAGACAACAATAACAATTGAATAGAGTATAGAAATGGAAGCCGTGATAGAAGTAACAATATAATGGAAGGAGCAACACGTAAGTAAAAGTCACAATAATGAATGGAGGATAACAAAGAACAAGTATAATATTGAAGCTTAGCACTAAGGAAACATTAAGGTAAACATGCAATGAATTACATCTAACTAAACATGCTCGTTAAACTAAACTAGCTAAACATGCTCAGATGACATCAAACGCATAAGAAAATTAAACAACGAACATTAAGGAAACACAGGAATTAATCACAAATGAATGAGTTAAGTGAGTCCAGAATTCCAGTTGAGTAAACATACTCAAGTTAATTAAGCGTGCTAAAGTCTAATTAATTACTCTAGTTAAGTTAATTAACATGCTTAAGTAATAATTAACATGCTCAAGTTGATTAACATGCTTAAGTCTAACTAATTACTCTAGTTAAGTTGGTTAACATGCTTAAATAGTAATTAACATACTTATATCACCCTAATCAATTACATGCTCAATAA
Organism: Begonia loranthoides; assembly: GCA_022433065.1. NCBI lineage: Eukaryota > Viridiplantae > Streptophyta > Magnoliopsida > Cucurbitales > Begoniaceae > Begonia > Begonia loranthoides. Next base: position 23,158,305 of record CM039483.1, read on the forward strand.
AAGTACCATCATTGTCCTAGATGAGTAAACATGCTTTCATAAACATACGAAATGGAGTATAACGGCGAATGCAAGATATGACAGCGAATAGGACATGCACACATGCTTCATGGTTTGACAGCGAATTAAAACAATTATATGTGCTCCATAACTTGATAGCGAACTATGAAATACATGACAGCGAAATAAATGAACATTCATGCTTTAGAATTTGACAGCGAATACAATCATAGAAGTGAAATCAAGTGAATATACATGCTCTATATATTGAAAATGGATATGAAATATAACATCAAATTAAAAACGTGCGACAATGGAATAGAATGTGTATACATGCTTCATAATTTGACAACAAATACTAAATATGGCAGTAAAATAAGCATGAACATACGAGATATATAGTTTGACTGTAAACTACTAAATACGACAGCGAAAACAATGATCATACATGCTTTCAAATTTAATGTAAACTAAGACGATCTAATACTATAATTTCAACCAACTTACCTAGGATTTGCTGCATATAGGAAAATAAACAAGACAACAACTATGGAGATTAACAACCAAGCGATTAACAACTAAGTTACAATCAAACGACAGTTCAATATTGATTACAACATTCACTATAATCAGGATCAAGGAAATAACCGAATAGCATTCTAAAAAGAAGAAGTGCGAGTCTCTAATAATCAACTAAGAGCAATCAAGAGGGAATCAAATAACTATGTTTGGGCTAACATTTTCCCATCTTTATTAGGTATAATACCAACCTCTTCACCATCCTATGTATTAAATGCACAAGAATCAATCAAACCTGGCATTATCAATAGAGCCACGATCAAAGAATTCAAACAGGGAAAGTCCATGGAATTCAAACATGGAAAACAAATGACTCTACTTGTGCTGTAGGGCCTCCAAATGTCCAAGACACACCCATTTTCCTTACCTCGAAACTTTATCATGTATTGAACTTAATCGTTATCCTTCTTTTTCCTCTTCCAATACCTTGAAGAACACTTGAGATCGTAGCTGCAACAACCACCAACACATGGCCATCACCAACAACTCCCATCCAATGATTGAAATGCAGCAGCTCACCCATGGACACATAACAATTTGTTATAACTGAAGGAAGGCAACAACATACGGCCATGAAAACCGAGGAGCAGAAAACAAGGGGACTTACCATATGAAGGAGATGCTGGCACAACCCCATTAGCGTACCCGAACAGACCCAAAAGGTAGCCAATCTGAGCTGCCCTTCACCAAAACACACCCGAGTTGCTCACCACCAAAACACATGAGAGGAAGCCTCCAGCTCCTTCACACTCTGCCTTCAGGATGCAGCACCGAGGAGAGGATTACTCTCTGCCAAAAATAAAGGGCAGAGAGTATAAACTCTCTCTCTCACGCTCGAAAGCCACTCTGGCAGCTTTACAAAGGTTGTCCACCACGCGGGATGCGATTCCAGGCTTGAAAGAAGCATAGGTTTGTGTACGTAACAGACAACGGTTAAACCCAAACCGGCCAGACCGGGTTCAGATGCAGTGGGTCTTGGGTCACCACCTGCACCCGTCCGAATTTGCCTCCTCCCGTCCATCGCAAAGAATCACCGAAAGCAAACGGCACTACAACGAACCCTGCCATCACTCAAACACCAGAATGCCAAGAAGAAGGAAAGAATCAACCAAACGTACCGCAAATTCGTCGCCAAAAATCGCCACGGCAGAAGCTCCGATCCCGCGCCCTAGTCATCCCGCGAATGCATCGTTCGCTATCGCCGAACAACACGCACCCGAGCCGAGCCCAAGCCATCATCGTCCTCACTCTCGTCACACCTCCCTCGCCTCCCGCTCTTCCTTTCCTTTCGTCTCTCTCTCCGTTCGACTGAATGGTCGAAGCCCAAATGAAGAAAATCCCCTATTTCTTCCAATTTCTGAACCAAGAAATAAATCCAGCGTGAACCGGTTCAGTCGAACTAGTTCAGCCCTCTCCTATCCCCACTTAATATTTCCTTTCCATTTTATCCCAAAAATTTCTAATTCCATTAGATTAATATTCATTTTATTTATTTTAACCCCCACTATATTAATTCCTCACATAATTTTATTTATATACTTAATATGTAACTTTATGTCAAATGAACACGCCATATTTTTAATCGACTCATTCCTAATTTTTGACTTATTTTGAATACCGATTTACGACTATCACAAGTCTGATTTAAAGAATTATCCCAGATTATAATATATCGATTACGTCCTTGGTAGTACCCCGATAATTATCCAATTAATTTGATATCCCCAAATTACTTTCCAATTATCCTTATTAAATTTCGATATAAAAAGTCGGGTATTACACAACATACCTTGAAAATAATTTCCAAAACATAGTTAATGGATCATTAGTTAGTTTTATATCAATAAAATATATTAATTAACAAATATTATATTTTTAGATTCTTAAATATAAAAGAGACAAGACATTACCCAGAATGTGTGTTATACGTAGATTTGATCCGAAATTGAAATCGAAAGATTTGCTTCAAAATCAAAACAAAAAAATAAAGAAAAACAGATAAATAATTCTCAAACTAAGGATAATTTATATTTATTGTCAAAATGCATAACTTAATATTCATCATAGCCCTTTAAAATAGAATTTGCATTATGAATAAAATTCCTAGTAAAATAAAATAAATTTTTAAGTATGTTTTTAAAAAGATAAAGTAAATATCTAAGAAAACTTTTAAAAAGATAAAATGCATAGAATGAATAAAATCAAATAGATAAGATAAAACATAAAAAAAAAATCATGGGTAGGAGTGGAAATCGGTTTGGTTCGAATCGGGAAACCAAACCAAACCGATTACTTTTGGTCGGTTTGGTCCAGCTTTTAACATTAAAAAAATGGAATTTGGAACCAAATTGAAAATAACCTAAATTTTCGGTTCGAATCTTAGTTTGAATGAAGGAAAAAAGACTAACACCGAACCGAACTAAATAAGGGACATCCATTATGTAATGGGACGTCCCTACAAACATCCCTCAACTTACAACAAACGTCCCTCAACGTACAACAGACGTCCTTGGTCTGGTCCCTCAACCCACAACAGACGTCCCTCAGCTTAAAATAGACGTCTCTCAACCCCAACAAACGTCCTTCAACCCACAACAAACGGCCCTCAACTTACAATGAATGTCCTTCAATCCATAACGGACGTTCCTCAACCTAAAAAAAGCATTCCTCAGCTTAACAAATATCCCTAAACCCATAACGATGAATGATTGAATGATCGTCCCCTCCAAATTATAATTTAACTACCCAATTTCCATCCATAGGGACACAACCAACAGCCAAACTTTACTAACCCTAAAATTAAGTACGAGACTGCATGATGTGAGTAAATAAGCTATTATAAAGGATTCACTACTTATTCTAAATGGGATAATTACAAGGGCAAAAGCTAAAGAGGCAAAGAAGCACTTAATGGATTTGTACAACAAGTGTGATTCTATTCTAAAACAATAAAGTCATAAGAGCAATTGATATTGGACCTAGGCCTGCTGTGCAAAAGAATTGATTTTATGATTTTGCATGGATAAAGATTTCAAATGGACATGTGACCTTCATAAAAATTAAAATAGACATTCTAAGTTTCTTGGAGATACTAAGATCGCAAGATTTGAAGATTATTTGGTTATTCAAATGACATTTTGAATTCTGCCCAGATTCAACATACTTATCCAAGTCAAATTCAACAATTCTTATCCAACGTTTGAAACAACTATTCAAAATTTGAAGATATGGTGGTTGAAGGCATTTGAAATAGATTAGATATGTTTTATTTATTTATTTGTAGCCTATAAATAATTGCCATATTTATTTTATTAGAGAAGTTGATTATTAGTTTTATAGTGAGAGTTTTCTCTTTGGTTCTTTAAAAAACTTTGTGAATTCATCAAGAGTTTCTAGTTGCATTCAATCTTGACTTATTACCAACAATCTTCTATTCTTTCTTGAGTGTGGCGTCTACAATCTTCTTATATATTTGGTTCTTATCTCTTTTTAGATAACATGTCAAGGTTTTCTACTTTCACCAATATTATACCTTTAGTTCTTATCTCTTCATATGTAAAAGGTCAATGTCCGCTATTATTTTTTAAACTAATTTAGAATGATCTTCATTATTTTCTTTGAATCCCACTATTCTTGGTGAGGTTCATATCATTTGGTATCAGAGTATGACTCTAAATTAGATTTCATCTATATTTTATTATTTTGCTTGATTTTTTTTTTCTATAAATATTTTTCTTGGTCTACTTATTGGAAAATAAAAATAAAAATAAGAGACAAAAATTGTGAAAAAAGGGAAAAAAATGAAAAAAGAGAAAAAATAATGTGAAAAAAAATTGCACCTTTCTTCTTTCCTACTTTTTCTTTTTATTTGATTATTTAATCCTGCAGTCTTTTTGTTCGACTCTTTTAACCATTCTTATTCTTCGTGATTTGATTTTGTTTAGTTTTGGTTGTTGCAAGAAGTCTAGAATGAGTTTAATAGAATTCAATAAAGAACTAAAAGACAAAACTAACAAGTGGAAAGGGCAAGAGAGTGTGAGCTCATAAGAGGGTAAAAGCCCAAATTTTGAGTAAACAGAAGAGTGAGTGCCATCAAGAGGAGGGAAAACATGTAAGGGAGTGTTTCGTGAGGTATTCTAACTTCTTTTTTTTTTTTTTTTTTCTGTGCAGGTTTATAAACATTTCTCAAGAAAGATCTAAATGGTCATCCGATAATGATCAAGAAAAGATAGACTTCAAACTTTTCTTTAAGTCCTTGGGGCAAAAGTTTAATCGAATGTAGATAAGATTTGATGAGATGAATGAAAGAATAGATAAAGTTGGATCTAGTTCACAAAAAACCTCCACTTAAAGCTCATGTTTTTCAACAAAGGGAAGGAATCCACCAAGGTATGAGTGTGCAGATTATTATAGAGATGAATTAAATGATGATGATCTTACTTCCGATGAAAACATATGCCATATTGGACATGTGAATGGGGATAGACGAGCTAGAAATGCAAATCAGACAAATAACAATTTAGGAAACATTAAGTTGACGATCTCATCTTTCCTGGGGAAAACTGATCCCAAAGCTTATTTAGAGTGGGAGAAAAAGATAGAGTTGGTGTTTGACTATCAGAATTATTCTAAGTTGAAAAAGGTAAAGTTAGCTACCATAAAATATACTGATTATACTATTGTTTTGTGGGATCAACTAACTTTGAGCAAGAGAAGATATAGAGAAAGAGTCGTTGAGACATAGGAATAAATGAAAACTATCATGAGAAAGTGATTTATTTCATGTTATTACTCAAAGGATCTATTTTGAAAATTGCAAAATCTCGCTCAAGGATCTAAGAGTGTGAAGGATTACCATAAGGAGTTTAAAATGTGCATGATAAGGGAGAATGTTAAAGAGGATCTCGAGGTCATAATGAAGTGATTTTTACAAGGTTTGAATTGTGAAATAGCTAATGAAGCGAAGATGCAAAAGGACATGGAGTTACAGGATATGGTGCACATGCCAATCAAGGTTGAAAGACAACCCATGCGAAAAAGAGTAAACATCATATATGGGGAGACTTTATGTTCTTCATCTACTTGGGAATCATCTTTTGACAAAAAGGAACATAAGATTGTACAAAGCAATTTTGGGAATCTATATAAATCTTGTTTGAAGAAGAAACCAATCACCACTATAACTTCGCATTCTAAAGAGATGTATGATGATTAGAATGAAGTAAATCAAAATAAGGATTTCAACAAAGAAGATAAGTTCAAAGAAGAGAGAGAAGATGAAGAAAAACAAGATGTTGACTGTGACGACCTGGTTTTCCTTTCTTCAAATGTGGCGTTTTTAAAAGGGAATTTTCTTTTGAAATCTAAGGTAAAATTAAAACTTTTCTCTTTTAATTAAATCATTTTATTTGAGTTGTGTAGCGGAAGACTTTTCATTCTTAAAACCATTTATAAAATTGTACTTCCTCACACATGGACATTAAAGCTTTCATTCTACATTCTAACTTCTTTATCTTCATTCAACTACTCTCACAATAGCCCCCAAGAAATATCCTAACTGAGAACCAAAACAACATTATTCCTCATTCATCCCTTAATAGCATTTCATAATCCAAACCCAACTTCATCACTTAATCATTTTTAACAACCAAAATAGATAACTTATTCTATCAGATCAACATTTTCTCAACTTAGCATTACATATATATAGTTGACAGAGCAACGATTTAGCAAGTAACAAAAGCATTTCTAAAACCAACCAACATTCGTCAAGGTAGTAGCTAAATCACAAAACTGAACCTAATTAACAGATTACCATGTTTAAAAAAACCATTAAGAAGAGCACAAAACCCCAACTGTGACCATCAAAACAGACCAGAACCAAGCAGTAATTAAAACAGGGAACCAATTTTCATTAATAGAGCACTATCTTTATCTTTTATTCTTAAAACAACAGGGAAGAGAACCGAGTACCTGAAAAACCCATGAGAAGCAGAGAACTTCTCCTCTAGAGTTCATCTGCTCCTTCCCAAAACCTTCAGCAGCTCACCAGTGCTCGCATAAACTTTCTCCCTTCCAATCTAGAAGCTGTAATACCCCGAAAATATGTTTCTCCATTTCATTGATGTATTAAATTTTGGAGAGGTAATATGTATGAAAAATATATCATGTTGTGTGATGGAATGTGCCAATTATGCTCGAAAAGTATAGGGAAATACTTAAAAATGAGTTAAGTATGGAAACTTAAGGAAAAATGCCTAACAGTGGAGTTTCAGACGTGTGTGGAGGACACGCGGATGTGAGGTGGCGTCCGTGATCATACTGAATTTTGCCCCTGTACTTTGGGACGACATGGGGACGAGACTTTTCTTCCTAAACTCAATTCAGAAAACTTGCGGATGTGCGAAAGAAGAAGGTTTGCATCCGCATTGAATCTGTACAATTCTAGGACACATTTGGACGACTTACAGACGAAGCGGACGAGGATGGATCGCGTCCGATTTAACTCTGGACAACTTTTGGACACATTCGGACACTGTATACGGACGAGGTATTAGGACGTGCTTTCTCATCCCATATCGAGTTTCAGACGGATGTGGACAAGTCTGTGAAAGACTTGACTCATCCGAATGTTCGGGGAAATCCGAGAAACCCATTTAAATTTATTCTCTTTCTTCCGATTTCTTGCTGCACTCACCAAATCCTCTCTCTCTCCAGCCTACCATAGTGACGTCTAGTCCTCCCCTGTAGATTGGGAGGCTTTCCACGTGGGGTACCTCCATTCGACCACTTCCTCTTGGATTGGGTGATTGGCAGCCCTTTCTGCAGCTTATCCTTTGCAGTTGTTCTGGTCTCTCTCTCACTCTCTTCTGTCTATAATAGGTACGGTTGTAGGCTCTCTACTCTGGCTATTGTAAAATGTATTGAGAGAGTTACTTGCTGTGAGATCGTTGGTGAGTGATAATTCAAGAGTGAATGAAGTGTGACATTGTGTTGTGAGTGTGAGGTAAGTTGTGGATTGAGAAAGGTATTGTGTGTGAAGGGTTCTCTGTTGTCCACCTGTGAACTGAGACAAGGTAAGAGTTTATTCATTTATGAAGCTCTGATTTTGGTCAAATTGGATGTGAAGGTAGGGTGTATCCTTAATGTTATTATATTCAGGGACTATCGAAAGTTTTGGAAGGATTGTGGACACTCATTGAGCTGCTATTTTGCTGGTTAAGCTGCTGGAAAACTAAAGTAAGGATTAGAATTTTGGTTGGCCAATGAGGCCCTACATTATGGGTTTGGTTGCTATATTGTTGATTTGTTGAAAAGCATGAATGGTAGAAACTTGATAGCTATGTTAATGAAGAATTTGAATTGGATAAGTTGTGAAGGAAATCAAATTACTGAAGATAAATTTAGTTGCTGCCAAATATGAGTAGTTACAAGTGTTAATCTCAGAAAGTTTTGGATATTAATGACATTCTAGAGTATGATGTGATTATGTCATACTTAGAAATTTTGTTTGGATCTAATATGGAGTTCGAATTTCTGTTATTGAGTTGCTGTTATTAAGGATTCATATACCGCACATTGTAGACCTAAGTGCCAAAGGCTGTTTTTATGTACATCATTTGGTATCGTTTACTCTAGAGCATGCCTAATGATTTCACTGTTGAATTAAATCTGAGAAAGAATTTAATTCTGCTCATAAATTGGTCCTTAATATGTTTTTTCCTTGCCTAAAACAGAATGATTCATGATAGTTTTGCCTTAATTATTGATTTAGGCCTAACTATATGTGTGATAATGTAGTACATTTAAACTGAAACTCCATATGCTATTATAGTAGAATTGGTAGTATTTGTAATTGTTATCCCTGTGATTTATTCTGTGATTTATTTTGTAGCATTCGCGCATCACCCTAGGGCTTATGAAACTATTTACATGTTGTGTGTCATCCTAAAATATATGTAAATAGTCATGTGGGGGGTTCGGGAGGATTGAGGATGGTTTTCGTGGTGACACCCCTATTGGAGTGCCTACTCCCAATTAGGGAGCGTGAGGTACAGTTAAGCCAGGAGAATCTTAAGATTCTCAATTATCTTGTACTAAAATCCCCAATGCCTTCAAAAAAGTGACTGGGTATGGCTCGTGGTGACACCCTTATTGGCATGGTTCCTCGTTGGAAACACAGGTTAAGCCATGAGATCAATTGACTTACCCATCGCCCCAAACTAACGGATGAGATACGGATCTCCTCTGTAATGCATGGTGTTATCATGCATCATATGCATTGCATTTATTATTCTGATTCTTGCTGGGCGTTAGGCTCATTGTTTTCCTCGTAATGTAGGTGATTACTATAATGAAGATTTTGTACTAGTGGAGGAGGAGGCATTCTAGGATGATCCCTCGTGTTATCAACCGGTTTGACTTGATGGGTGCGGCTCAACATACTTAATGCTAGACACTTTTGAAAAGTTTGAAAATGCTTTTACAAAATTGAGGGAATATGACAATCAATTCATATACGAATCTCTTCAAAATAGGAACGTAAATGTTCCTTCATCTGATGAAGATTGACATGTCGTCTGTGAATTTATAGTATTGTTAAAGGTATTTTATGATGTGACATTGAAAGTTTCATCAACTTTTCATATTACCACCATTATATTTTTCTCTGAAGTATGTAAACTTCATAGAATTATCAAGAAATTTACTGTAAGTGATAACTCATCACTAAGAACCATGGCATTTGACATGCAAGATAAGTATGCAAAATACTTGGGAAATTTTAGTAAAGTCAATCACTTCATGTATGTCGCTGTTGTGCTTGATCCATGATATAAACTAAAGTTTGTAAAGCATTGCCTAATGAAATCACATGGATTGGAGATGACCAATGAGCTGATAATGGAATTGGAACATACAATTAGAAAGTTGTATTTTGAGTAAAAAATGGATTTACCAACCAATAACATGGAACAAGCTTCTACTTCTAGGCTTGTAGTTGATTTTACACAAGACAATTTGGATGATGACGAGTTTGAGTCAACAATTCATGCAGAATTGAACAATGAAGATGAGCTTGCCAATAGAAATGAAGTTAAAAATTATTTGTTTGGAAAACTTGAGAATTTTTCAAACAATATGGACATATTGAGTTGGTGGAGAGTGCACTTGTAACAACCTGGTTTTATTACCTTTGAAAACGTGTGAAATTTAAAATTTTTTCTTTTCTTTTGTAAAATAGCAGAAGACAATTCTTTTTACAAAACCCTTTTTACGAATTATAGCGGAAAAATTTTATAAATAAAACCAATCATTTGAAGAATACGATAAATAAACATTTTTACATTATCTTTACAAAACCTTTTACAATTCTTTTCTTTTAAATGCTTTTAGCCTAGCCAGCCACAAAATCTGCGCGTACAAATTCTTCATCATCTGCTCCTTAATCTGTTCTTCTGTTCTTGTGTGTGTACCTATATCGTAAGACTTAACTAATGAGTCTAAGGCTCAGTAAGTGATATAAAATAAAACTGTACAATGCACATGTCATGCAACTTTTAAAATCTCTTTTTGTTTTCTGCTTCTGTTTCTTTTCTATCCTTCCTTTTCTTTGTCTTTTATTGTTTTCTTGATTTTAACTTTACTTTATCTTGACTTTACTTTACTATTCTTTTCTTTACTTGATCTTGACTTTACTTTATCTTCAAAGGTGTTGGAGATGTCTAAACTTGATGAGGAGGAGAAGTCAACTCAACATCACATCCCTAGACAACCCCTTTATATTTATCTTTATCTTAATCTTGACTTTACTTTATCTTGAAAGGTGTTGGAGATGTCTAAACTTGACGAGAAGGAGCAGCCAACTCAACCTCACATCCCCAGACGACCCCTTTATATTTATCTTTATCTTAATCTTGACTTTACTTTATCTTGACAGCGTTAGACATTTCTACACTTGACGAGGATGAGCGGCTAACCCAAACTCACATCTCGTCACACTCATTTATGTTTATTTCTTTACATTTCATAATTGTTTCGTTTCTTCTTCCTTTCGTTTTCAAAACCATGCACGAAAACCATTTTTATATCTTTTGAAAACAACGATGCATGATGCTCGTAAATGCATACAATCTCTATCATACGATTAAAGAAATCTAATAAAACAACCAACATACAATTCACAGATCATGCTTCATAAAATAGTAGACATGCTTATAAAGCTGTAAACATGCTATTAAAATAGTAGAAATGCTTTAAAGTGATAGACATGATCAACATTCTATTATTCTAATAAAGTAGTAAACAAATCAATATGCATCTCCTATTCTTATAATGTAGGGCCCCAAAGACCAAAGCACATGCAATATCACTTACTTGATGTTCATAGTGCACCTTATCACTTAATCATTATTCTTCTTCCTTTAATACCTTGAAAAATTATTGAATAACTCATCTTAAAATCACATAGTATCAACCTTACTTCAACAACTCATATCCTTAATAATTCAAATATCCTAAATTCTCATTCATTATATAATAGAATTGTTTAACCTAAATTATTACCTAATCACTTAATAATAATCAATGCTTGATAACAACAGTTGAACTTGATGCCCCATAATAGCCAGTAGCCGTAACAAAACAAAAGACCAAAACCCATTCAACAAGTATAATTCCACCATTTAAATCCATCTCTCCATCCCACATATTCACAATAACCAATATAACTTAACCCAACAGAATATAACTTCCAACCGTAACTGTCCGATAGTGTATTCCAAATTGCCACATAATGAACACAATATAAAATTCAAACATCGGTAACCAATAGGGAGCATTTTAATCCAACAGAGAACAAATCCCAAATTTCTCAATTGTATGTAACTACTCAAGGTAAATAATATATGCCTAAGTAATAATCTTTTACATTTCTATACAGATTCCAAATATGCTGAATCATACAAACATTCATCAATTCATGCTACCTAATTTGAGAGGATGAAATAATTACAATTTGTAGCAACCAATTCCTCAAACTTACTTCCTTTAGTAACAACACATTAATTCTAACCAAGCAACAAAAACATGTCTAAAACCAACCAAGCATTTTCAAGGTAGTAGGAAATTAAATCACAAAGAACTGCACAATAATCTCCGTGGCCAATAACACTAACAGAGAACAACATTGACTCACAACAGGGCGTAATATCCATCAATGTCCAGCAATTATTATTTGAAGTGCAGAACTAAACTCTAAATCAACAGAGAATAAGTATCCATCCAAGTCCAGAACATATTAATCCGAGACATCATTCACTCTTTATCATATACTCTTAAAAATCATCATATAAAATCCAGGAATGAAACAGGGAGCATTTACCTGCAGAATACCCAAGGACCCAAGAGCATGGAGCGAACCTTCACAAACTTTTCTTTAGACTCCCACGGTTCCCTCTCTCACACTCACTATGCATTTCTCTCATTCTCTTTCTCACTTGCTCTCTGTCTCACGCAACTCACCAGAGAACATTTCCCACATTTCTCTCTATCCCCGAAGACCAGAAAGAGAAGAGCCATGAAGGAAGAATGACTCATACTTGCTGCTATTGACTTATAGACATAAGAAGACTATACGGGAATGGACAATCACACATTTCAAAGGAGGAGGTCCAATCCAGCTCAACCACGTGGAAAGTGCATCATCGCCTTGGAAGAGGAGAAGAAATATTGGGGGAGAAAAATAGACGAATGGTTGTGACAGAATTAGTTTTCCCATTAAAAATAGACTTTTTGGTTGAAGGAGTCGACCAAACCCTCAACCGTGTTGGATCCGAATACCAAATTTTGCCTCTATTTTGTGTTTTCGATCAAACCATGTGACCGCATCGTGATCGATGACTCGATCTTAAAATCGACGAATTTGACAGATTCAAAAACTTGTTTTTTTTTTTCGTGATATTCGTCTGCATCCATGACCACGTTGCATTCGAAAACAACAAAATGTAATCTGGAATGCATTTTGGTCGAACTCTTTGACCCTAACTCCAACTGCGGTAGGATTGAAAATGTAGGGATCAACTAGTGATGCATTTCGGTCGTGATACTCAACTGCAACACCAACCTCAATGAGACCGAAACATCCTAACACCTATTTTCCTCTTCTCCAAATGTCGTTGCTTCATTAAAAATAAATTCTTATTTTTATTTTATTTTAATTACCACATTTATTTAATTACTCCCTATTTAATTTACCCCCAATAAACCTTAACCAAATTTCCCACTTCACGACTTGTAATAATTTCTTTCTATTAAATCCTTAATAATTATCTGATCAATCGATATAATTATACCCCAACTTATTAATTTTCTAAACTTTTTTTTGGGGTATTACAGCACTCTTCAGAATATCTAACTTTGAGTAAAATAGCAAGATATGTGCTTGCTATTCCTATTTGTACAATTGCCTCAGAGACAACATTCAACTGTAGTGGTCGAGTATTAGATTCTTTTTGAAGTTATTTGGCTCCAAAAACTATGGAAAGTCTCATTTGTCTTCAGAGTTGTATTCATATTTCAGATAGACTGACAAATATTTACGAAGTATAGATGCAACACAATTTGAAAAAAGGTAAATTTATTTATCTTTTTTCCTATTTCATATTAATTTCTTTATATGTTATTTTAATTGTTTAATTTTTGTAGATTTGGATGATATTTTGATGAAATCAAATAAAGATGCATATTTTAGGGCTATTTTGTCTCAAGTCAACTAGTCAAGTGAATGAAGTAATTGTTTCATTTATAAATTATGTTGATTTTTGAAGTTTGATAAACAAAATATATATTTCTTGTTTTTAGTCAATGATTTATATTTATTAGCAAATAGATGAGAAAATCAAGCTAAATTAGTTAAAAAACAAGTCAAAACTGGTTCAAATCGAATCTAAAAATGAAATTACCCAAAACCCAAAATCGAAAAATAAGACAACATGTAACTGAAACCAAACAGAAAAAACCAAAAACCGAGGTTTAATTTTTCATTGATTTTTCTCTTTAGTCTGTTCGATTTTGGTTTTAATTTTCTAAAACCAAACCGAATCGGTTCAATTTTAGTTCGGTCCAAAACCGAACCAAACCAAATCGATTCCATTCCTAATCATGGACTTATGAACTTGAGTCATAACCATGTACTATATTAATCTTCTCTCTTTAAAGAAAAATCATCCTCAAATTTTGTAGTTGCAAAGAATCCCTCCTGAATCGAATATAAATTTGGTATTTACTGCTTCAAAAAATAAGTTTGATAAATACCATACCACAAGTTTTTGAATCTCGATAGTTACCTCAATAATTACTTCAAATTGATCACAAATTAAGAACGCAATAATGAAGTTTGATTCGTTAAATTGCTTAAACAATTTTATTCTTGTTCTATCACATTTGTTCTTTACAATGCTTTGGTGTTAAAAAAACATATGCTTTTGAGGTGGTAAAAACTTATCATGTTTATCAAGAATACTAGTTGTATTGTCCAACACCTTAATTGTTCCATTGGAAAAATTGCCATTAGTTTAAGATTTAACATTGTCATAGGCTCAAAACTCTTGCTTGAGCTAGTGATCATCAGGTCAAAAAGTGTGGGAAGGAATAGAATTGCATTTTAGGATTTGAATATCATGATTCAATATTGGAATAATATGAATCGACGATGAGCAAGGTCCATTCGTTGCTGGATGGTTGTTTTTTGGGTCAAACAATGGTCGTCACTTGTCGCAGTATATTGATTCCAAGGAAAAATTTTGTTGTTGTCTATCATATTAGGGTTTTGTGAATCACGAAATATTTTTCATTGACCATTGTTTTCTTCACTCTTGTCGCCGCCATAGTAAAACTCTAAATTTTAAGCATCATTTCACATGTTAATATCTCCTTTTAACAACAAACATAGTAACAATTTGTATGAGATTGCAAATGAGTTTTTGGTCTCAACGAATTGTTGATCCACTCTATCAAATCATTGATTAATTTCATCAAGCCACCCATCGTCGTTGATGATTCATTTTCTAGCCGTTTTCGGCCATTAGCTCATGGTGAAAATTTTTTCCCTGATGTCAATTTAGTGCAGCGGAAAATTTGTTTCAAAATCGAAATGAGAAAGTACAAAAGAATAGAAAACTAATCATTCTCAAACTAGGGATAATTTATACTAATTATCAAAAATCAAAATTAGATCAAATGAATGAAATTAAATAGATGAAATGAAACAAATAAAATAATAAAAAAATTACGGGCTTATGAGCTTGGACCACAACCATATTACTTAACCCACATTAACTCCATTGATTCTTTTCACTTCAAATAACACTTGTGGATGTGTTGAAAATCTATTTTTTCAACATCTTTTGTCAATCCTATTTATTGAAAAATCATTTTTAATATATGAAAAGAATCATGATCAATTTTCACAACAAAATTACTCTAAAAAACAACTATATCTCGTATGTTGTCTAATGAGATTTTAATCAAAATTCAAATTTTAATTTCACAAATCAAAATTGGATATCTAAAACTCTGAAGACAAATGTTGTCTTAATATCTAACATTTAGACAATCTTGTCTTTAAACAACTATCTCAATTAAGTGAAATAATGAATTTATAATTGATTATTTAATTTTTATTCATTATTTGTTCGAATAATGATAGAAAGTAGAGACCAATAGACCTATAGCTCTAAGCTCTAATGACTATTCATTAATTAACATAAATTCTTTATATTTATTAACATAATTATTAACTCTAGATATTTTATTAAATACCTAGGGTTACACTCTTATAACTACATTATATATTTATTCAAAGTAATGTGTCATTACATATGTATATATCATCCATTAAGATTCATAGTAAAACTAAGTTTAAAATCCGTAACGTCTCATATTGCATTTGTGTCAAAACATTTGTATCTTTGACTACTATTATGTTTTATTTGAATAATTAATTCATTACATCTATAAATTGCATGTTAATTATTTAATGTCTGAATTATCCAATAAAAGAATATAAAATAATGGATTGTATTTTATCATTGTTAGTATTTCCATCTATTCATTTAATTTATTTTCAAAATACAAGATTTATGCAATGAATCTAGTACAAAAATTTACCAATTAAATCAAAAAATAAATTAATATGAAATAAGAGTCTGCTAGATACAATAAATTGATATTATACATATACGATGATCATCATAATAAAATATATTATTCTTTATTTAACCAAAATTTATGGAACAATATTATTTCATTTGGCTCAATTTATATAAATACACTCATGTTACTACATATATAATTAGAATTTACTACATTTTCTACGAAATCAGTTATGTTTATAACTTCATATTATTTGAAGATTTCATACATCAAATATAAGTCAGAAACTTATTTTAGTTATTAGCTCTTTATATTATATCTTACACATACAATATATGTGTTGATACAAAGTTTGCATAAATAACTATGTAATTTTCTAAGGTTTATTATGAAAATAGAAAAGCAAGCATAAATGTAATAAAAAAACTTTATTTTATTTATTAAAAAAATGTTTTCTATATTCACTTGGTTCACACATAAATCCCAACAACAATATCATAACATTCAATCATTTGGATTTGTAGTTCATTTTTCATCAGTTATAAGAATATCTAGATTAGGTTGTGATTGTGTGATAATGATTCTTGATTGGGATTGAATGTACTAAAATAATTTACTCTATTATTCACTTAACCCACATGTAGTTTATCACGTATATATATCGTATCCCAAAAAATTGTGTTTAACCAATTTTAAACTTAATTCTTATCCTAAACAAAATTGCATAAAATTAAAATTCAAAAAAAAAGTTTTAATGTTGTACTTAATAGTCAGAAACAAGGTAATAAAAGTAAGAGGAAAAATGATATGAAATATTCAATTTGATGTTGTGTTCATGACACAGAATTGATAGGTCTTGTAAACGGATAACTACATGTTGGTGCGCAATGCCAGCACTATAGGTTGAGCATTGTATGGTTGTGTCATAACACTAGCAGTTAAAGCATGAAAAACTAGAAATTTTTACATAGATTTAAAATTTTTTCCATGTAGACTCGCTACGTCATCATGATCAACAGGTTTCATGTTGGCTCAAACTCTTTTACCATCCAATTGAAATTGGCTACATGTAAATTTGTAGTGACTCATTTTCTTTTATATGAAAATGCTGAAATTGAAAACACATTTCCTTTGTTAAACACATAATATTTAAAACTTTTCCCTATAATCAAATCTTTTCATTAGAGTGCATAGCAGAAGAATTTTCGTACTAAAAACATTTGAAAATAAATTACTGAAACACCATAAATAAAATTTCACCTTTAAAATCTTTACAATGTACAAAACATTTCTCAACTTAAAGAAGTTACATTTTTTCTTTTTCTCTTCAGCCCGACTAGCATAATATTTGTAACACCCCTTTTTGTAGTACTTATTTTGTAGTAAATTCTCAATATATATATATATATATATATATATAACCATTATACTAAAACGATGTTGCTTAAATTCTTTTACGATAAAATAATACTTTTAAAGCCAACCATTAAACTGTGTAATTATAAAATTTTTAGAGCGGAAGACTTAAACCATTAAAATACATTTCTTGTCAAATCTCATGTTTTTAACAGTTCTTTACAAATTCATACAAAATACTCACTTCATAAAACAGTAAGAGAAACCTTGCAATTACCCAACAACCACCAAGTCTTCATCATGAACAAACTCCCTCAATGTGACCTCCCATTTGCCATTTCTTATGGAATATCCATACCTACAGTGCAAGGTTCATCTACAAGTTTAAGACTCAGCAAGTAATGCATCCGACCATGAACATGTAATGCATCCGACCATGAACATGACATGACGTGACACTTGTTTCATCTTTTCTTTATTTTCTTGTCTTTCTTTTTCTTTTCCTTTCTTTCATTTTTCTTTCGCTTTTCAGATATGATTAGGCTTGACAGTAGGGCACACACTACTCTTCTCCACCTTTTTTGGGAAAGTCTCCAGCCCTTGTGAACACAGACTCCACCCTTTTTGGGAGTCCTCTGTTAGCTGCTATGCAATTTAATGCATAATGACTTAGGCGACCCTTGTGCCTGCCAGTTCTAGGTTGCGCCAAAAACAAGCTAATGAGCTAATGTTCCACTAGCCCACTTTTTTAGGGTAGCCTATTCTCAGTCAGCATTTAAGTATTTTTTTCTCTTTTCTTTTCTTTCATTTTTCTTTCACTTTTTGGATATGGGTAGGCTCGACAGTAGGGTACACAGTACTTTTCTCCACCCTTTTTGGGAGAGTTTCTGACCCTTGTGAAGACAGACTCCACTCTTTTTGGGAGTCCTCTGTGAGTAATGATATTTGAAGTGGTTGTCGATCAACCAAAGGAGGATGATCAACTAGCTCCAAAGCAAATTAACTCTAGTGAGCAACGAGTTCTAGGGCAGTCAATCAACTGAAGCATGGTGATCGACCGGGTCCAAAGGAAAAATATTCCAAAGAGAAGCGCTATTTAGGGTGGTCGATCGCCTTCTAAGGCAATGATCGACCGGTAATTGAAAAGTTGGATTTATGGTTGATCGTTAGAGATTTGTGGTCGATCATGGCCATGAAAAATAGAAGTATAAAGGATTCGCGCTCAATCACAAGAAGGAGATGATCGACCGGAACGTGAACAGATGGCTCAAAATTGTCAACAAGAATGTCTGGAAATTGATTAGTCATGCCTCTTTGCCTCTCTCTGTAGGTTATAGAGTATATATGTAGGGGTTTGAAAAAAGAAAAATGCATTCTTTCAAGCTCTGCGTTTTCTCTAGAGAGTTTTATGTGCTGCTGTGTTTTGTTTTCAAGAGAAATTCCAAGGAAAGTTGCTGCTACGGTGTGATTGTTGGAAGGAACTTCATTAGGAAGGGATTATTGCAAAGAGAAAGGTAAGAGATTTGCATGTGTTTTGCCAGATGTTGCCTACATCATAAGAAAAGGGTTTGTCTGTATTGCTTCTTGATGGATATTCATGATAAATTAGTTTTGCCATGTTTATAGTTATTGTTTTGGTAGGAAATTGTTAATGAAAATAATTTGCTGCTAAAATCACTCTCTGCATGATAATAGAATGAAAAAGAGAACATGTAAGAAGTAGGGTTCTTCTATTGATTTTCCCCTATTCGTTGATTGAACACTGAAGAAATACTTTGTTGTTGATTGGTGTTGTCTGTAATTTAGATTATTAGACTGATGCCTTCTGCTAATAGAGGATGTAGGAAATGTTCTGGAAAATTTCCTTGTTGTTGAAGTTTGCAATTTTTGGTAAACTATTTGAGAACAATGCTGGACTGATTGGTTTTGTTAATCCAATATATCATCGTTGTAGTCTGATAACACTATTATGGGCAATTAGTAGTGATGTGAAATTGATCATTGTTTCTTCATAATAGAATTTGTAGAGATATATGATGATATGATTGGTTATTGCCTAATTAAAGCATTGATATAGCATGTGTTAGATGGATAGAAAATGCTTTGTTGCTTCATGTTTCATTAGACTATTCATGAATTGTATTTTTTCTCAATGTGTGATATAAACTATTGAATTGTGTGATTGCATTCATGACATGCATTATGGCTAGAATGTTATGAGAAGGTAGACATGTGTATGCATTGCATTTAAAGGAAATAAACTGTAATGAACGTAAATGACAAGTGGGGGTTCAGGAGATTCATGACAGTCTTAGGTGTTATATCACTGACAAATACAACTCGTTCCACGTAGGAATTGAGTGACAGTTACACCCAGCGTGGACTATAGGACTCATCATTGCTTACGTACCAGAAATCCCCAATGTTTAGACTGAAACTAAAAGGTAAACTGAATGACATAAGGGATAGGTTCCTTTCTGAGACTAACTGCATGAATGCATAAACATATATGAGCATTTATTATATCTTTTACTGGGCCTTAGAGTCATTATATCTCTTGTGATGTAGGTGATGGCTATGAACCTAGTGATGTGCACGTGGAGGAAGGATGATGTGATAGGTGCTTACGTTAGCCATCGCAAAATGACCTTGAGGGTTATGGCTCATAAATGGAATAAAGTTTGTTTAAATGTTTTCATGGACTTTAAGTTGTTGGTTTTTAAATTTTTTTCAATGATGTTGCTTGAACTGTTTAAAGTGACGTTCGAATGATTTAAATTAAAAACTTTTTGCTTAAGTTTACTATGTTATTGCCCTTCCCTGTTTTACAAATAAATTTTTAAAAAGGAAAAATTTTAAATGAAAAACTGGATATTGCAGCGACCCTTGTGCCTGTCAGTTCCAGGTTGCCCGAAAATAAGCTAATGGGCTAATGTCCCACTGGCCTACCCTTTTGAGACAACTTGTCCACAGTCACCATTTACGTACATTTTTTTCTTCATTTTATTTTTTTAAAATGCATACTCATGCATGAGCATACATCATAATGCAATATGAACATTCTCACATCATATGCAACTATCAAACCACTATAACAACAAATCCTCTACATGTTCAACAATTAAAGAAAGCAGCAACAATAAATTTCTAAGAATAGAACAATATCAACAAAGCCTACAAAATCAATCCTCATCATCATATCTAACAGAGAAACTAAAATAACGAATTATCATATTCAACAATATCCTTTAAAGCATTAAGTGAAATAAACAATAAAACCCAATCAAAAGTGGTTATCAAGCTAGTAAGTAAAATAAATAACAACATCGTCTCAACAGAGAACCATCCTCAACATTGTCCATAGAGCAATAAGTATAATATAGAACACAAAATTAGTTTTACAGAGTACCTATCCTCAACATTTTCCAAGGCAGTGGATAAAACATAGAGCACCAAATCGGCTTAATAGAGAACTCATCCTCATCATTATCCATTAAGGCAGTGAATAAAATATACAACATAAAATAAACTTAACAGAGAACCCATCCTCAACATTTTTCCATTAAGGCAGTGAATAAAATATAGAGCACCAAATTGGCTTAACAGAGAACCTATCCTCATCATTATCCATTAAGGTAGTGAATAAAATATAGAATACAAAATCAACTTAACAGAGAAATGTCCTCAACATTGTCCCTTAAGTAGCAAGTAAAATATATAATGGAACAAACTCATTTGACAGGGCAAAATACCTTAACAGCGCCTATCAAGTTGTAGGCGAAATGTAGAAGGAAACTCAATTGATAGAACAAAATCCTCATCATAAACAGTAACCAAAAACACATAACCAAACTCAATCAAGCGGAGCATAAATATTCAGCAACAACAAGCATCATAGCCTTCAAAAATCCATCAATAAAATAGAGAGCATTACCAAATACAAATAAAAGAGACAGTCTTCAGGTGTATTCAATAAAGCACCAATAAAAACAATAACTATTCCTAACACCTTATCTCGGGATCCTTAGCAATGGAGAAATCTGGCCAAACCCACCTCAGTAGCTTGTCCCTCCACTGCAAGTTCTGTCTCCATGTAGGAGCTTCAGACAGTAGCCATTCATGACAACTACGAATCAACCGTCTGGCTAGCCTCCTTCCAAAGGCTCGACCTCTTCACAAGAGCTCTCTCTCCCGAAACTCCTTCAGACAAGACTACCGCCGCCTAAAACCCCTTCACATGTGATTTCTCTTCAACAGATTAGTGCTGGTTTATAACTTTTTGTGTGACAGTTAGTATATTTGCTTGAATTCTTCTTTACATTATGGCTTTTAATATACATGTTGAAGGATAAACAATTTCTACATCTCCATTTTTTTACGCTAATGATTATGTTTATTGGAAGTCTAGGATAATAATTTGTATTCAATCTTTAAATTACAATCTATGGAACATTATTGAAAGTGGACCACTTGTTCCAACTAAATTAGAAAATGGATTAAACATTTCCAAATTGCCTTTTGAATTTGATGACATTGATAAACAAAAATTATGCATGAATGTTAAAGCTATAAATATATTGTATTGTGCTTTAAATAGAGATGAGTTTAATAAAGTGCAAGCATGTGATAACACGAATGAAATTTGGAGATTACTTGAAGTTATACATGAGGGCACTAACCAAGTTAAAGAAAATTAATCAAGTATGTTTATCCATGAATATGGATTATTTTGTATGGATAAAGATAAAACCATTAGTCATATGTTTACTCGTTTTATTAACATCACTAATAGTTTGAAAATGCTTGATAGAACTTATCCCAACGAAGAGTTGGTTAGGAAAATTCTTAGGTGTCTGCCAAAAACATGGCAACTAAAGGTGACAGCTATCCAAGAAGCTCGTGACCTTAAATTGTTGAAGATGGAGGAGATCATTGGATCTCTCATGACTCATGAGATCACAATGGAGGCTAATGAAAAGAATGAGCAAAAAAAAACAGGAAATCTTCAAGACAAAGAGCATAGTCTTGAAAGCCTCATCTATAACGACCCAGATTTCTTAACCCTTTTAAAAGTACGCTAATTTTTACCAAAAACCAATCTCGAAGTTAAGTTTTTCTTAAAAATCCTTTTATAAAGAGAATCAAAGTGCAAAAATTCGATTGTCACTAAAAGCTCATTTTACCATTCATTAAATAGTAAAGAACTATTACTTACGATTCGCGGAAGTGATATAAAAATTTGTTCATAAAAGTTGCGGAAGCGTAACTAAACAAGAAATTCCATTTACGAAAAATAAGAGGCTATGATCAACAGTTTAGCAGAAAATGACATTGAAAAACATTAATTTAAGATTCAAGGTTTTGAGTTTCCAAATAAGGCCTACATAATATTCCGAATAATATTCAAGTAAGGGCAATAAAGGGAAAATTAACGTTCGTAAAAAGAAAACAATTCGACATTAGCCCTTACAACTTTCTTCTCCTTCATTTCTTAGTGTCATACTACTATTCCGCTGGCGTCTCCATCGGATCCACAGCAGGCTCCACCGAAATGGCCTCTTCTATAGGTCCTGGCATAATTACTTCGTTACCTACACCACAGGTAAGGACGTGAGCTTTCGCCCAGTATGGAGATGGGGGAAAACAATTTATGCATTTCTCTCTTTAATTCTTCTTGGAATGGGGGCCACCCAAACCAATTCTTTCGTTACGTTCTTTGGTTCTTGGTCCTTTACTCATACTCCGAGCTGGAGATTGGAGGTTGTCCTCTGAGATGGCCTAGTTGATTGGCTTCTAACCTCCTGTACGTATACTAGTCCCTTTCCCGACTTGGTGAGGGTGTATCCTAGCAGCTAGGCTAGATCCAGACTACCCATCTACTCTAACTTTCTATTCGTTCCCTTTTTCCGGCGTGTCCCTCCTTCTGGGTTCTTTCTCTTTCTGGAGTATCCCGCATTTAGAGTTCTTCCTCTTTTCGGCGTATCCCGCCTTTAGAGTTTCTTCCCTTTCGACGTATCCCGCCATCAGGCTTTCTTCGATGACGAGCGTTTCCCGCCCGCCGCGAACATTCGTGTTCTTATCATTTTCCTTACTCATGCATGTGGGTACCACCTCGAGGGGGTACCCCCTACTTGGGTTCTATTAATGTGAACTCAGCCTAACTTCTTTATAATAAATAACGCACATATGGGAAGTAAATGACAACGCTCTAGGGGATCCACAGTAAACAATGAATGAACGAATATAAATACATGCTTTACATAACAAAAGTAATGACGGCGTTTAACTAACCATACTATTAACGTTCACTAAAACAAAACAGAATATGTTTTCATAAGTAAGGAACGTAACGATAACATAGAACAATGAGCTAAGAATAACGAACATGCTTTGTAAACTTAAGAAGAACAGCAGCAAAATCACGATGAATTTAAGATGACAAAACATGCTTTTAACCTACTATGGAGCAGAAAAATACGAGCATTGAAAAGTGTTTCTAATCGACTATTCAGCAGAAATACGTTCAACAAATCATGCTTTTAATCGAACTTAACAATAGAAAAACCAATAACTAAACTAGCTTTTTAATGGACAAGATACAACAAAGAAATATCGACAATAAGACAGTGGAACGTGCTTGTTAATTAGTTAACGTACAACAGGAAATCATGCAGCGAAACATGCTTTAACTCTCTAAATACAGCAGCGAATCATATCAAATTATAACAGCGAAACATACGTTGAACGACTACGTGATGAATACTATACAACAAGAGAGTACGATCATACAAACATGCTTTTAATCAATTATGTAGCAGGACTAAACATGCTTTTAAGCAGCCAAAATAATAGCACTTTACAACATCTAGCATGCTTTTAGATCGACCACACAAGAGAAACTAGCATACTTTTAATGACTAAACGAAACAGCAGAAAAATGTATACAGCTAAACATATTTGATACAGCTAACATATTTCTAATGGATCATGACAGCGGAAAGAACATAATTGGCTAACATGCTTTAATAAAATGTAATAGCAGGATTTATAAATGACTATGCATGCTTCTAGTCGACTGAAAACGGCAGGAAATACAACAATTAGGCATGCCTCTAATCGAATAGCAGACGTACTTTAAGCTATGGCGACAGTTTTGTACAGCAAGAGTAATTTACAGCAGAGCTACATGCTTCCTATACCATAATAGCAGCAACAAGTATAAACTATGTAGAACAATAATAACATGCTTCTCGTATGATATCCAAGGCAGTGAGGATTTATGAAGACATAACAACGTTGTAACGACCCGGATTTTCTTAAATCATTAAAAAGGCGTAAAAATTTACAATTTCTTTTTGAAATAAATCAGAGTGCGTAAATTCGAATCTCTACCAACTCTTTCTTAAAAACTCGTAGTGAAAACTAACTTATTAAATATGCTTAAGCATTAACACTATAATGAGGATCATCTGTTTAAAGTCTTGCGGAAGCATTATTAAACAACTCTTTGTAAATCATGGTGGAAGCGTAAGAAATCTTTCAAAGGAAGTACTAAGCCATTCAACATTACGTCTATTACATAGAACTTTACAATTAACTTTGTTGATTCACAACCGTTTACTTTCATTTGTCTTTGCCTTGCCAGCCTGAATCCCGTGCGTGTGAAGTCATCCATCCCTGCTTCATTATGCGTTTCTCATCTACTTCTTATCCGTTTACTATCTGTTCGTCGTTGTACCCACACTACAAGTAAGGACGTGAGCTTACGCCCAGTAAGGAAATGGGGGAAAACAATTTATGCATTTCTCTCTTTAGTTCTTCTTGGAATGGGGCCACCCAAACCAAACTCTTTCATTACGTTCATTTTTTTTGTTCGTTCTTTAACTTGTACATCGAGCTGGAGATTGGGGTGGGCTTTTGAGATGGCCTAGATGTACGGCTCTAACCTCCTGTGCACATGCAAGTCCTTTCACTGACTAGGTGAGAGTGTATCCTAGTTGCTAGGCTAGATTCGGACTACCCATCTACCCCAACTCCCTATTCATTCCCTTTTTTCAGGCATATCCCACCTTCTAGGTTCTTTCTCTTTTCGGCGTATCCCGCCTTCTGAGTTCTTTCTTCTTCTGGCGTATCCCTCCTTTAGAATTCTTCCTCTTTCTGGAGTGTCTCGCCTTTAGAGTTTCTTCCCTTCCGATGTATCCCGCCGTTAGGGTTTCTTTGGTGATGAACGTTTCCCGTTCACATTTTCCTCACTCATGCATGTGGGTACCACCCTGAAGGTTACCCCTACTTGGTTTCTATTAACATGAACTTAACTTAACTTCTTTGTAAACAAAACATATATGAGAAATAATATCAACACCTTAGAAAATCCACATTAAACATTGAACGAACTAATATCATCACATGCTTCACATAACAGAAAACTTATGGAAAACAACAGTGAATCACACTACGAAATGAAAACATTATAACATGCTTTTTAGCTTACTCTGCATCAGAAAATACGATTATTAACAACGTAATTCTAGGCCACTATTCAGTAGTATTTCATTCAATCAAATCATACTCCGAATCAAGCTTAACAATGGGAAATTTTCATACCACCAATCATGCTCTCATTAATCAACAAGAACTAACTACGAAACATACTCTTTTGATGGACAACCTACAGTAAAGAAACTATAAGATTATGATCAATTATCTCACCGGACTACGCATGCTTTTTAACAACCAAATTAACAGCGAATCCATAACACCTAACATGCTTCTATGTCGAGTGCACAAAGAAATTATCATGCTTTTAATGACTACACAAAATAGCGGAAAAACATATACAATTAACACATCAATGGAAGAGAATATACTTGGATAATCTTGCTTCCTTTACTATAATCACAACAGCAAAACTACTACAACATGCTTCTCATATATCAACAGTGGAGAAAATAAACATATCAATGGAATAGGCTTATGCTGAAGATGAAAAAATCAAGTCATCACCATAGTCATTAATTCATTTCATTTTTCCTTTCCATTCTAGTCATGGTTCTCAGTTTTATTCACTTTCCCTTTAGAAGTGTCTAGATCTCATCCTTTTATTTCTTATCACTTGTTCGTTAAAATCAATAGCAATGTACATAGAAGAGAATCACAAGGAAACATCTACAAACTGTGAAGAGAAAGTAGTAGCAATGTCTCAAGAGAACAACATAATTCATCAAGGGCTTTGCATATTCTATTTACTTGTCAAACATTAACATCAACCTGAAGGAAATGACTAGGAAAACAACAGCAACATCTCATACGAAAAATGAAGGAGTTTCATCAAGAAATTTCTATATATATTAACGGAAATGGCAGAAAGTAAAACTAATCCTGCTTACATACATTTAAAGGAAACATAACTTCTAAGTATGCTTACGGCAGGCAAAGGGAATAGCATTTAGAATAGACTATATGCTTAAACATCACACTATAAACTATAATCAACAAGGTCTCTTAAAACCAAACAGGAAGCATTTGAACATTTATCTAACATTATAAGTTCTTCAATATCGCTAGGAATATTATCACTAGAAATCTATAGAAATCTGTAAATGAAACATGGAATCGTTACATCATAACTTCTTTGTCATCACTTTGAACAATCTGTAAAGAACTCATTCATCCTTTTCTTCTGTTCTAAATGTTTCTTCTCTGTTTTATTCAAGCTCAGTAACATACGTTTCTCCTCTGTTTTATTCAAGCTCAGTAACATACCAACAGAAAACAAGACATTCATATCATATAGAAAATGAGGCAACTACAGAAACAATCAAAACCATCTAACGAAACAACTCACACACACGACATTACTTGGGCGTAGGGCCTCCAAATGGCCAAGACTACCCATATCCTTACCCTTTGGAGTCGAATCTTCTTACGTATAGCAGCTCCTCCCTTTCCAGTAGAACTTCCTTCAGCAAAAAAATGAAGTGCAGGAAAAGATGAAGAATGCTGGAGAAGAGTTTGAAATGGAAGAAATAGAGGGGAGAGTTACCTAGGAGACAAACGAGAGACAAGGCGTGCATGTAGGGTGAGCTACTGCCAGGAGTAGACACCTATCTCGCCGAAAGTGCGAGTATTAACTCACTAAATGTCAAGTTACATCGATTTTTCTGACTTTTATCTCCTAATTTTTCGCAGATCTGCTGCAATTCAGACTTGTGCGGATGCCGTACTATCTTCTGCATGCGTCCGCAAGACCAAAAATCACACAGCAAATACACGGTTTTGGATGGAAAAATGGTGTCCCCACTGTGTCCGTACCATCTGTAGCCTTGTTTCGGATGTCGTGCCATCATCTGCGTCGTCCGTATATGTCTTCCGAATTGTCCCAAAAATTGGACAGATTCATTCGGACGCTGAATCTAGTCGTCCGCAGTCGTCCGTAAAGCTCCAGTTTTTAAACAGATTCATTCGGACGTTGCCTCGAGGCATCTGCATCGTCCGCACCTTCCATAGCCAGCATCCGCAACTCCTCAAAATAGCAAGTTTAGGACGCAGATTGGAGTCCATTTTCTTCACTTTTTACTATCTTTTCGCACTCATTGTGATCCCCACGACGTTTCCTTCATAGACACACGTCACAAATGGCACATGTAAACATGTAATGAAATATCCTTGTAATCTCAACACTTCAATTACATCTCGTATACGGGGTAAAACGTACTGAAATATTTATTGATTTAGCGCTCCGAACGTCTTTGGTAATATCTCAATAATTATCCATCTTAAAAATATCTGGATGTTACAACGTAATGGGCTTGTTTAACGATTATAGATAGTAGTAACAATGAAAGATATGCTTGCACCAAGAATGAAATAGTCTGTGTTTCATAATAAAAAAGCATACAATAACAGAGGTCATATCACTAGGGGATCTCATGATTTCTACAGTTATTCATCCCTTCTTACAGAGTAAATGGACATCGAAATAAGGTCATAACAACAGTCATTCATTTCTTTCGTCTTTCTTTCACATTTCAGCCATGGTTCTCATTTCCATTCACGTTTTCTTAAAAGTGTTTAGATCTCATTCTTTTTTGTTTCTTGTAATTTGTTCGTTGAACATTAACAGCAACGTACATAAAAGGGAAATGACAAAGGGAATATCTACAAGGTGAAAAGTAAGGATAGTAGCAAATTTATCAGGAAAACAACGGGGTTCATCCAGAAATTTCTACATATTCTATCAACTACAGCAAAGTAAACTACCAAGCATACACACACTCACACATTCTCTATTACTTGGGTGTAGGGCCTCCAAATGGCCAAGACTACCCATATCCTTACCTCACCAAATGAAAATGCCACAAACAAGAGCTCCCCCCTCCCTTAGCTCTCCTCTTCTAGCAGCGACCTTTCAGCAAGACAATGAAGAACAATCAAGAAGGAGACGAAGGTGGAAGCTGGAGAAATAGGACTCACCCAAGGGACACTTCATACGAGTGGCAAGGGGAGGAGTAGGAGACAAGGCTCTACAGGTCGGGATAGTGGGTGTGAGGTTCGTAGTGCTGCATTTCTATTGGTTCCCTGTCATTTTCTCTCTGATTTATGTCTTATTCTATCGCTGAACTGGGGGGGTTCTGACGAGTGCAAATTACTTGCTCTCATCTGCAGTCTGTCTACAAGGCCAAATCCCTTAGGTAATTTTGTGATTTCAGACGGGAAATGGCATCCCCTTCTCATCCGTACAGTCCGCAGGCTAAGTCCGGACTCTAGTCCCCGTCCGCATCGTCCGTATGTATCGTCTGAATGTGTCCAAGAATTGTACAGATTCAAATCGGACGATGTTCCTCCTCGTCCACAGGCATCCTGTTTGTCCGAAAGTCCTCAGACATAAACAGATTCAATGCGAATGCATCCTGTTCTCGTCCGCGTCATCCGTATCTTCGTCCTAAAGTCTCTAGACTTAAACAGATTCGATGCAGACGCATTCTTCCTCATCCGCATCGTCCGCATGGTCGTCCGAAAGTCCATATTATGCAGAAGTTTGGACGCGTCATCACATCCCTGAAGTCGTCCCAAGTCGGGGCGACATTCCAGGTATGTTGCGAACGACACTCCACGTTCATAACGTCGTCTTGGCGTCCTAATAGACCAAAAGTTCATTTCCTTTGTATTTTCGATTAAGTTTTTATCTGAATTTGGTTTCCCAGAAAATAACGAGTCATGACACAACACGTATAAGGACGATGTACACCTATATTATGCCAATTTCCACTTTCAAAGTTTAATTACATCGTTTAACGAAAAAATTAGGATCGGGTTGTTACATCATCAAGGACTCAAGTTGAATCTGAGGAAGAAGATGAAGATGTTGAAGTGATTAAATTCATGACTCAAAAATTCAACAAGTACCTCTAACAAAGAAAACAGAAAGAGGAGAAAGGTATCGTTTGTTTTGTATTTGGAAAACCCAGACACACAAAAAATGATTGCCCAGAAGCAAAGAAGGCAACAAAGGCCTTCAAGGCCACATGAGATGATAGTGATGATGATTCGTCTTCCAAAATTAAAGAAGTATTGACTTTTGCTGCATGGCCAAATAAGACAAGGTACACAACTTATTTAGCGATTTAAATAATAATGATGATGATTATGAATTGCTAGATGTTTTTAATGAATTGTATGGACAATTCAACTTAAGACAAAATTTAAATTGTTGAAAAAAGAAAATGACAATTTGGGGAAAAAGCATGTTGATATTGTTAAATCTTTTGAAAAAGATAGTTTTGATTTGAAAAATAAAAATGATGATTTGTATGTTACTATTCAATCACTTGAGAATGAACTTACCATATTGAAAATTAAAAATGATGATTTGAATAGTATAGTGCTTACATTTACGAATGAAAGTAAAAATTTAAATATGCTTCTAAGAAATCAAAGAGTAACCTTTGATAAGGGCGGAATTGGTTATAAACGTTTTCAAAAGAAAAAGGTTTATAAGAATTTCTTTATTTGTCCTACTATTTGTAAAATTTGTAATTGTATAAGACATAAACCATTTTGTTGTCCATTGAAATCAAATGGCAAGATGAAAAATTCTAAATTGGTATGAGTTCCTAAATGAACCAAAACTATAACTAAAGAACCCAAAAAGATTTGGATTCCTAAGAAAGGCAATTGAGCCTTGAGTGTAGAATAGAAATTCTTCCTTAAAGAATAAATGATTTGGATTATGAATGAAGGGAGACTCCTTAAAGTTTGTTGTTATAATTCTTATTGAATATATTTTTTATCTTGAATAATTTTTATTGATTTTGATGAAATTGATTTGAATGTTTACAACTAGTGTAATTCGTATATTATTTTGATTTGAATGAAGATATAAATAATTTTGGTTTCAATGTATGCATTTTTCTTTGGTATCTAGAACTAGATAAATTTAATTTTTCAATTGGTATCAATTCTAAAATTGACATAAAAAATTGTTGATTAGATTGTTTTGATGATTAGATCGTCATTGATTTGTTTTGTATAATGACAAAGTGAGAGAGATTTTTTTTTTAATGTTTTGATGCTAAGCTCTTATGTCATCCCAATAATTTATTCGTGTACAATGTCTAAGGGGAAGTAATACTTTCAAATGATTTGAGCTATAAGTTGAATTCATTTTTTTTTATTTGACTATGATTGTTTTCTTTCCCCAATGTTTCTTTTTGATAATGTCAAAGTGGGAGAGAAAAGTTAAGTGTTTAGGAAAGCATGAATTGCATGAACAAAGGATCGATAAATTGCATAGCGTAAAGGGGAGAGATTAGATTATGCAATATTACATGCTCATGGGAGTAATAAACAACTTAATATATTTTTTCATCATAAAAAACTGAGGAGATTATTAGCCTAACAGACATTAGACTTAATTGTTTTAATGATGATTGAATTAACTTGATTATAAGTTGATTATCATTTGAATATATATTGAATTTATTATTATGTTTATCTTTGATCTTCAATGAAAATACTCTTAATACGAGTATTAATCTTTACTAGCATGTAAGTCTATGAACCTAATATATTGAATATTGGGACTTAGAACCTGCATAAGATGCAAAACACGGAGGAGAGTGTAGGATCGTATGCATTCCTATAGAGGAGGAGGTGAATATATCGTTCTGATAATTTTCATGCGATATTTAAATTCTCTAAATCCCTAAGTGATTTATTGTATATAATTAAAAATATAATCACAATAAACGCGGAAATTAAAGAGTCAGGGATAGATAGTGTATACAAGGGTTTGTTTACACGGTTTGGCAAACCTGCTTACGTCCGAATCATCAATTCCCGCAACCGCAGCTCAACCGAATCATCAATTCCCACAACCGCAACTCGACCGCAAAAATGCCAAAAATGGCAAATTCGAAACCACCTCGTCTGACACTCGACCGAAACCTTTACGGTCGACCGAATCCTTTACAAAATCAACCATAAGCTTTTTTGATGAATCGGTTTACCTTTTCAGACACATCACTTGACCTCATACGTGACTGGGGTGCGACCAAAAGACCAAAAACCAGTTTTGGTCGCGTTCCTCTCATCTGCAGATCATCCAAACTCTCCATTTAATTTTCTTTTAAATGTTCCAAGTCTCACAATGATGTGCAAACACTACATGGACTATGATAAACATGTTAGACCATTAATAATAACCATTTTGAAGGTATTTCCAATAAATACGAGTATAAATATTATGATAAAAGCATTCATAATAATGTTCACAAAATATAATAATCAACTTATTAATTTCAACAAAATAATCCTTATTAAGTCATCATCAAATAAATTAAGCCTAACAAAAAGACTAACAATCTCCCCTTTTTTTATGGTGACAAAATCCAATACGTTGATTATATCTAAACCAAAGCATGCGCATCAAATATTGCATATTAGATTTTTGCCTTTTAAGTTATGCAATATATCCAACAATTAATCCATGCAAACATGCTATTTAACACTCTCCCCTTTTAACAAAGTACAAATAAGTTCTCCCTCATTCACAATTTATATATAACAACTTATATATTCTTCTCCCCCTTTTTGTCATAATCAAAAAGTAAACCATGGGAAGGGAATAAAAAATCAAAGTTAAAAAAAAAAAAATCATTCCTTTACAAAATTATTCTTCCTTTAAAAATCTTCTCCCATTTTTAAAAAATCTATACCAAGGCAAACAATGGAGGGATTATACACTAAAAGCAAATCATGTGGTAAAAAATAGGATACCAAATTTGTACAACCACATTGAAAATTTATCCAATCAAAAATATTTTCCCCTTTTGTTATGAAGCATATAAACTTATTTGAGGGAATATAACAAGTAGAACCAATTCAATTCAATTTTCAAGAATTGGATACCAATATTTTGCAACCAAGAGAGGTAAATCAATTGACAATTTCAAGAGTGATACCAATTGAAGAAATAAGAAATTAACAAAGGATACCAATAGATGATTCACAATTAAAACAAAAACAAATTTTCCAATGATCAATACCAAATGTAAATCCGAAATTAGAATCAAATCAATTTTGCAAAGTTTGATACCACTTGTAAATTCAAAATGAAATTTCAAAGAGAGATACCAAAGTTTAAAATCAAAGTCAATCCAATTATCTCTACCCCTATGATAATCATAACAACAACCTATTGGGGACATACTACACATAAAAATATTTGCTCTTCCCCTTAGAGCAATAATAAAACAACTTATACATTTCTCCCCCTATACATTTATCAACAAGTATATAAGAGGAAAACCAAAATAATAAACCATCCAATTTAAAAAATAGATACCAATTGTCACAAATCCATGGATGAGTTCAAGATGAAAAACTAATTTTCTCCCCCTATCTTTATGCCCAAAATCAAATAGTTGGGGATTTAAAGGATACCAAATTAAAATCCTCAAAAGATTATGCCAATTGTAGATAAAAGTGATTTCATTGATACCAAAACAAAATAGTTTCATAAAGTATACCAATTGAAAAATAATAAGTCCAATGATACAATTGTTGAAATTCAAACTCAACCAACGATTGATACAAATTGAAAGGAGTTTAATCAAAGATACCAATTGTAGTATTAAAAACCAATCTCAAAAATACCAGTTGACATAATCTATCTTTCAAATGTAACCTTTATCGAATGTAACCCTTTGCAAACTCAAGAGCATATTTAAATTTTTACTTCCATTTGTGAATTTCAATACAATAGAATTCAAATCATTATTCTTAACATTCAATTCACAAATCTCACTCTCATAACATTTAATAGTAGCAATCAAATCACAATTTTTGGCATTTAATGAGCTAATTTCCTCTTTATGTGATTTGATGGTATAATTTAATCCATCATTCAACAATTTCAAATTACTACTATCATGCTCAAGAGATTTAATGGTAGCATTAGAATTATCAACCATGCTCTTTAAATTGACAATTTGATTTTCAAGAGATTAACCATTTCAACATGTTTTTTCATCAAATCGTCATTCTCCTTTTTCAACAATTTATATTTTTGTTTGAGCTCATTAAAGCTTTTCTAGCAATTCATGTAGTAAATCACTATCATCATCACTATTAGAATCGAAATTGCTATAATAGTTTGTTACCTCAATCTCTTCCTTGGCCATAAGGCATGAGTTGACTCCTTTCTCTTCCTTTTCGGAGGTTGAGCTTGCTTCACTTATATCCGATCGATTTGTGCCTACATATGTTAGCTCAAGAGATTTCTAAATGTCAAAAGCACTAACACATGTTTGAACTCTATCCAATTCATTTTCACTTAAGGCACCATATAAAATATTCATTGCTTTAGCATTTATATTCCAATTAAGTTTATCTAAATCATTGAATTCACAAGATGGTCTAGGAAGATTTATTCCGTTCAATGATTTTCCATAATGCATAATCAATAAATTGCACAAATATTTTCATTCTACACTTTCAATATACATAATTACAACCATAAAATAGTGGAGGTGTAGATATGTATTGACCTTCACGGTGCATATTGAAATTCATAATCAAATTATCCAATTTAAGATTTCAAACAAGTTATCAAATAATTTCTAACAAGAAATTTTCACAAACAAACAAAGTTATACAATATGCACAAAATCGCACAAAAATTTAAATATCTGCTTTGATACCAATTGTAGGATCGTATGCATGCCTATAGAGGGAGGTGAATATAACGTTCTAATAATTTTCGTGCGATATTTAAATTCTCTAAATCCCTAAGTGATTTATCATATACAACTAAATAGATAATCACAATAAATGCGGAAATTAAAGAGTAAGAGATAGGGAGTATGCACAAGGGTTTGTTTACGCAGTTCGGCAAACTCGCCTACGTCCGCGCTCCAAGATTCCACTTGGATATTCACTAACCAATTGGCTTACAGGTGACAATTAAACGTTTACAAAGACGAATTCTAAAGGCATCACCCTTTGACTATTTTGAGTCGTCAACCTTTGACTATTAATAGAGTGTTACCCTTTGATTGAACTTACGGGCATTCAATCATGTCGTTGACTATTTTGGGGCATCACCCTTGTATGACTAATTCGTAGGGAGTCACCCTTTACAATTTAGTACACAGTATTTTGGAAATGTAAAGCGCAATAAAACTATTCAGAACTCTCGCAAATTGAAATCTCAAGTTTGGGATTAGGAAGAGTTAGATTACATAGCTCACAGTGATGTTTGGAATCAAGTATAAAATTCGGTAGGGCTTCTTCTCAATTCCGCGTTGTATTAAATAAGATATGAAAGTTTATATATTTATAGAACTGCCATTTTCGATCGACCAGATCCGATCATTGGAGAATATAGCCATTGGAAATCTGACCGTTGGAAGCAATAGGCAAAACCATGCAGCATCAGTCAACGGAATGTGCCTTTCGGTCTACCGAATCTGTTTATAAAATTGACCTCAAACTTTTTTGATGTTTTTCAGTTGACCAAATCATCGATTCCCACGACCGTCGCTCGATTGAAAAATTCCAAAAATGGTAGATTCGAAACAACCTCGTCCGACACGCGATCAGAACCTTTTCAGTAGACCGAATCCTTTACAAAATCAACCCTAAACTTTTTTTATGAATCGATTTACCTTTTCTGACGCATCACTCAACCTCATACGTGACCGAGGTGCGACCAAAAGACCAAAAACCAGTTTTGGTCAAATCCCTCTTGTCCGCAGCTTGTCCAAACTCTCCATTTAATTTTCTTTTAAATGTTCTAAGTCCCACAATGATTTGCAAACACTACATGGACTATGATGAACATGTTAGACCATTAATAATACCCATTTTAAGGGTATTTCCAATAAATACAAGTATAAATGTAATACCCTAAAATTTTTATATCGAAATCTAATAAGGTTAATCGGAAAGTAATTAGGGGTATTTGAATTTATTGGATAATTATCGGGGTATTACCAAAGACGTAATTGGAAATCAGTATCATCGAGCAATATTTGAAATAAATCGAGAATTGGAATTGAGTCGGGAATAATTTAATTAAATAAAAGATTTAATTAAATAACTAAAGAGGAATTTATAGATAAAAAAACTATTTGGGATTTAATATGTAAAGGGATTAAATAAATTAATTGGGTTAAGGGAAAATTTAAAAAGGGGGTACGTGGGAGGCATGAACCGGTTCGGCAAAATCGGTTCATGCCATTTGAACCGGTTCACTAAGTGAACCGGTTAAGTGAAAATGAAGAATGGCTTTCAACCATTCTTCGTGAGGAGCCCGAAGAGATAGAAAACGAGAGGGAGAGAGAAGACCCGGGGAGGGGAGGCGATCGGAGACGAAGAGGAGTCGCGACAGGGGAGACGTCGACCGCGAGCTTGGGACTGACAATCAAGCGACTGGCGACGGTTGAATTTTTGGGCTTCATGGGTTGGAGCTCGAGTCGCCGGATCTGGCATTAGGTGGGGCGCGATTTCTAGTGGCTGGTGTTGTCGGAATAGCAAAGAGCGGTGCTGGCGACGACGAAGAAGTAGCGGCGAGCGACAGGAAGGGGGCTATCGATGCCTCGGGTTGATAGGCAGACGGACGGGTCGGGTGGAGATGTTGGGTCTGGGTGGTGGTTCGACCCAAACCGGTGCTCCTCCAGGTGAGATTGATAATGTGTCAAGCATACGGAGAACACTTTAAAAAATTGCAGTGATGTTGTCAGGCGTGCTAGAGAACTACACTCTCTGCCTTCTGGGAGTGGAAAAGAGTGTCTCTTTGTGGTGATTTACAAGAACTAGATGGGGCAAGAGAGAAGAGACAATGAAGGGGAGACGAAAGCTGAGCTGCTCAGTTGAGCAAGGTGAGCTGAGCTGAGAGGGAAGAGCTCTCTGGAGTAGAGGACCAAGCCATGAAGGGTGGAGTGGTGGCCGAGAGCTTCCTGGTCTACTGGTAATGATTTATTCTCGACTATTTTGGTTAACATCTCAAGGTTAAAGGATTTTTGAATGAGTTAATCTGTTGAGCTTCTATTATGTGGATGAGTTTGTCTATCTGTCATTGGTTCTGTGAGGATAGTTTATGTGCCCTGTTGTGATGGATAATATAGATCATCTGTTGTTAGAGCTACTATCTTTATTTCTCCATGTGAAGCATGTGTATGTGTTGGATTTAGCATTTGCTTAATGGTTGCTAAGGAATGTCTCTAATGATGGCTAAGGAGGAGCAAATGGAGTACTTAAAATTTGTACAAGTTAGAATATGGAGTACTTATGTTACTGTGTTGATTTCTAATGTGAATGTATGATGCTAATTAATAAAGATTTAAGGGCATAGATTATGACAAAGTTATTAGGTTGAGCATGTTGGAATCGCTAAGCATTTTGTTCAGTTTAGGTTCAAGGGAGTACTTAAAATTTGTACAAGTTAGAATATGGAATGCGTCATTGATAAGTTGTGGGGTTTAATTATGAAGGTACCGGAAGGAAATAGAGGATAAAGATTTAGAGATAATCCACATTAAAGATTCGAGGTAAGGAAAATGGATGTGTCTTGCCCATATGGAGGCCCTACACCGCAAGTAGAGTGAGTGGGTTATATGTTTATTTCTTTGTAAATTCCTTATGCTATATTGTGATTGCTAGTTAGATAAGTTCATAAGAGTGACGTTTATTTTTAGTGGCTATTAGTCTCTTGAATGATTTACTATCGTTATTCCCTTGTTGACTTCCTCACTGTTGTTATTTCCCTGTTGGTAGTGTAGATTGATTGATACCCTCTAGATATTACTTCTCTGATAGCTTGTTCTTGTTGTTAGTCTTATTTAGTTATGTTATACATGTTTCACTTTGATAGACTCATGATGAATGATTAAAGTGACCTGAAAAGTATGAACAAATGATGTTGAGAACTAGACCTTCGAGTATGATCCTATTTTTCATAGTTCACAGTATCATTTATTATAATATCTTGCAAAAATTAGTTTAACCCTCTGCGTATAGTTTCTCCTTTCACGCATGAATATTGTTCTGTTATGTATGTCTATATTTGTTTAATTGCTAATAACCCCTGAGCATGTTAACCAAGGCATTTAATCAAAGCATGTAAACTACTTAATCTGTATTTGTAATCTTCCGAACATGTAAATCAATTAGTTGTTTGACTTCTCTAATTCCAGCATGTTTAATTGTTAATTAGTATTGTATGAGCATGTTAATTAGCTTACTAAATTAGACAACTTGAGCATGATAACATGATCATAGTAAGTAACTGAATTAGAATTAGAATTAGAAATCGAGTATGTAAATCGGCTGAGCATGTAAATCGACTAATAATTATTAGATTAAGAAATTGTAATCTTCATTCAAGCATGATAACCATTATTTAAGTAGATCAATTAACTAAGTGTGCTAAACCAATTATCATGTTAACTTAGCTAGGTCTAGCATGTTTTTAACGTTAATTAATATTGTCGCACGAGTATGTTAATTCATCTAAGTATGTTCAAGTATGTTAATAACTAGTGGAGCATGTTAAATAATAATCAATTGAGCATGTAACCCATTTAGTAGTCCAAGCCTGTAAACCGTTTGAATTGCCATTTATTTGTGAGCATGTTTAATTGATTATTCTAGCATGCTTAACGGCTAGTATTTAATTGGACATGTTATTGACATTGAAGCATGTAAATTATTCTTTAAGCATGATTAGTTGACATTAAATTGAAGCATGATTAGTTAACTAGGATAAGAGCATGTAATCAACCCTTGAGCATATAATTAATTATGATAATTAACTAGACGATAATTATAATTCTTTCTTGAGCATGTTAATTAACTTACGCCTTACCTTCATATGCACATCACTTGTAATCCGTTATATTTCCTTTATTATTATTTCTTACATATCCAAGCATGATCCCCATTGTTTAATTAGTTCTATAATTGTTTCTTCATATGTTGTACTTTATTGGGTGTTCATTTGTTATTACTTGTCTTTGTGTGCTTGTTCGGTTACTGCTATTCCTTTTATGACGCTTTTAATTTCAATTACTTTTATTTATGCGCACTTTAGTTTCTATTAAAGTTATGTTATACGCATCATGCATCACGTTAATAGAAACATAGGGAGTGCCACTTTGGTGGTGGTATGCAGGCATGCATAAGTGAGGAAAAATGTTTAGGAATAAGGAAATGGAAAATAGTCAGGATAGGCGGGATACGTCTATCACTGGAATAAAACCAGGAGGGAGGGATAAGGTCGAAGGAAAAAAAGAACGTTCAGGATGGGCGGGATACTCCTATCACTAAGAAAACAACCTCGAGGGCGGGATACGCTTGAAGGGAAAAGAAAACGAAAGGGAGTTGGGATAGATGGGTAGTTCAGATCTAGCCTAGCAGCTAGGATACACCCTCACCTAGTCGGGACAGGGACTAATATGCACATAGAAGGTTAGAAGCCGACTAAATTAGGCCATCTCAAAGAACAACCCTCAATCTCCAGCTCGAAGTATGAGTAACAAACGAACAAACGAACGAATGTAACGAAAGAATTGATTTGGGTGGCCCCCATTCCAAAAGAACTAAAGAGAGTCATAAGCATAATTGTGTTAACCCTTTTTCCTGACTGAGCCATTAGGCTCACGTATTACTTACAGTGTAGGTACAAACAACAAACAGATAACAAAGAGATAATCTAAAGCAGAGATGAAGGATTTGCACGAATGATATTCGGAGCTAGCCAGACTAAGAGTAAAATGAGAAATGGTTGTAATCACATTAAATTTTATTATTTTGTACTTCATTGTTAGTTTCTTTTTTAAACGATTCATTTACGCTTCCACCATATCTTTATAAGGATTTATTTTATAACGCTTCCGCACATTTTATCAATTGGTTTTCATAATGAGTTTTAAAGAAAAAGTCAGTAGTGATCCGGTTAGACGCACTCTGATATGTTTTGCTTTAAGAAGAAAATTTCAAATTTTACACATTTTAACGATTTACAAAAAATCAGGTCGTTACAATAAATATAAAAGCATTCACAATAATGTCCGAAAAATATAATAATCAACTTATTAATTTCAACAAAATAATCCTTATTGAGTCATCATCAAAATAAACTAAACTTAACAAAAAGGATAACAGAGAGGTCGACTTGGAAATAAGGCGGTCAACTAGAATGGATAAGGAAGAGATAAATAGACTAGAGCAGTCGACTGGATATAAAGATGCGATCGACCATTAAAATGACAGTTTGCTTGCCAAGATGCTAAAGCATTGGAGTAGTCGATTGGTGCAGAGGATGCGATCGAGCGAACATCTTATAGAGAGTAGACTCTGTTTCAGACTACAAGATGTGGTCAACCGGTACTGAAATAGCAAACAACTAAACCTGACAAAGTTGCAATGGTAACAATCCAACGGTCGAGAAGCAGTCGATTCAAATGTTAAGTGGTCTACTGCTATGCAGATTTTATAAATAGAAGCCACTTTGAATTGCAAAGAGTAGGTGAGGAGAATCCACAATGAAGTGTTGCCAAATTCACACGAACAAATTAGTGCATAACCCTAACTCTCTCTACCCCTTCACTTAAGATTTTATATTTGTGAGAGTTAGACTTCTAAATTGTAATCTTTCATTTCCTCCATGTTAATCCTAAAACAATCAAGGGAGACGCCCCGTAAAATTTAAAGGAAAGGGTGACGCCCGAAACAGTCAAAGTGTAACGGCTTGATTGAAGCTCATGAAGTTCAATCAACAATTATCAGGGAGGTTATTGGATTAATGAATCTTCAAGGGGGAGCCTTGAAGCATAGACGTAAGCAAGGTTGACTGAACTGCGTTAACAAATCGATGTTAACTTTCTATCTCTTACTCTTATATCTGTTATCATTTGCATATTTATTTGTGTTTAATCACTTATGGTATAGAAGTATAATATCACACGAAAAGGTTAGATAGCTTAATTACAACCATCCCATATTAAGACTATCACGGTCATTTCATCTCCGTCTAGGCTCCGACTCAAATTTTTGAGTCGAGGACTTATCGCAACAACACCGCGTGCTCGGCAATGTTGCCGACATAGTTGTTTCCAGTTTGGGTTCTCTAGCTTTGTACGTAACTCATTCTCTATCATTTTCCATGTGCTAGTTTTTGAATTATTTGAGGTTGACTCTATATAGGTTGGAAGAATTTGCAAACTTTGAACCAGAGCCTAAGGTTGCAGCTCATTCTGGAAAAAGGAGAGACCTCATTCGAGGTAGGGATTTTATACTTAATTGTATTGCATTGAACAATTTTTCAAAAATTGTATTTTTGTGGGTTGCCATATATGAAAAATGAGGGAACTATTCGACAACACATCCAATTTTAGGTTATATGTACCTAAATTTTACATGTTTACATTTTGGCATGCATGATGTTTTCTCTGTTGGTGATTGTTGATTTGAGAGATGAATCATCTTGATGTTTTGGACTGTCTCAGTGTTAAAGAATTATGAGGCTATTCTGATGCATATTTTATTGCGTTAAGATGGTTGTTTGCATGTTACAAAAATAGATAATAGGGCAAGTGATGACGCGCTCCTTGGGTTTTGAATCCCTAAACCTAATCAAAGTATTTTGATTATGTATGGGTTATGTCATTGTGGAGCCTTGCTTGCCGGCAACTCAGGTGATAAGCCAGGTCTTTCAACTGTTGTCATTTCTTCTGCCTGGCTCATGAGGTGTTCCCTGAAAACAATCATCGTCTTTCTATGTGTTTGATTGGAGTTGTTCTTGTGTGAATCTCTATTTTCACTGATGATTGTTTTCAATATAAAATTGTGACAAAGATATTTTTGTATTAGATGTCTATGTATACAACCATGTTTATAATTAATATCTTGTTAAAGGCCTTTGAAGCCAGTTTTCTTTAAAATGGTGATAGGGATTTTAAAAACAATTTTTAATTGATGCACGTTTCTCTAGATTATGGTTTTGATGAGAAAAGGTAAAACAAGTTTTACATTGCATTACATTTAGTATAAGTTTTCTACTGAATTAGTCACTCACCTCAACAACCCCTTCTCTATAGGTACAGAAAAGAGTAGATAGGACTCTTGGTGGTCATGCTGAGGAGCCGCCATCCTTTTATTTGTTTCCTTACTTGTATTGAATTACTTGGTGAGGATCCTGTTTTGGACTTCCTATTGTACCACTTTGGATAGTATTGGATATTTGGAATTTGGATGTACAGTGCTGAATTTAAATTATATTGTTGCACTATTATCTCTCGTAATCACTATGTGGATCTAGACTCATCTCCTATGAGCTATGACTTTGATTGTGTTCAAGTCTTCCGCTATGAACCTAACTTTGGGTTGGGCGATTTGGTCCTCTCCGAGGATCAGGTCGTTCAACTTGGCGTTTCTGTTAGGCTCACCTCTAAGTCATGACAATAGCGGTGCCATAATTCACAATTCAATATAGCAATCTGCGAAGGGCCAACAAGTCTATCTACAAACTAACAAGTAAAAGAAGAGGTTACCCATAACTGTCTTTCTAGCAACTCACTATTACTTATATTGGGATCTTATAGACACTTTTTAAATAACCATCAAGCATGAGGGCACTCTTGCCCACACATTGTAATCTTGAGATGTTAACACAACGCAACATACATCTTAAGAGAGTGTGATCTAACTAAAAGGACCTTGATAACAACAAACCTTCTTTTCGATGAGGCGTCATCCTACTGTGCATTGTTTGATCTCAAGTCGACAGTATGGGAATATAAGAATCTATGGCAGTCCACATCCAAGCCTCTTCAAATAAGTGGTACACAATATTTGTGTTGGATTGACAACCGATACTATCTATGAAAGTCTTCATTCTAAGGAGACACTAAGCTCCCTCTCTTAGGTCACTAATGTCCACACATCATAGCATACCACAATGTCATGAAGTAGCTTGCTTAAGACAAGAGCTCAAGGGATGGTGGAGAGCTGACACCATGTCCTCTGCTAAAAAACAATC
Source organism: Begonia loranthoides (assembly GCA_022433065.1). NCBI lineage: Eukaryota > Viridiplantae > Streptophyta > Magnoliopsida > Cucurbitales > Begoniaceae > Begonia > Begonia loranthoides. The sequence goes on from CM039483.1 coordinate 23,200,930, forward strand.
TAAAATATTATATCCTATTAAGAAGTGACTTTCCTTTCATGATAGGAATTGTATAATCATGTTGTGCACATGGTTGGCACCACTTAACATTTCTATGGCTCCTCAACGGCCTCTTATGATCATAATGGACTATAACAATAGCCGGATCATGACACCATGCATTGACAAACCAATACCTCAGTTGTAATACCCAAAATTTTCACAATTTATTATAATATGACAATTTCGAATTTAACAGATTTATTAGTGTCACAATTTATGAATTTTTAATAAAAGATTTAAAGTATTAGAATTATTAAATAATTTTGGAATTATGAAAGATTAAATAAATAATTTTATTTTACAGGTAATAAAATAAAATAAGAATTTTGAAGAAATTAGGAAAACCGAATATAATAGAATTAGTAAAGAATAATGTGAGAATAATCTCCGGCTAAGAAAATTTTAAATTTTTATTTAGTTATTTTTGAATTCTGGAATTTAAGGAAATACTATGAAGGGATGATCAAATACTTCAGGAGTCGTTGGATGGGGTTTAGGAATGGTTGCAATTGATTAGGATGGAGAAAGATGCTTCACAGAAGTGTTTGATGTGGGAGGATGTTGGACTGTTGGATCGGTTTAGCAAAATCAACACGGATTGTTGGATTTTAAAAAATAAAAAATAAAAAAGATGATTCCGCGGGAGTGTGATGTTGTTTGAGTGCTGGAAAGTTGTAAAATCCGTAAATTTTTTTTTAATAAATTCAACATGTTATTTTTTTATTGTTTTAAGTCAATGAGTTGAAAAGTTGACTCGATTTGTCATGTAGCAGCCACATGTGAGTTTTCGGTCAAATAGTCAAAATCGATAAATCGTGAACTAGGCAGATTGCCAAGGGATGCTCCCCGGTGGACCACAGGGGGGCCCTAGTCGACTACATAGTGAATTTTGTCATGTTTATGGGCCGTTTGTGCATCAGTTGGGTTCCTAAACTTGGTATATGACCCTTCCACCTGTCCCTTGTGACTTTCTGATGGAAATTCTTGTCCTTTGACATGGTTTTAGCCTCATTTCGGTTTATGGATTTCGAGTCAATCTCCAATAAAAGTCATACTTGATTGACTTTAGCTGGGTCTCCTTGATTGTGAAGTCTTAGATGGTTACGGCTATGTCTTATCGACTGCTGATAGGTTTCGATTGGGCGTCAACGTATATCGTCGACACTGAATGGTCTCGGTTGATCGTCGTTGAGCCTAGTCAAAGCTGCAAGGTCCCCGTTGACCTTCGCTTTGCCTCGATGACTTTGAGTGGTCGTGGTTGACCACTGTGATGCCTTGTCGATTGTTGTTGGGTTTGAATGGCCTCAGTCATGTCTTGACTGCTGAGTTGTTCTGGTTGAGTGTGTCGTGTTCCATTGACTTTCAATGTCTCTAGTCAACCGGTGGGTCTTTTTTGGTTGTCGGTTGAGGTGTCGAGTCGACTGTGATTATGTTTTGGTCAACCGCACTGTTTGTTTCTCGGAGTTAGGTTGACCAAACTTCGTTCGACTTCACCAGTCATACCTGGGTTTTGGTCTGGTGTTTCGGTCTAGGACCCTTGATGTATTCCTATATTTGAGTTCTGGTTTGGGACTAGTGGTTGTCCCTAGAAACCATCTTGGATTCCTAGTCTTGATTGGAACTTATCAGTTTACCATGTGTGATTATTAGGATGTTGACATCGGCCTTGTTATAGGTTCTGGAGAAATCGCTGGTTTTGACCCTCACTTGTGATGGTGCGTGGAGCTGGCTAGTTGGTAAGGTTGTCGTTGTCATCATCGAGGTAGTAATTTTTATATTTTTCTACACTGCATTGTATCATGTTTTCAAACTAATATTTTGTCGGATACCACACTTGAAAACCCAATGAGGACTGTTCGACAGAATGTCCGTTTTTAAGTATACATATTTTTTTTGACGTTTACTTTATCGTACATGGTTCTATTGGTATCCTATGCATCTGTGTATATATATATATGTTGGAAGGATGAATCCTCATCTTCTTGATGCTTCGAGCAGTTTTGGCACTAAAAAATTATGAGGCTATCTCGTACAATCTTTTACTACGAGAATATTGATTGTTTATACGTGCAAATGGGTGATAGGGCATTGGTGACATGTCTTCTGGTTTTGAGCCCTAGAAGTTGAAATGAAGATGAGACGGTGATGCGTGTCATTGGGTTTCGAGCCCAAGAACCTGCCCTGGGTTTTTAGTCACACAGATTGAAGGTTGTTAGTTGTGAAGTTTTGCTCACCTAGTACCTCTCCATTTGATGGGTGGCGTGATGGTTCGTAGCTCGGCTCGTCAGCAACCCTCATCAACTTAGATCGTATAGATGGTTAGTTGAGCAGCAATCCATCATGAGCAACCTTATCTATTATCATGATTATACGAGTCTGGTCAGCGTTGAGCTTTGGCTCGTTGGCAACTAAAGTGATGTGATGAATCTCTGGATCACCGTTGTTTTGATTTCATCTGTCTCATAAGGTGTTGCTTTCGACAGATGGTCACCTTTCGATGGTGTGTGTCAGATGGGTCCTTCTGTCACCATCCCTTTCACTGATGACATTTTTGCACGAAAAACGATGTTGACATATTTTGCAATATAGTTGTCTATATATACAATGAATTTTGATGAGGCCACATTGAGGGCTATGGGCCGCTTTAATAAAATGATAAAGAGGTTTTAAATGATTTAAAATTTATGTACGGTAAATAAGAAGTATGACAATGGTTTTCAAAAGGATAAGAAAATTAGATTTTCGCATGCATTGTATTTAGTATAGATTGTCCCACTAAGTTTGTCACTCACCATTTAGACTATATTTTTCTCCAGGTCTGATGTTTAGGCCTGTACAGGATCCTTGCAAGACGTCTACTCGTGTCTCCCTTCGTGTGCTTCGACTTCCCCTTGGATGGGTGAAGGTTCATCGACGATCCCTCCGTCTCAGGTACATTTGGGATTTGTGGTTTGGTGTTGTTCAGTTTAATTTTTGTACAGTACATTCTTTTGTTTATTATTATACTATATGGACTCTTGTTAATCACTCTGTGGATCATAACACATGTGATTTGGGTTTTGGGCCATGTTAAGACTTCCACTTCTTCCTAGCCTTGGGTTGGATGATCAAGTCCTATGTTAGGATTGAGTCATCTGACCCAGCAATTCTGTTAGGACTGCCTCTGAGTTGTGACAAGTGTTAGCCTAAGTGTGTTAGGCATATTTATATTTTGATGATGAACATTTTAACTAAAGTGTAAAAGTTGTTTATTCATTGAATTTATAATTATCGTTTTTAATGTTTAAATTGGAAATACCCTTGATCAAGGGTATTGGGATTGGTTAACATGTTTCTCTAAGTCTATGCAGTGATATTGAAGACTTGTATGACTTAGAGGATGCGTCTTGTGGAAAATTAAAGTGCTATGTAATCATGCGGACGCGGATTGATAAATTGCGGACGGCGCGGACGCCATTTCCAGTCGTTCGTTTTGAATCTGCCATTTTGGAGATTCACGCGGATGTGTCACACGGACGAGGCGGACGCCATTTAGCGTCCGCGTCCCTTCAGCGAAGCGGACGGGAGAAGAAGCTGAGGACGCCGCGGATGCCAATCCGTGTCGTCCAATTTGAATCTGTTTTCAGAGCTCACGCGGACGATTCATGCAGACGTTGCAGACGCCAAATTTTGCGTCCGCTTTGCCTCTGTCCAATTTTATTGAAGATGCAGATGACACATGCGGACGAAGAGGACGATAGAGTTGCGTCCGCAAATACGAAGTTCTCACAACGGCTAGTTTCCAATGGTCGAGGAGAGGACGATCCTAAAGGTTACAAGGACGTCTGCCCCAAGCACTTCTATAAAAATAAGTGTGCTGAAGAGATGATCAACTTATGCCATTGCTAAGCGAAGCTCTGCCAAATTTCTGACTCAACATTGCGTACGAATTTGAGTGCTAAAAACTTCCTCCAATCTATTTGTTTGGTATTTATTGATTGAAGTGAGGATTGTTGTATTGGTGAGAGCTCAACTTTTTGAAAGAATATTGAGTGATTGTAAAGGTTCGATTGACACCCGTGCAAGTTCAATCAAGTATAACCGGCGCGGTTTATTGAATATATCTTCAAGGGAGGACCTTGAAGCGCGGACGTAGGTGTGCTTTGCCGAACCGCGTTAACAACTCGGTGTCACAATTTCTAACTCTATCTCTTGCATTACTTATCATATTGTGATTAATTTGATATTAGTTAGAAAAATTGTTATTGCACGAAATTGAGTAAATAACCTAATTCACCCCCCCTTTAGGTTAATTCGATCATATAATTGGTATCAGAGCGGGTTAGA
>CM039483.1:23210173-23296608 GCA_022433065.1 Begonia loranthoides
GGTTAATTCGATCCTACAACAAGAGTACTGACTGTAGGATTAGATTAGTGGAAGGAACGGGGACCATTAGATTTATGAAAGATTCTTCCATGGGAGCATTGGATGCTGCTCGGGCGTGAAAGAATGTTGGGCCATTAGATTTAGTTTAGCAGAAGGATTGTGCCCCCCCCCCTTTAGGTTAATTCGATCCTACAACAAGAGTACTGACTGTAGGATTAGATTAGTGGAAGGAACGGGGACCATTAGATTTATGAAAGATTCTTCCATGGGAGCATTGGATGCTGCTCGGGCGTGAAAGAATGTTGGGCCATTAGATTTAGTTTAGCAGAAGGATTGTGAACTGTTGGATTAGGAAAAGATTCTTCCGCGTAAGGGAAAGATTCATTCAAGAGCATTAAAGTTAGGAGCGACGTCATTTTATGATTTAACGTGTTTTTACAGCTGTGTTTGTGTCCGCTACAGTGTTTTATGTAATGGAAACGTCTTTGTTAGATTTATTGAATTTGTGGTATGCAGGAGTGTTAGCATCTGCGCATGGATTTTAGCAATAGAATAATACATGTGGCAGATGGTGAGCTTGCGAATTGGAGTTTCCGCAGGAGCGGTGGCTTCTGTGGAATGGTAGGCATCCACGGTTGTTTTGGTGACTGCGAATGTGAGTTTTAGGGCTGATGTGGTTGTTGGCCATTGGTCGAGCAGGTTGTTGCAGACGTCCATTGCGGTTGTTCGGGCGTCCACTGTAGCTTGGACAAGTTTAAATTAAGGTAGTTTTCCAAAAACTCACAAGCTACAATACAATCCTTAGACTGTTTAGGAAAATATAAAGTTTAGATGCGATTTTGTGGGATTTTATCCCACAAAACTTTCTTGTTTTAGGTATATAAATATAATACTTGGGATTAAACCTTATTCTCCCAAGAACCCCAAGACATAGAAGTTTCTCTCTCTAGATCTTGGGTGAATTCTTCTCCAAGTTTTGAAGGTAGGTTGCTATTGTAAGGATTCGATACTATTTCTTAGACTGCATAGTGTTAAAGTTATTTCTCTTTATTAATCGACTCTTTGTTTGTTTCAAGGAAAATTCGTGTGTTGAAGATAGTGAACAGTCATACCTTCGTAAGAAATTCAAGTAAGAGATGTTTTGTTTGGCCTTTGGCTGCATCACAAAATACTAAGTCAATGTAGAGTTTTTTGCTGACTGTTTGATATTGCTGTGGTTTGAGGATGTATTGACTGTTCTTACATATACTGTTTTCTATGAGTTATGTTTCATGCAATTTATATATTGTTTCTATGAGTTGTGCTTCAGGCAATCTAGATACTACTTTGACTGTTTCGGCATGTTTGATGATACTTTTGAATAGTATGTTACATTTCATTAACTTGAGATTATGCCTACTGTTATATGTTCATGCACATTAGATTGTTATCATGTATTATGTATGTTTCATGTATCATGTTTTTCAAGAAAAGAACGAAAATGATTTACATGCATATGTTTTCATGTAAGAAAGACATAGCAAAAATACATGTTTTTACGAAGGGTTGAGGAAAAGTTGTCCCAAATGTTGGTTCTATGGGGGATAAGCCAATTAGCCCGGTTGGATCGTGGCTTGGTCGAAAATCACCAAGTGGTAGTGCATAACACTAACGGAGATCCCGATAATGGGGATTGTCTTACCGAAGTTCATGAAACTCAGTGGTGTGTTTCCCATAGTTATATCTACTCTTCTTGTAAGAATCTCGACAAAGGTTACAAGGTAGTAAAGAGATAAATAAAGAAATAAAGAAATAACAAAAATACATGTTTTTACGAAAGTGCATTGCATACTCTTATATTATGTTGTGTATCTCTTACTGAGTATGAGAATCAAAGTTTAAACTTTGTGATGTAAGGATTAATGAACTCACTAAGAAACATGATGATAGAATAAATGGATATCACAGTTGAAAAGGAATTCTCATTAGCGTAGTTAAAGTATTGTCGAAGCAAAATTGATCTGTGAGTGAAAATTTAAAGAAAACATAAGAAAAAGAAAAAATTTATATTTTAATTATACTTTTAATAAGTTGAATTTTTAGTTAAATTATTTATACTTATATCTATGATGAATTTTGCTACGTTGGATTTAAAAGAGATTTATTTTAAAGACTTTTGTTGTGTACGATTTTAAAGACACGATTGTTAAAAAAATAACAAAAAAAAATTTTATTGCTTCAAGACGTTACTTAAGTAGTGTTAGCGGTGATCTTTCTAGAGTTAGAGGCACCATGTTGTGAGTCCCTTGTTATAACTGTGACATTTTTTATGTTTTAATTTAGGGAAAATGACAAATCAACCATCGTGGTTTTAAGTTAATGACAAGTCAACTACTGTGGTATAAGTTTTAACAAGTTAACCACTAACGTACGTGTAAATGACAAACCGAAGTGGTCAATCGAAGGAGTAGTTGAACATTCGAGTGCAAGGGAGGGTAACGAAAAAGGCAAAAGTGAGAAGAAAGATGAAGTATGGTAAATGCGAGAAAGAAATTACAAGAAAGTAAATGCGGAAAAGAAATTACAATAAAATAAATGCGGAAAAGAAATTGCAAGATAGTAAATGGTAAGTAAAAGAAATAGATAGAATTTTTTTTTTTTCTCACGTGTTTACTCTCGTAATTTTGGCTTTTACAATATGTACTTGCTCTCTTGCCTTTTACCACTCAGTCTCTTCTTTAGGTTCTTTAAGAAAGGACTCAACCAAGATTTAAATAAACGTTGCAAGAAAATTTCAAACTTTTCAAACTTTTAATCCAACGTTCAAGAATGATTAGAATGCAAGCCACGAAGATGCTTACTAGAATCAATCTTTGACGCAACGTTTCGAATGAGTTGGATGTTTGAAAAAGGGGTACAAGACAATCACCGAAATGTGACACCTTGAAACAAATAAGGTACTTCACAAGAATCGAATTTTCTTTCTGGTGAAAATTTTGAAATTTGAAGACAAAGAAATCCAACGAGAATATCAAATGATACAAAGTTTTCAAGCACTTTTGTTCTTTTCTCTTTTTTTTTTTTTTTTTTTGAATTGAAACAAACTTTGAAAGAAACTTTGAAACTTGACAAAGAACACACAAACAACAACAATATTTTTTTTTTCTGAACAGAATGAAATATTGAAACTTGAAATTTCAAAGGACAATATATATATATATTTTTTTCAATGAAATCCCGATACTAGAGAATTTCAAAGTTCACAACACAAGAACAATAATGTTTTTTTTTTTTTTATAACGGAACACAACAAGAACGATATTTTTTTTTTTTTGAATTTTTTTTTGGATAAGAAAACAAGACAATAACGATAGATAGAAAACAATAAAGATAGCGTTTTGAATCGTAGGCAAACAAGCTCTGATACCAAATGATGCGAACCACGGATATGGAAGATCCGAAACCCGACAACAATGCGGAACTTTCCCAAGACGCCTTGATGATTCAAAAAGATTAAAAGTTCGACCCGTTATCTATAAAGAGATAAGAACCGAGACTATCAAGAAAGGAGTTTGACCCGAACCAAACTTGTTGGTTGAACCAAAGCTATCAAGTATGATCTTCTCAAGCAACAATTCAAGAAGATCAAGCCCTCCAAAGAGAACTCAAGAAGAGAATGCAAAATGCTCTCAAGACACCACAGCGGCGTCCTGACTAATTTTTAATGGCGAACGTCACTGCGATGTTAAATTTGTCATTTTCTCATACGTTAGTGGTTAACTTGTTAAGACTTAAACCACAGTGGTTGACTTGTCATTGACCTAAAACCACAATGGTTGATTTGTCATTTTCCCTTTAATTTAAAACTATGGTTTATTGAGTTCAACATCCTTATGTTTTTTTCTCTTAGCCGTTCACCCGTCTCTCATCTACAGTGATGTCTATGTTTTGAATTTCTTCTTTTGTACGTAAAACAATGGTTGTCCACAGTTTTCTTCTTTATTAGCGGCTGTTGTTCCTTTTCTTATTTCTGTTAGTACAGTCGACATCAGATCATTGATGGAAGGTGAGTGACTGTTGGATCGTTACCCTGATCTTCTTCTTCCTCATTCGTCCTTTTACCTTCTTCTCCAATGGCACTTCTTCAAGCTATGCTTATATGGTAGATCAAACATTGATCAATGGTCCAATTTTATACATAAAATATTGTTATTGTAGTTGAAATTTTTTTAAGAAGATGATGGATGCTTTTGGATATTTTGATAGGGGAGTTCACGTTTTTGAAAATTTGTGTAGCACAGAGAGAGAGAGAAAGAGAGAGGGAGAGAGAGAGAGAGAGAGAGAGAGATCAAACAGCTGTATCATATCAACATGAGAGTAGCTCATTTTCTGGTTACATACACCAAATTATAGATTGTAGGCAGTAAAACACAATCCACCCATGAAAGTACAACAATCCTTCAAGGCTGGAGGCCAAAGACATTGGTGGCAAAGCTCATTGCTCACTTGTTAAAGAATAAACTCCTCTTCTTTCCCTTCCTTCTCTCACCAGCCTGCAGTGCAAATGCCAAAATAGGACTTCCACTTCATAATTCATCCCTTCTGTTTCTCATGCTTTTGACCCTTACTTTACATAAATGTCTTATAATTGCATCTATTTAAGTAACTTATACAGTCTTCATTACATGTCAGAAGGACAGAATTCCTTTTTTCAGTTATTTTTATTACATCATACATCCTTTTTTTTTACTTCAGAAACTAAAAGACAGGATAATAAAGCTTCAAAAAACAAGAAATATAATCCTAACTGGCCGCAATACCCTTCCAAATGACTCAAAATACATGATAATGAGAAGAAAAAGAAATCCAGTACAGTCTTTCTCAGTTATCGTCCTATTTCTATCTCATTCTCCCTATTAATTATCTCCATTCATCTCAAACGTAGCTTCATTTGATTTATTTATTGCATTAGAAAAGGGAAAGAACGTTTAGTCTCAAGGAAAACATAAATTATGCCATCCCAGTTAATTTAAGCAAGTCATACCTTCCGAATAAATAATCTCAAGGTGAGCACTATTGTATCCCTGGAATTGGAAAGAGGCAAGGAAACACCGATTAATATCCAACCAAAATACAATGAAAGAAGTCGCATTGTAAAAACTGCTCACACTTCCGCATTTATTGATGGAAAACTTTTTCACAAGTTAAGAGTTTAGACAAAATATGCAAAAAAAAACTTATTTTATAACAAAGCATGATTATACTCTGGTGCTTTCTTTTTTATAAAAAATATTTTTTTTATTAAACAATTATGAAATGTACATAAGAAAAGGAAGATGAGAAATTTTCTAAATAAATATAAAGCAACCATACATTAAGATTTTTTTCATGTATATCCTATTAAAAGTAATCAAAGCTAAAAAGAAAGCAGAACTCCTAAAATGCTTATAGTATACCCACCATGCAACCATGAAATTCATATTAACTACAAGTTATCATTATTCATCTGTCATGTTTTAGAGAAGAATAACATTATTTATTTATTTATTTTTATAAAAACCAAAATTCATTAAGAAAAAAATATACAAAAAGATGGGAGAAAAAGAAATCCTCCCTCACAATGATCTTGAGATATTAGTGGAAAATAATTTCTCTCAAATGTGGGAGAGAATTAAACTAAAATGACAACTCCTAAAATACTCAAGAGTTATAAGTCCATTTGACAATAAGAAAATTAATATTATCTCATAAATCACTATTAAGATATTTATCTTCAAATAAATCTCATTGTGATGAATCTAAATAGCTTAATAGATAACTATAATATCGCGTCTCCAAAGTAAAATTCTCTTCTTATATCTTATGTCCATAAAAGAAATATCATTGATGATACTCTTAATATTAATGTAAATTCTCATCGACTTGTTGAAAGAAGAAAAGAAACGCACTCAGAATCGTCTAGCCACTTCACATTAGATGATAATGTGATTGTTAGTTTCGCACTTAGCCTCATAAAAAGGATAACAATGTGGACAAAGGGCTCTAGAAGGATTTTTTTTCTGATTCTAATCACTTGAATACAACTTTATTTTAACCAAAACCCAAGCAAAAGTTCTATTTTGGAGGGAACTCCTTTCTTCCATATGAATTTGTAGAAAGGAAAGTTGACAAATGAAGGAAAAAAAATTGAGATGAGAAATTAGCAGAGGGATCCAAAGTCCATCTACAATAATCAATGACATTGTCTCTTGGGGAAAAGGTACTGATAGTCGCCTCAAGACCGTCCATGCTGCATAACTATGTGCTAGTCATATCTCTTCAAAAAGTCAACACCCAAGAGTTATTATGCGATTGAGTCGTGTTGTAGAGGGAGGCAATAGATTGATTTTTTGTCATAAGAGGCGAAAAATGTCTGGAAATCTAAAATATGAGGGTGCATCTCCCATCCATCTATCCTTCCAAAAGTGGATCGAGAATTCGTCTCCCACTTTAAATTTAATACAATCTTGAAAAGATGTAAAACAAAGAGAAAGATGTTTACATAAATTATGAAAAAAGACACGATTAGTTGGATTCGTTGCCTAATAAAAAGTCTGAGTACTATATTTGCCTATAATCATTGTATGCCATAAAGAATCACACTCCCAAGGAAATCTCCAAAGCCATTTTTCAATAACGCCTTATTTCTTACTTCAAAGTCACCCGTGGCCAAACAACTTTGAGATTTTGAATTAATCCAAGAATTCCAATGGATAAGATGAAGTTTAGTGTCCTTATCATTCCCTTCTCCAAAAAAAGTTTCTGACCAATTTATCAAGCATAGTGGTCATTTTGCAAGGAAGCTTAAAAAAAGATAAATTGTAAGTTGGGAAATTTACATCCCCTTGGAAACATAATTTTTTCCACCAATCCAATCTCTTCCTCACTTTTTGAACCACTACCAAAAAGAAACCAAACATTTTGAAATTTAATTTGAGACCGGACAACAAACCAAACATTTTCACAATATCAATCAAATTTTGAACCTGTGTTCCATCATTAATTGAGAAAAGAATAGTTTCATCAGCAAATTGAAAATGAGATACATGGAAGACATCATACCCTACTTTAAATCCTTTAGTTAAATTTAGAAATTTGTTTCTCTCTAACATCTTTCCAAGAACATGATAAGCCCATGGTTAGATTTACCTATTCTAGAAGAAAGAAGTAAAACAGTTACTTACGGTTTAGTTGTTACGGACCATAAAAAGTTGTATATTAGTGAAGTTGAAGAGAATAGAAAGGGTAGCTAGAAGCTCGAAGTTTGGAGATAGAGTGGCCTAGTAAGAGAACTAGGAGGTGAAGGTACGGTAGGTGAACCTATCGAGTCTGTAAGATTCATTTTCAAGAAATAAAAGTTCATTCTTCTCAATTCTTAACAAATTGGTATCAGAGTCGATTTCTTCTGGGAGAATGATGACGCGTTTGGAAGCTCAAAAAGAAAGCATGGCAAAATGGTATAAAGATTTGTCGAATATGAAGGAAGAATTGAAGAAGATAGCGGATACCAACGATGGAACGGAATTTGTCACTTTTACAAGAACAAATGGCAAAATTACTCAAAAAATTAGATGCGCAACAAAATCCATTAGAAGCACAGGATGGAATCCGTAGCTCAGGTGCTGAAAGAGATTTATTTTCGGGAGAAGAAAGACCGAATATGACAAGATTTCTTACCAAGAAGATTGGAGTTACCAGTCTTCAATGGCACAGACCAGAAAGGTTGGTTATTTCGGGCAAAACGTTACTTCTACATTAATCGATTAAGCGATTCAGAAAAGTTAGAAGCAGCAATGGTCTGTTTTGAAGGTCCCGCACTATCTTGGTACCAGTGGGAAAGTGGAGTGCGGCCTATACGCTCGTGGAAGAGCCTCAAGAAAAGGATTATGGACAGATTTGGTCATCATTGTTCAGGGATGGGATGCGATCGGCTTTACTCTTTGAAACAGGAAGGAACAGTAGAAGAATACCAAACTCAATTTGAGGCCAAGCTTTGCTGAAATGTTGACTCTGTCACCTCAATGTTGTTAGATCGAAATAGTGACTAATTCAAAGATTGAACTTTGACGCGAGAATGGAGGGATGGCGGGATGAATTCGACAGAAGGGAACAAGCTGGTGTGAAAAATTGCCTAAAACAACCCTCAACGTCATTGACTGCCTTCAACGAAAAGGAACACTCTAACTTAATTGAAGGGGAGTTTTTTGCAGTCTTGCTGATTATTCATTTCTCCAGGAAGAGCAGTGACAAGACTACAATAGAACAAACATTCGCTTGACTCTCACAAAGAGCAAGGAATCATACACAACTCATTCAGATGGTAACAAACCAATTGAATTCATGGGATTTTTCACTGAAGCAAAGAGAAACTCAAAGGCTTGTTATTTTAATTAATCAAAAGTCCACCCTTAACAAAGCTCCCAAGTGAGATATAAATACCACCACAAATTATGGTTAAGTCCTAATGATCATAATTCTAAAACACCTTTAAAACAACCACACACACACACACGGCTAGAACAAACTCTAGCCGAAACAATCCAAAATAACATTGAAAACCAAAATAAATTATAATAAAATAACTAAAAATAATTTTCAAACAAAATAAGATCTCGCGCTACATCAAGACCTTGAGTTCAATCCCGAGGATCTTCTTTCAAATAATGACACTATTCTCCCAAGCAAAGAATGTCTCATCAGTTAACCATTGGTTCAATCCATCATGGATCTTCAATTCACCGTGTTTTTTAAGCCTCACAACTTTGTAAGGCAATCTGAACTCACTCAGCTTCATCATTGTTCCTCCTCTACTCACGACTGAAAATGAATTGAAGGTCGAACCCAAAGTCTTACTAGTGGTTCAATAGTGTATGACTGAAAATTTTGCTAGAATGTAAGTTCCGATATCGTGAAAGGATCTTTCAACTGATGATGCAACTTAAGAGAATTTTGACGTTATTAATCACCGGTTTCCCTAATTCCATCTTGTGGACAAGGTGAAACTTTGGACAAAGATATGGATAAGTAACCACAGTTGCAATTCATGTATGCAATACGGAAGAGAGAGGAAAATCAGCCATGAAGATATGTTAATTATTATTTATGTTTTTATTATAGTTTATTTAGTTACTATAATTATTTTATGATTAATATTTGTGGAGTGAGTTTTTACAGGAATTAATGTTGTTGTCTGGGTTGGGGTATTTGGAGATGTTTGGGGGGAAATTAGAGGGTCTTCTACATTTTTTGGTGGAAAATATTGGTTTGGGAGAGAATAGAACTCTCGCAATTCTGTCCCCTTTGTTCATTATATTTTCATTGTTGTGCTGGTGTGGTTATTCTGTTTGTTGCAAAAGCTGGGGCCATAATCTCACATCATCGAAATTCTTCCCGTGCCTTTAGGATGGTAAATACTTTTATAAAAATGAAAACCAACATGGTTGAAGTCAATTTCGTATAAAAAATCATTTAACTTTGCTTCCTGCAAATTAACAGCACCCAGCTTTTTGTTGACGAGAAGATTATTGATTCAACCTGTCTTTTAGCTAATTCCAAATGTTTAACACTTTTTTATAAGAATTGATTTGTATTCAACATCAAAGCGACAAGAATTTGGAAGGAGACAGCTCCACCAAACCAAAACCAATTAACAAAAACAATATCTCTACAGTTGGAATGAACCAAACTAAAATTGTACCTTTTAAACTATTTAAAACTATAATTTCACTCAACAATGAAAAAGTTCACACTATCCCCTAAGTCATGGTTTCGGAAATTTATTCACAAAAATAATTTCATTATGGAGTCAAATAATTCAAAAGATAGTTATAACTCCTATTTATGTAGAGGAAAAAAACTTAAAGTTTACTGTTTTAGAGAGAGAGAGAGAAGGACGAGAAAGTAAGGTCTGTAATAAGGTTAAACACACACACAAGCATTCAAATAAAAGCTTTGTTGTTATAAGATCACTACAATCCAAGGTTCATGGCATGAGAACCATTATGGATGAGACATGCAGGGGACATTGAATATTAAAGAATTTAGGATAAATGTCAGTTGTTTATACGAATGCTTGGTTAGCTATTAATTTTAATATTTGTAATTATTATTTTATTATTTGAATAATTGTTACAATTGGAATTGTTAAGTAGTTGAGTTTAATTTGGAGAATTGTTAGGATATATTGATTCATCGCAATGAAATTCGTTTTTAAGATAAATCTCTGAATATTGATATATTAGATAACGTTATTTTCTTATTAATAAATAGACTTATATTTCTAAGTATTTTTAAAGTTATCATTTAACTGTGATTATTTCTAATTGGAAAGAAATTATATTTCACTAAATTATAGAGGATCTTTATAAGGGAGGATTCATATTCCTCGGACACTATATTCTTTTCTAAATAAATTTTGTTTCTTATAAAAAAAATTGTTATCTAGTTGAGATCCTAAGTTTAGGAAATGTTGTTTTTTCGTTATGTATTTAAGCTCTCCCACCATGCAATAATAAACCAAGGTTATTCGAAATCAAATTACTGTGGCTCATTCTCACCCTAAGAGGGATTTTATTTACTTAACAAATGCAATAGCTATGCCTGGGACCTATCAACCACTTACCGGCTTATATCATCAGAGCTGTTATCTGTTCGGAAGTGATCAACACCTCCAGCACTGATTATTGAAAACTCTGTTGGACTTCCAGGGGGAATTTCAACCTACATGGTAAGGAAAAATGTAAACAATTACAGCAATAATCCCCTTAAGCCATTAAAAGAAGATTAATTGCAACTAGTTTGACAAATGATTGTACAAAAGCTGTACAAATCAAGGACTCACTGATGAACACATCATCTATTAAAGTTTTAGTCATTTATTTATGTTTGATTTGTTTTATTACAGTTTGTGTTAATGGGTCAATCGAAACATCTCTCTTTCAACTTTTCCGTTTTAGTTTGTACTCATGATTTTAAACTCTTGACTTTCTAGTTCTTGTTCTTTCATTTTCACAGGTTGTGTTAATTTCTACTATTTAAAGTCATATATTGAAACAAGGATAATTATTATGTGGATTATGATGAACATTACCATGGAAAATGACAGCTTTAGTCTTTTAACCCCTATCTCTTCTGTCTTCTTCTTCTCATCTCCATCTCCTAATTACTTTTTTTTTCTTACTAGTTAATTTCTTGTTCTTGCTAAATCAATTCCATTTTACACCAAATTAGTATCAGAGCCTAATTTTATTGTTTTCTCAAACAATAGATTCCGGAGCCCTAACTATAAAATTTCATGGATGGAATTTGTTTGCTACAATTTTGTGCATCATTTTTCCTTCAATACAATCTAGTTTTGAAGACCAATCATCTCCGCACATTCTGCGCATAGAACAAAAACTCAGAAACCATTCTATGGCGAAACCAAGACCAAGCAACCCATTCATTTCAGACCCTTCCAAAGGATCCCTTCCCCATTCCCAAAAATAACAGAGGAGATACAATCAGATTGAAGCCCTCTCTGCCATTAAAGGCATTCATCTCCCTCACTTGGCTTAACAATTCCAAAGATAGAGGATTTCAAGTAAATTTCGGTCCGGACAAAGTCTTTTCTTCGAAAGATAATGATCTCTAAACTGAAATATCACCAACAAAAGTCTCATTAATAATGACGACGTTACTGCTCTTTAAATGCAGTTTACTCAACGCAAGAAAAATTTTCCAGCACTGGGAAAACCCATGAAATTATGGTGAAGTGCAGCGGAGAAGAAGAAAATTCGAAATGACCTATTCCATACATTTACATCAACGATAGCAAAAAAGATCTTCAAAATAAACAGATTATGGTGGAATTTTCATGGGAACCAAACAATGTTTTTTTTTGGATGAATTGTTGGTTGATATGATGTGGGACATTCACTGCTGGTTCTGTAATTCGTCAGTGGTTTTAGCCATATCCATGTTCAGAACAAGAAGTAAGAAACAATTTTGCTTCCATCAGAAGTGTCCCAGCACTCTGTTTCATCCCCGCTCACTATTGCAACAACATAAGAGAGGTCCTATTCCTATATTTTCTTGGTTCTTCACTAATCTAGTTTATGTAAAATATTATTGGAGTAGTTCGATCTGCAAATACTGACAGAACAAGGGCGAAGGCACATGATGAGCACTCAAAGAAAGAGGATACGGACTTGGATGACCTGATAACGAACATTGATTGAATTTCAAATCAGTTGGATGCAGCTGAGAGAACTCTTCAACAATTAATACAGGCACCCCAAGATATTAACTCCAGATATGATGTGCTAGCAGCCATGGTTTTACAATCAGTGGGAATATGTTATCACATGCAACGTTTTAATTGGAGATTCCTCTATGGGCTTCTGCAGTGATGTTCTATTAGGATACAATATTGAGTATGATTGGCAGGAAACTCAGAAACTATACACTGTAAGTTAAACAACTCTAAGTGATTTTGTTTATAAAATAGATGTGCACATCAATGATAACAAAAAATACAAATCAGAACATTTCGTGAGCATGAACAATGACGATTCAACCATGAACAATGACGATTCAACTTCTAGGGTCTCGGACTTAACAGCAATCAACTAACCACAAGTCGATGCTTGGGTCAAGGCCAGACAAATCATGATTGTTGCTTCCCTTTCCAATAATAACTTTGATAGTATGGAATTAGCTACACTATTTTTTTGGGGGTTCCACTTGAGATCAATATAGTCCTAGTTGGTTCTAATGGTGATGAAGACAATAGGCATACATTGGATGCACCCAATTTGGAGGAATATCTTAGAATCTACTTCCCTTTACAAATCCCCGTGCTTAGAGGCTAGCACTAAAACATTGTCACAATTGAAAATTGCAATTATATTTGATCCACGTGGAAGACATACATATTTTGTAATTGATGATATTGATTTGACAACAGCTTTGCTGAGTTTGTCAACTCGACAGGTCGAGTTTCTCCTACTCAAAAGAATTGATGAAGACATTATCTATTAATGTTTTAGTATGTTATTTATGTTATTATGGTTTGAGTTAATGGATCATCCTAAACATTTTCCTTTCATCTTCTAGGGTTTGGTTTATATTAATGGTCAGAATCTCTTGACCTTTAGCTCACGTTCTTTCATCTTCAAGTGTTGTGCTAATTTTTACTATTTAAAGTTATGTATTGGAACTTGGTTTATTACGTAGATTATGATCATTGTAATGATGAAAATAGCCGAATTAAAGAATCCGGAATGAATCAAATCTCCCCAAGTAGGATTCGAACCTACAACCAGTCAGTTAAATCTTATTTTTCTTTTTTCATTTCTATTTTATCACAAAATTTTTATGTTCTCTTCTTAATTTCTTGTTCTTTCTAAATCAAATCTATCATACATCACTCACAATACAATAGTCAAACATCACGAGGTTTCATTAAACTCTCTTTTTACTAATTCTTTTCGATAAATTATGTTTTTGTAGTAGCATGATACGTCACCACCTCTACAAGAATGACATTAAATTATAGGTTCTTTTAGAATTTCGTGTTATCTTTTAGTATTCCGTTGTTGTTAGTATCTTAGTATTTCGTTATGATCTTTTAGTATTTCATTACAGTTTTTATTTGAAGGAGCAGTTGTATGGGATTGGGGTATCGGGAAATTTAGGAATTCGTTTGTGGGAGAGCTAGCAGACCTCTCGAAAGTCTGTCACTTGTGGAAGAGCTAGCAGATCTTTACAACGTCTGTGTTATCGTGTAATCTTTTCTGTTTTTTATTGATATCTAACTTTGGTTCGTAACATAGCATTGAAGTACGACAAATACCTCAAAACAATATGATATACAAAATTAACATGATATATTTTTTTTTCTGCAGTTATTGCAACAGATTAAGCAATGAAGAAATCATACACTTGTGACTGATGAAAACTTTTCTGTCACCATGACACCATCAGGCCTTTTACATTTTACGCTGTAACCTTCCCTCTTGATGGTCAGTGTAGCTGGTTCCGAAAAATTAAGATATCCCGTCTATAACAGAATATTAAATGTTAAGATACAAATAAACTGGTAATAATAATGAAAGTTCACAAATCTGAAACTCCTAAAATGGCTCTCATTTTTTATAAAGCCAAAAGAAGTATGGATATTAGAAATTCTCACACCAAACATACCAATAACGATACATCAAATGAAACAAGACCACTGATAAGAGTTTTCTGTACGTAGTTGTGCATTGATGAATCTGGAAAGAGTGAAAACAATGGCAAAACATCTTTGAGAGCATAAACAAAAAGAAGACTCCCTATTTCAGTTGACGATAAGAATATTAAAATGAACAATATCTCGCACCTACACAAAATTCTAAAATCGTCGTGTGATAATAGGAATGGGAAGGCAATAGTAGGTTTCAGAAGTGAAAATTCCAATGACAAAGTTAAAATCCTAAGTTCACATGGAGTTTCTAATTAGCCACTCTATTAACCTAACTAATAAGAAAACAAATTCACTAATCACATATAAACAATAAAGGGATAATAGGGGTGACAACCATAACTGAACTAAATGAAAATAGAACTAAATACAAAAGAAAAAAAAAACAATCAGTTTCACCAGGAAAAATAATGCGCTGCATTTTCCAACAGATGGTATGGTTGTGTAACAGAACCATTCAACGTATGATGACACCCAAAACATTATATAAGACCAGTTCCAAATCCTCGTAAGCCATGCAATTTGTTAATATGAGAATAATTTAAGTTATTTATGCATTTATTGTAATTGTTTTTTTAGGTAACATTATATTAACTATCTTCCAAGAATTATGGTGAATCCCTTAATTTATGGATTTGATGTAAATATGTTAGAATAGTTCCTATATTAGTGCTAGAGATAATTTGTATAAATTTAAGTTGTTATGGAATAAATTAAGAGAATTATTCATTTGAATTCGCTGCATTATATTTGACATAATTCTTCACTTGTCATGTCCCATCTCACAAGCAACAAAAAAAGTAACTGATATGTAGACATTACCAATAAGTACAGAATTACTGAAAAAAGGAAATTCAGAGGATCATAATCGATTACTCACCACATGTGATCTTTTTATTCTCATTGGCAAAAACCCTTACAACCTCTCCCTGAAGTCAAAAGAAACTTACTATTAGAAGGGCAGTACATTAGATAAAAATTTCAGAAGCCCAGTTTCATTGCTGCTCCAAAGCTGTGGTCAAACTAACTAACATTAAAGAAGTGAATTGCCTAAAACACATCAGGTATGTTTTTCTCCCTTGTAGTATGAATTAAATGAATTGGGAAGCTTGAAAAATTCCCTAACATGACATAGATTTTAAGGAGTGGTTGCGAATTATAGCCACAAACCATTTTTATGACTCTAAGAATCAAATGAAGCTATGGGAATTATACTTTCATTGCACAGAAAGGAGCTTCAAGATAAATTTCATGATATTGATATTTTGAGGGAGAGGGCAGTTTTCTCCATGGTTAGATAGTTCAAACTTTTTTCTTTTTAGAAGGAAAAAAACTTGGATTGAAGACATAAAATGTATGAAAAAGGAGAAGAAATTCTTCAAAAAATACAACTTAAGATCTGGTATGTCCTTTCAATTAGAAAGCGGAAACAAATGGATAATCTCTTTAAGTATTTTAGAGTTACTTATTCACGTTGATTCTTTTAAAGTGGAAGATGATAACCATGAATTGAATTGTAATTACTCTTCAGAACTCTAATTAACTCCACTTATACATTTTAAGTAAATCAAGATTTTTGTTTCTTATCCAAAAAAAAAAAGAGGCAAACTGGCACCTGAGATCCCAAAGAAAAATAGAGGGAACAATGCAGGAACATAAAGTTCATACTGGAAATACATGAAATAGCACTTGCATTTTAGTTTTTGGAAGTCATATAGCAGAGTTTATACCTTGCGCTTCCTGTTATCCAGAGGTTGGACCTCAATAGCAAGTATTGTGTTAACGTCATCGGCAGTAACAATATAGTTTGGTTGCTTGGCTCCTATAATCCTAACCTCATTAAGGTCAAAATTTCAAAATCAGGAAGGAAAAATAATCTAAAAGGAAGGAAAAGCACCAATACCTTCAATATACTTAACAGATCCATCTTCCAAATGGCGCACCCACTATTTGTTGACAAAACGATTATTAAAAGATCAATAAGAGTCCATATGAAACATCTATGATGAAACATAGTTTAAAGTGTTAAAGTTGGGGCTATAAAAATGCACCTCAAAATTGCAGCTTGTAGTTCCATTGATCGAGTATCCACTTGCCTCAAGTTTTTGACCTGGAAAAGCTTCTCCTGAAATTTGGAGGCCCTGTATTGCAGGTAATGGATCATCATCTGCAGCTGCATTCAAAACCACTTATAAATCTATAGCAAAATTGGTACTCAACATGGGCTGGGATGGAGCACAAACCTTCCGAAAATGAAGATGAAGGTTCTTCAAGGACTGGAGGTAGATATGGAGAAAAAGAGGAGCTCGGATCATCAAGTCCAGAGGAAAAAGGAGAGTTTCCCGCACTCCAATTTGCAGTAGGTTCTTTCTCATTCTGGCCAACCTCAGCATCTGAATCATCTATCTCACTATTGCTCAGAGGTTCACGAAAAGTCACCTGTTTATTGGATGCTGCATCTATATAATGCATGCTGTGTTCAGTACCCTGAGTAGTAGGCATTGCAGCAAGATCATAGGGAACATTCCTAGCAAGCAATGGAGAAGAATGAGCAAAAAAAAACATTCGTCCAACAAGAGACTTTGAACTCAGCCTCATCATGAACAGGAAATCTTATGTTAATATTTTCGCTTTATGGTTGGAAGGAAAAACAATATAATTTAGGATTAAAGATCTCATTGCAATAATGCATGGAAAAAAGACAATTTTTTTTGCCGCTAGATGGGGAAATGCTTATGCTAATGGTGAACTAAACAACATCCACTTTTGTCTTTCTAAGTTGGATTGGTACACAAAATTCTTAAGCTCTTTTTGAAAAACCCTTTGCAAGAAATTGGGTACCAAATTCATGTTTATAACTTCCTTCTATTCTCAAACCGATGACCAAACCAAGGTTGTGAACCGAACCATAGGCCCTTTATTGAGGACTATTGTTAGCAAGCGGCTAACAGATTGAGGCATACAACTTCCCTTTGTGGAATTTTCCTGCTTTCGCCATTTGAAGTGGTTTATGGTTTCAATCATTTTACTCATATGGATCTTATTCCACTACCCCTTGACAGCATAGTTATCACCGATGGAAAGCTCAAGGCCGAGAAAGTTAAGGCCTTACATGAGTATGTGAAAAAAACTATAGAAAGGAATAATGAAGTTTATGCTAAGACAGCCAACAAGGGTAGAAACTAATGCTTTTCAAATAGGGAGACTTAGCGTGGTTGTGTACCTAAGGAATGAGAGATTTCCAAAGCAAAAGAAGTCAAAGCTTATGCCTAGAGCTCGTTCAAAATATTTGAGAAAATCATTGACAACACTTATAAGCTTGAGTTACCAGGAGAATATGTACCTTCAATGTCCAAGATCTTTCTCCTTACCTTGAAGAAGAAGTTGAGGAGATAGGATTTGAGGTCTAATCCTCTCACTAGGAGAAGATGACATGCCACAGGATCCCATCACAAGATCCCAAGCCAAACAACTAATTAACCATTATTCAGCTCTCTAATTTGTAAGTACTTCATTCCAAAATGAATTAGAAGATTCTCCTAGCACCAAGAATGGAGATATGTCAAACCATGTTCTCTAATGGGAGGTCACTAAGTTTGAGCTGAATGTTGCTTAATATGTCATTATTTGCTCAGGTCTAGCTTCCAATTTTGAAGGATGATCATCATAAATGAACACAAGGTCTTACTATAGTTTGAGACTTCATTTGTTGTTTATGAATTGTGTTAAGTTTGTTGGATTGTCTAGTTTATTTTACTTATTATTTTCCTAAGTTTACTTAGATAGAGCATATTTTAGCCGAGTGAGCGTATTTGTTCTTATAAGGGTATTTTTGTATTTTTTCATTAGGACTTTAACCCTAATTAGTGGTAGTATTTATATCTCACTTAGGGGCACTGTTATCAGTTTTGAATCCCAGATAATTAAGTTAGTTTTTGCTACCATTGCAAGTTTCTTACAAACGTCACCTCTCTTGGATTGTTGTCAATCTGTGTGTGTAATTCAGAAGTGTGAGTGTTGTGAGTGCTTCTTCAACTAGTTGCATCTTTCTCACTTTTTTCTAGGTGAATTCCTCAGCAAAGCCACAAAAACTCTCGAATTATCAAGCTAGAGTACAAATCCTTTTCAGCAAGGGTTGCCATAGAATTTCGGGTATAATTTTGTTACGAACCACTTAGATATCAATAAAAATAGAAAATTACACGATGATGCAGACATTCGAGAGGTTTGTTAACTTTCCCACAAGTAAATTCACAAATTTCCCGATACCCCAACCCCTTACAACTGCTCCTTTAAATAAAAACAACAACGGAATACTAAGAGACAATAACGGAATACTAAGAGACTAACAACAGAATACTAAGAGAAACTATAATTTAATTTACCATTTTTTTAGGATTGGTAATGTATCAATACTCCCTTCCCAAAGATGCACTTTGCCCTCAAGATGCATGATTTATGTACTTATTTCTCTTTAATCCTTGAGTTCATCGTCAGTTAAACACATGACAATCTTATCTTCTATTCGTTGTGTTGTCTGCATGATTTGTCTCAATCCTATTGGTCTAAATACCATTAATTCTGCTCAAATTTCCGTCCGCAAGCCATTCATAAATTAGGCCTCCAATATGTTATCAAGAATGTTCTGAAGAGGAGCAGCCAATTTCTCGAATTGCAACGTATATTCTCTCACTGTTCCCTCTTGTCGTAATGTCAAAAGTCGATCTGATAAAGAACCTTCATGTGAATAACGAAATCTATTAACAGACGATCCCTTATATCCCTTCAACTTTAAAAGGGTTGTCGTCCGTTCTCTCATTGATACTAAGCAAGAACCTCTCCCTCGAGGTGTACAACCACGACATTCCTTTTTTCAACTTCTAAAAATCGATAAAGCGCAAAAAAACGTTCAACTATAAATACCGAATCATTCGGGTCGCCATTATCTAACACGGGCATTTCCAAATTTTTAAGCCGACCGTCTCCAACTAAATTTTCGATTACCTCCTCCGACCTACGGCGCAAGAAAAAATCATTTTCCACAAAGAAAGAATCATTTTCCACAACCTGCTCCATGTCGTTCAGCCCACGACGGATGTTGGTTTGTGTATCTATTGATTTGTGGAGAATTGGGCCTTGCCAGGGTGGCAGCCCATCTCGCATGTTATGGGCTGCCACATTTTCATTTAACATTTGGGCTGCCACATTTTCCTTCAACATTTCTTTCCCAAGATTTTTTCCACCTTAAGCTACCCAAGAGCATTCCGCTTTTGCAGCAACCCAAGAGCATTCCACTTCGGCGCAAAGAGCAAACCCAGCTCTTGGACGAGTTCCATCTCTCGTCGCCTAAAGCTCGCTGCGCGACAGAGCAATGCGAAGCTCATCACACGATTCCCCAACGTCACACAAATTTCCAGCCCGAGGTTTGTCGTGTGCCATCTTCAGTGACGCCAACGACTCGAGTACCGATGCCATATCAGCCATAAAGGTTTACAGTGACACTATATCTGCCTTCGATGAGTCCAAACCTTGAGAAAACTCATCACGAAGATTTCCCAGCTTCATCCTGAATTCTTCGCGGCTGACTCTGTCTCCTCTAGCCACCTCTTTTACTTCACCTCTCTTCCCGGCCATAAGACTTGTTTGTCAACACCTTCTCCTTACAATATCAAAGCTTATGTAAATCAACCTCGACAAGCTTCTGTCAAAAACCTGGGTAGCAGCTTCTCCTTCCCACAAAAGTGCTCTGATACCAATGTTACAAACCACTTAGATATCAATCAAAACAGAAAATTATACAATAGCGCAAACGTTTAAAAGGTCTGCTAGCTCTCCCACAAGTGAATTCCCAAATTTCCCGATAACCTTAACCTCTTACAACTGCTCCTTTAAATAAAAACAACAGCGAAATACTAAAAGACAATAACGAAATACTAAGAGATTAACAAGAACAGAATACTAAAAGACGCTATAATTTAATTTGTCATTTTTGTAGAAGTGGTAATGTATCAAATTTCTTCTCCATTGCAATTTAGACCACAAAATTTGGAGTTTCTGCATCTAAGCAAATGGAAGCATTCAAGTCTGTTGGACTGTCGAGTCCATGCATTTGACATCCGTTGTGGTAGCCTTCATTTCCACGTAATTTCAAGATGGGGATTTCTGCTGCGGATATCCCCATTTCTTTGAAGGCATACATTGCGGATATTCGCTCCTCTCTGGATAAATTGCATGTGTTGTGCATGTGAAACTTCCTATCCGCCAACACGTTCCTTACTGCTGCAGATATCTACTTGGATATCTGCTTCACTATTCCCGAATATCCGCTTCCTCATTAAGTTGCATGAGTCGTTCGCATGTCCATCCTTTTATCCGTGGACGCGTTCTTTGCCGCTACAGTATCCGCTTTATTGTTTACAGATATTCGCTTCCTCATCAATTCGCGTGTGCCTTACAAGTGATTCCACCTATCTGCGAACATCCCCATTCTATTCCTTTCAGTTGTAGATATCCGCATTACTTTGAAGGCATCTGCCTTGGATATCCGTTATCAGGAACTCTTCCACTGCAAACATCCGCTCCCTTTCTAGACATCCGTTGTCTGCTTTCGTTTGCGTGACACAATCCAAAAAACTCTCCTTTTAACTTTAAGCCTAAAGGTTATAGTAGTTTCAGATTAAAAAGCATAGAGAAAGATACCTGAAAAGGTCCACAAATAAATAGACAGTGTGATCAAAGCAAACAGAGCCTAATCAAGACAAGCTAATTGTTGGCAAGACATTCTAAACAAAACAAGTTAGTATAATGTTAAGGTTCAGAATTCACACATGGTAATGTGGCAATCAGTTCTAGATAATGACTGGTCATCATAAAATAGCAAGAATGCAAAATACCAGCCAACTAATGAAGAGTTTCTTTTTGTATTCAGTTCACAGTAGCAGTCTCAATTTGACCAGGCTCACCTGCTTGCCAGAGGCGGATACCTCCTTAAGTCAGTTGTTTCAAGATTTTTCCCAACCCCAGGGCCACCTGAACCAATTTGATGATGACTTTGTAGGCCCCAATCCAATGTTGTTTGAGCATCAGAAGAAGAAACTGGAATCTTCTCATTTGAATATGATGGTTGAGGAACAAGTTCAAGCCCATTTTTTTCCTGGCAAAGCATTTGCGAAATCAAGTAGATTTTTAACTTGCTAAAGAGGAAAGAAAAGAACAAGAGCATACTGAAGTAGGTAATGCTGCGCCAATAGATTGATATGGTGATTGTGGAGAAAAATTTGACTGGTTCAAATCAGAACGCCAAGGTGTCAATTGATATTGCGACTCCTTTAGCTTTGACTGTAACCAAGGAGATGACATAGTTAGATTCAAATTTTCGATTAAAAACTGAAAAGAAAAATTAGGAATATTGTAGGTGTTGTTTATACTTTGACACCATCATAAGAATAGATAATATTGTTTCATAATATAGATTGAACAGCCTAGCTTGTATGTGATTATATATACATAAAATCTTCTATCTTCCTTTCTAAATGTACCAAAAGTGTCCTACAAACACTTGGGAAGATGTCCGGCAATGTAAAAGAGACTAATGGTTTAACTACGTAGATTCCAAGATCCGCAAGACATCTTGGCCTATCAAGTAATGGGCCAACAGATCTTGAGCAATATTAGTTACTAAAAATAAGAATAGGCAGATAGGGCAATTGCTTCTACCTCTAGGGAAACAGCCTTTTTTCAAATCATTGAGGCATTTCCAAACTTTAATTGTAAAACTAAATCCCAAAAACAACAGGAAAACGGAGATCACCTAGAACAAGACCAAGATAGGAAAGAGGTCAAGAACCTTTTCTGCAGTTCAAGACTACTTTCATCAACGGTAAATCCTATGATATCACTTTTATTAAAGATTAGCTTGACACCAAATAGTAATCCAAAACTTTTCACCAAATCCACCAAATTTTGGATGATATTGTCATCGTCAATAGAAAATAAACGATGTCGCTAGCAAACTGGATATGAGAAACATGAACAACATCATGTCCAATTTTGAATTCCTTTATCAATTTAAGGTTTTTTGCTCTATCCAGTATCTTTCCAAGAACATAACTTATAAGAATGAATAAAAACATGGAAAAATGAGTCTCCTTATCTAAAGTCCTTTGGTTACTTGAAATTTATCTTCCATTCATAAAGACAGAGAAGTTTGATAAGCACAAGCATACTCATATCCACTTCGTTCACTGCTAATCAAAATCTTTTATTTTTATAACAAAATCAAAGAAGCCCCAACCAACATGATCAATTATAAGGACCAACCCTTTCTTCTTCTTGTGTACCAGAAGAAATACTAGTAAGTGCATTCTTTAAAGGGTTGCAGAATTAGATAAATCGAGATGTGAAAGTGATGCGCCTTGAAGGTTTAAGGGATTTAATGGAAGCTACCAAAATTGTAGAGGATCGTGTTTTGTTATTAGGATCAGAAAAGAAAGGGGGATTGGGGAGTTCTATGCGGACAGGCATGGGAATGAATTATCCAACCAAAACATTATCTGCCCCGGTTCAAGAAGTTGCAAGAAACAGCCACAATATGTCAACCACAGCACCACTCACAAATGAGATTCCTCGCAGACAATTGACAGGCTGAATTTCAAATGAGGGAGAAAGGGCAATGTTACAGTTGTGATGAGAAATACTCTTTGGGCATTAGTGTAAGAAAAAGATGATGCAGGTATTGATATTGCAAGATGAAGGTGCTAAAGAAGTTGCAAATGAGGACACAGTTTGTGAAATAGATAAAAATAAGTGAAGTGGAGTTATCTCTTAATTCTATTGTGGGGGTTGAAAACACCCCGCACTATGAGATTGAAGGGAAAAATCAATGAGGAAGAGGTGGTGGTACTCATAAATTGTGGAGCAAACAACAATTTCATAAGCTGCCAACTTGTTAAAAAAGTTAAACATTCCAGTGTCCCCCACATCTTGCTATGGAATTGTAATGGGAGATAGGAGTTTGTAAAAAGGTACTCCAACTGTTACCAGAAATACGTATTGTTAATGACTTTTTGCTGATTGAATTAGGAAGTTCTGATATTAACCTTGGTATGCAATGGTTGGAATCCATGGGTAATATGCAAAATAATTGGACGCTTTTTACTATGAAATGCTTAGTTGGAGGGGATACCGTAACTATTAAGGGAGAACCTGGCTTGGAAGAACCAAAATCTCTTTGAAACCAATGGAAAGGGCAATTCAGCATGACGGTCAGGGTCTGTTAATTGATTTTGGAGAAATGGAGGAAAAGAAATACAATGAGGATGTCCTGAGATGTCCTGATAAATGGCGGAAAAGAAATACTATAAAACGATTACAACAATTTGAAGATGTACTCAGATGCCACAAGGTTTATACCTAAAATAGAAAGGGATCATCAAATTGTATTGTGATACAATACCACTTCTAAAATTTATTTATGCTAGGAAGACGAAAAGCGCTAATTAGATTATAATGTCTCTTAAGATTTCTAAACCGTCTCCTAGTATTCCGAGAATACTCTTTTAGTTTTCCGTTGTTTTTATTAAAAGGAGCAGTTGTAAGGAGTTAGTGTATCAGGAAATTTGGAAATTCACTTGTGGGAGAGCTAGCAAACCTTTCGAACGTCTGTGCCATCGTGTAATTTTCAATTTTTTATCAATATCTAAGCTTGATACTTATCATTGGTATCATAGCACATTTGTGGGAAGGAGAAGCTATTGTCAAGGTTGATTGACAGAAGCTTTGAAGTTGCAAGGGGAAGCTATTGCTGAAAGTTGATGACAGAAGCTTCAAAGCGATAAGTAGAAGCTTCAAAACAGTGAAAAGACAAAGGCTTACAAGCTGTTGACAGAACAGATTTCATGGCAAGGAAGAGAGGAGAAGGTAATTAGGGGACTGGAGAGGACAGACTCCGCCAAGTTTGCGAAGAATTCAGGTTCGAAGATGGGGAATTTTCGTGATGAATTTTCTCAAGGTTTGAACTCGTTGAAGGCAGACATAGCGTCGCTGCAAACCTTGAAGGCTAATATGGTGTTGGTATTCGAGTCGCTGGCGACTCTGAAGATGGCACCCAACGAACCTCATGCCAGAAATTTGCTAACAGACCTTCGAAATTTTGCACTATCGTGTAATTTTCAGTTTTATATCAATATCTAAACTTGGTACTTAACATATTGAAAGTAGCAGACCCAATAAATATGCGACACATAGGTATCCACATGCTCAAAAAGATGAAATAGAACTATTGGTGAAGAGATATTAATGACTAGGAATATTCAGCAAAGTTTGAGTCCATTCTCAAGCCCTATTATTTTGGTGAATAAAAGAAGGGTAAATGACAAATCAACCATTGTGATTTCAAGTCAATGACAAGTCAACCATTGCGGTTTAATTTTTAACAAGGTAACCACTAACGTACGTCTAAATGACAAAACAACCATCGCAGTTACGGTCGCCGTTAACTAGCGCGCCGCCGCAGTGTCCCACCGCGCCCCGGCAGCGGCCCATGTTGCTAAGAATAACAGGCACAAGTGTTGCCTGGACGTCGGGACTAGTCACCACGCCGCCGCGGCGTCCCAAAGCGCCACGGCAGCCTCTTAGGACACCGCGGCGGTTTCCCGGACTGGGAATTTATATAAACAGAGAGCTAACTCCTCTCGACAGTAAGAGGCATTTGATCAGCGATTAGCGAACCCTAGAGAAAATGCGTGAGTTAAAGAGAAAGGAATTTTGGCCAAGTTGAAGAATTTTTTTACAAGCAAATGGAGTCATAGACTGAGGAAGAATCTGTTATTAACCGTCAATGTGACGTGGGGCCCACAGAGACATTGTTGGCCAATCAGAACGAGGTACGTGGAATTGGACATGAAGTTGCAATTGTCTTGCATTCTGTCTCAGCAAATTTAAACGAAGAGGATGATGAGGACCTCCGATCAGCATGCCAATGCAGTAGCGATGAAGACATGGACATGGCTGAGAGTAGGCTCCCACGCCAACCAAAAGCACAATGCACATTTGTTGGTACGAGCTTTGGCAAAAAATACAGTTCGTTGAATAAAATTAGAGAAGAAATTGTCGATCATGCTTTGAAGAATGGGTATGGGATTAAATTCATCCACAGCGATGCGACTCGATTGAGGGCCAAATGCGAAAAAGGGTGCACGCGGCAGCTGCACGCCTCAAAATTTCAAAATGAAATGACGTTTCAAATAAAGTCCTACAATTACGTTCACACTTGCTCTAGAAAGATGGAAAGTCGTCATGCCACTGCGAAATGGGTGGCAACGCATTACTTAGATAGATTTAAAAGTCAGGCGACTTGGACATATATTCCATAATTGAGACAGTCAGGAAGAACATCAACGTTAACATAACAGGCAACCTTGCTAGAAGGGCAAGAAATGCCACCAAGAAAATGAACAAAAGGGATGGCAATGAGCAATACAAGCTCAAATGGTCCTATGCTGAGGAAATTCGGAGGTCGAATCCTGGAAGTTCACTGCGTATTGACCTTGATATGAGTGTATTTAAAAGGATGTACATGTGCTTGGATGCATGCAAGAGGGCTGTGGTGAACTGTGGTAGACCGGTGATTTGTTTAGATGGTTGCCACTTGAAGGGAGTGACTCCGGGACAGCTGCTGACCGCTGTGACCATCGACGGGAACGATGGTATGTATCCGATTGCTGTAGCAATCGTTGAAGCAGAAAATAGAGCTTCATGGAAATGGTTTCTAGAATTGTTGTTAGACAATTTAAACACCCTATCTGGCAATGGATAGACATTCATTTCGGATCAACAAAAAGTGCGGTTCATTGTTTGTTTCATTATGTGTGTATGTTATGCATTTTTTACCAATGTCCCTCTCTTATTATGAATCTTTGCAGGGACTAGTGCCAGCGGTCAGAGAGGTGGCATGGCAAGCAGACCATCGGTTTTGCATCCGACACCTATATGCCAATTTTCAAAAACAATTTAAAAGCAGGTTGTTCAAGGATGCAATGTGGGCTGCATCAAGAGCCACAACAAGGAGGCAATTTGACAAGGAGATGGCCAAGTTATTGGTCCTTGACTCGGCGGCCCACGACTATTTAGCAGCAATAGATGTAAGATGTTGGGTCAAACATGTCTTCTCTTCCATTCCAAAGTGCGACATAAGCCTCAACAACCTCAGCGAGTCCTTCAATGCCTGCATCCTACCCTCCCGGGACAAACCAATTCTAAGTATGTTCGAGATTATTCGAAAGGGCATCATGGGCAGGATCGTTAAAAAAAATGAAAAGATGGCTCGCTTGACCGAACGGTTGTGTCCAATGATTAGCAGCCGCCTCGCCAAAGTACAACATGCCACTAGAAATTGGAGCCCCCAGTTTGCAGGCCATGCCCAGTTTGATGTCAGCAACAGTACCGAC
Organism: Begonia loranthoides; assembly: GCA_022433065.1. Lineage (NCBI taxonomy): Eukaryota > Viridiplantae > Streptophyta > Magnoliopsida > Cucurbitales > Begoniaceae > Begonia > Begonia loranthoides. The sequence goes on from CM039483.1 coordinate 23,236,862, forward strand.
ATGTACTCTATCGATTTGGACAAGTGTACGTGTACATGTTACTGGTGGGAATTGACCGGCATCCCCTGTGTCCATGCAATCCCGTGCATTCAGTTCATGAGGAGATCTCCGGAAGAATTGTGGATGCGTGCTATCATCGGGAAACATACATGGCAATGTACTCCCAGTTCCTCAGCCCCCTCAATGGGTCAATCGAGTGGCCTCCTATGACGAATCTTGATCCAATTACCCCACTGCCATTTAAAAGGCTTCCAGGAAGGCCACGCGTACGTAGAGTACAGGATGTGGACGAGGCCCCAAGCCGGACGGTGCTAACCAGAAGACAATTGAACGTCACTTGTGGGCGGCGTGGTCGTGTGGGGCACAATTCCCGCACTTGCGATGGGGCAAGAGAGTCAAGTGCTGGGCCATGCAGGGAGAGCGCCCGAGGCAGCGGTAGAGGCAGAGGCGGCAGAGGCAGAGGAAGGTCGGAGGGCACTTTTATGGGGTTCAGAGTCCCCGAGTTAGCCCCCTCCCTAGTCCCCGAGACAGAGCCTGACAGAGTCCCTACGACACAGGTGAGCCCCTGATGCCGTTCACGTTTTTAAGTGTTATTTGATAAATGCTAATTTCATTTGCAATTTGTCTTGCAGGAGTCGGTTGCGCACGGTCCACAAACACAAACGTACCGGACGGTGGACCTTAACCTTCCGTGATACAAGTGTTTGCTACATATTGTTGTAATTGTGACTAAATTTAAATATCTGACTTGTTGTATCAAGTTCACTGCAATTGTTCAATGTAAAAATGTTTTGGTGTTGTGTATCACTCAATTTATATCCACCAGTGTGCACAGCTAAGAAAAAGAGGCGACTAAGTTATAAGCGAAATCTTGCATACATAAGGCGTCCCGGGAAGCCGCCGCAGCGTCCAAGGACACGGCGTCCCAATTTTAATCGGCTCTATACATAACGTGCAAAGGCTAGGGCTCGCCATTTGCACCCATCTTCAACGATCAAAAACCCCTAAACCACTCGACGACCACTTTTCACGGCGAGAAATTTTCCCGGCGATCAAAGACAGAAAATGAAACAGTACCAACGAGCAAGGAAATTGGCGGCCAAGCGTGGGAAGGCAACAGCCGAGCAACCCGCGGCGGCGTCCTACACTGAGCAACCGGCGGCATCCTACACTGATCAAGCAGAGGCGGCGTACTCTGAGCAACCCGCAGCGGCGTACTCTGAGCAACCCGCGGCGGCGTCCCAGCATGAGCTACCCGGAGCACCGTGGGAATTTCAACATGAACCCGCTGTAGAACACGGCGAAGAAGATTTCGGCCGCTCAATTGTCCGGGTTGAACCTATCACCGCTGGGCGGAGGGTCATTATTCAGATCTAGACAATGCAAATCACGGTACGAGGATGATATTCAGAACCGGACAATTATTGTCTCAAAAATCGTGGACCTGGACTCATTGGCTGGCATGGGGATTAAAGATCTTATGCAATCTGCTGGCTTAGCCGGGTTATGCCAGATGAGAGGCAGTTACTGCAAACAAGCTATCAAATTGTTCTATGCAAATTTGAGACTGTCGACGGAGCCAATGGAGTTAACGACGTTGGTGTTTGGACGGGAGGTGAGGCTGACTTCCCAGGTCCTAAATATATTGCTTGAATGTGAAATGGATGGCCCAAGCAAGGAATACTATCATGTGTCTCGGGAGCCACCATTTGTCAGCCGGGGAGAAGGGCTACAAGTGCTGAAATTGTTGCACAGCGATCCAGAGGTTAAAGAGTACCACAAGCCGAAGGGCAAGGACCTTCATGTCATAGCCCGATTGGTCCACCTAATCATGACATACACCATTTTGCCGCGAGATGGGCATCGAGACCATGTCAGTTGCATGGATCTTTACATATTGGAGAAGGTGTTCACCCGGAAAAAGGTGGACATTGGATATATCATCCTTAGCCACATGAATGAGGTGTTGAATATCCCTTCGAAGAACCTCCCGTACAATTGGTTGATACAGAGCATATGTGACCAATATGGAGTGCCCATCCCTGAGTACGAGCCGAGAATTATGGAGTCGCCGTTACACGTTTACAATCAACAAAAGGTGGACCGCATGCAGTTCACAAACGTTGGAGGGGAATGGCGGCGCAAGTACATCAGCCAGGCAGCACCTCGACCTCGACCTCGACCTCCCCCCCCCCCAGAGCCTCAGCAGGCAGCCCCCAGGTATGAAGAGCAGCCTCCTCCTCAGTCATCGCACTTCATTCCGATGCCTGAGGAGACGACCGACTGGAGGTTGAGAATGGATACGAGAATGCAAATGATGGAGGAGCACCTCCAAATGCAACAAATCCAACTGCACAGAATGGAAGAACTCGCAGCCGAGAGACATCAAATGGTTAAAGAGTGGAATTTGCAAGCAGCGACCCTCGCCGAAGAGAGACACCGAATGCAACAAGACTGGAATATGCAAGCAGCAGCCCTTGCAGAAGAGAGGCATCGCATTGCACAAGAGCGCCATTTGCAAGCAACAGATTGGCACCGTGATATGATGGCAGCACTTGAGCGACGTGAGAGGCGATAAGCTCATGTGTCATCGTCGTCATCAACGGCGGCATCAGCCTCACATCGCACGTAAGTGATTGACTTCGTACGCAAGGTCGAGTATCTACTTTATTAATGTTTGACGGAATGTCATGGGGTTCATTTGTAGGCCCAGTGCTGGAAGCGGCCAACATGCCGAGAACGAAGAGGACGACGAGAATCGGCCCCTTAGAAGGGTGCACGCGGTACGTCTGTGAGTTGGTTATATGTGTGTGTTACTTATATGTGTGTGTTAGTTCATGTTAATGTTATGTTACTCTAACGACATTTGACATTTTTCTTGCAGGCTGCAAATTTGATGACCGTGTTCGAGCAATATGTGCAAAGAAATACTCGAATGAACAAAGAGACTTGCGCAGTTCTTGGGGGAAGGCGGACGGGGGATCATTACGAAGTCACTAATCTCATCTTCCCCGAGCAAAAGGGGACGCCAGATGCGGTGAGAAGCCTTCTTTGTATGTTAATTTATAAGATTTGATCATAGTACTCATCTGAACGTATATGCAGTGTTGTGCTGAAAACGAGGAAGCCATATTGGCGTATCATCACGAGCACAATCTAATCTCATTAGGGTGGATTCACGTAGGTAATCATCTTGCTTCTCCGGGTTGTTGTTCAGGTTAACTAGAATTATCTAATGCGTTGTTTTCCTTGCAGACACACCCGAAGCATCGATATTTTATGTCGTCCGTTGACCTCCACACTCAATATGGTTACCAGCAATTGTTGCCAGAAGCTATCTCAATGATCTGTGCTCCCACTAACAAAGACACGTATGTATTTTCCCTTATGTAAATTCTTAATATTGGTTACTGCATATTCTCGCTTATTTTCCCTTTGTATTGCAGCCCGTACGCCAGCTTCCGATGTACGAGTGTGAGGATGAGCGTGCTGCGTAAATGCAACATTGACGAACTATTTCACGAGCACGAACCAGCCATCTTTGAGTATGAGGGACCGTTGTGGGAGAAAGCACAACATGTAGTCATGATCCCGAACTTATCTTTTGCGATCAAAGATCTGCGGCAGGACAAGACAAAGAAGTTGTAAAAGTTGTAAAATGTTTATGTACATTTCGTGTAATTTGTTTACATTTCAAAGTTGTAATGGATGTTAACTTGAATGTGTGCTGTATAAAGTTCATGTTTTGTTTAGATTTCGTGTCATTTGTTTATACTTCGAAGTTGCATGAGCTTGGTTGTCTGGTGTTGTTTATGTACTGTGGATGATTCTGGAACTACTTGCAATTTATGTGCAGGATGTATGAGATTAGCTTTGGGGAAGTAAAGCAACAAGAACAACTATGGCAAATTTTTTTTCAATTCGGGAGTTAAAGTACATGGTTTAAACTCAGGACGCCGCGGCGGTGTCCCAGGGAGCCGCTGGGGCGTCCGGGACGCCGTGGCGGCGTGGCGATTAGTCGCGACGTCCAGGCAACACTTGTGTCTGTTATCCTTCGCAACACGGGCCGCCGCTGGGGCGCGCTAGTTAACGGCGACCATAACTGCGATGGTTGATTTGTCATTTAGACGTACGTTAGTGGTTATCTTGTTAAAACTTAAACCACAATTGTTAACTTGTCATTGACTTGAAACCACAATGGTTGATTTGTCATTTCCCCTAAAAAGAATAATAGCTAAAGGTTGTATGCATATTGCTGCATCTTAAATAGGGAGACAGTGAAAGACAAATTCCCTATTCCAATTATTAATGAATTGTTCAATGAGTTACGCGGATCAAAGAAATTTACTAAATTGGATCTTAAATTTGAGTATTATTAAATAAGGGTGAATGAGGAGGATAAACATAAGACGACATTTAGAACACACAAAGGACATTACGAATTTTTAGTAATGCCTTTCGATTTAACAAATGCACGGTCTATATTTTAAGCCTTGATGATCTAGATTTTTACATCCTATCTTCGGAGATTTGTTCTAGTAATTTTTGACGACATATTTGTGTATAGCAAATCGTTCGAAGAACATGTTGGGCACCTTAAAACAGTTCTCTGAATGTTGAGGCAGCAACAACTATTTGTGAACGGGAAGAAATGTTTATTTACTAGACCAGCACTAGAGTATCTTGGTCATATTATTACAAGTGATGGAGTACCCATGGATCAAGATAAGATTACTGCTATGATGAATTGGCCAAGTTCCTAGTCCATAAAAGAATTGCTGATATTCTTAGGATTAATGGGATATTATAGAAAATTTCTTGTGAGGTAAGGTATGGTATGATTGCGGCTCCAATGAATGATCAATTAAAAAAAGAACAGTTCAAGTGGAATGAAGAGGCAGAGACCACTTTTACAAAATTGAAAGCTGATGTGTTCAGTGCCTGTTTTAGCACTACCCAATTTTTAAGGAGCAATTTGTGCTTGAGACAGATGCTTCAGGGAGTTGGGTGGCCTCTCGCGTTTTTCAGCAAGCAACTAACTCACAAAAATAGACTTAAATCAGTCTACAAGAGGGAGCTAATGGCTAAAGTGTCAGCCATTAGAAAATGGGGTCCTTACTTGTTAGGGGGCCTTTTATAGTTCGTACTGATCAGAAAAAACTTGCAATTTTTGCAAGGGTAGAGGTTGATAGTGGTGGAACATCATAAGGCTATAACTTTGAAATACAATATAAACCCAATTTACAAAACAAGGCAGCCAACACTTTACCTTGGAAACCATTTTAGAATGATTAATGAAGAGATCAATATTGTAGAGAAAATTCTTGGTTATATTTTCATTGATATGCTTTCAATTTATATACAAAATAAGAATATAAAAAAGGAAACTAAACTAATTAAATCTCTCTAATTTGGGATTCCCAATTTTCTACATAATCAAATCTGCTTTAATTAGGAAAGTATTAATCCTAATATTTGCACCTTTTAAAACTCCCTCGCAAGTTGAAGCATAAATGTCAATCATGTCCAACTTGTTACAAAGATAATTCACCCGGTTTCCATTCAAATCTTTTGTGAGTAGATCTTCAACTTATTCATCAGACTTCACATATCTTGTAGAAATTTTACCTTGTACTTTTTCTCGAATAAAGTGACAATTTATTTCAACTTGTTTAATGCGTTCATGAAATACAAGATTTGAGGTAATATGAAGAGCAACTTGGTTATCGCACCACAATTTTGCTGGTAATGAAGTTTTACGGCCAATTGCTTCTAATAGTTGATGTATCCACATATAATTTCATATGTAACTTGAGTCATAATCCTGTATTCAAATCTTGCACCGGAACAGGACACGTCCCTCTCCTTCTTACTTTTCCATCAGACTAGATTTCCTCCGAAAAGCAAACAATAACCAATAATTCATCTTCTATCTATCTTTGAACCTACCCAATCTGCATGAGAGTAATATTTAATATTAGTATGCCCATAATTTTCATATAATATACCACGTCCAAGAACTTCTTTCAAGTAATGTAGACTTTGTTCTACAGCTATCAAATGGTTCACTATTGGAAAAACCATGAATTGACTTATGATACTAACTTAATAAGTAATATCGGGACAAGTCACAGTAAGATAATTCAACTTCCCCACTAATCTTCTATATCTCTTGAGATCTTTGAACAATTGGTCATCTTTTGTGATTTACAGATTAAGGATCATAGATGTATTCCTTGGTTGAGCTCCCAGCTTTTCAGTTTCAATTAATAAGTCAAGTATATATTTTCTTTCAGATAAAAAAATTCATTTCTTGCTTCTTGTTACTTCAACGTCCAAGAAATACTTCAAAACTACAAAATCTGTGGTGTGAAACTGAGTATGAAGAAAAGATTTAAGAGATGAAATTCCTACAATAACACTTCCAGTAATGACTATCATCAACATATACAACTAGAAGAATTATGAAAAACTTCAGATTGTTTATAGAAGACAGAGTAATCAGATTTGCTTTGTTTCATTCCAAACATTTTGATTGTCTGACTAAATTTTCTAAACCAAGCTTTTGGACTTTGTTTTAAGCCATACAAAGATTTGCAGAGACAACAAACTTTCTTATACTCCCCTTGAGAAACAAAATCAGGTGGTTGTTCCATATACACTTATTCTAATCACTATGTAAAAAAACATTCTTGATATCTAACTTATATAAAAGTCAATTATGAGTAGCTGCCATAAATATGAATAGTCTGACAGAAGTTAATTTAGCTACTGGTGAGAATGTATCAGAATAATCTACTCCATAAATTTGAGCATATCTTTTAGCAACAAGGTGAGTTTTGCGCTTATTTAAGAATCCATCGGAATTTATCTTAATAGCAAATACTCATTTGCATCCAATAGATTTCTTTCTTAATGGTAAAGTTATCAAATCCCGAGTACTATTTGTATCTAAAATATTTATTTCTTCAATCATAGCACTTTGCCAACCAAGATGAGATAAAGCTTCATTAATGGTTTTTAGAATAAAAATATAATCAAGATAAGCAACAAAGGCGCAGGATGAAGTTAGGAGATGGTCGTAAAACATGTAGGAAGATATAGGATACGTATACTGTCTTTTACTTTTGCGAAGAGTAATGGGAAGATTATCATTACTTTGGACCATATCTGACGATGAAGTTTGTGGAACAGGACATGTATCTGGAGGCTTTTGTCGACGATTATAGACCTGAACTGTAGGAAGTTGAGAAGGTGTAGGTGAAAAGAGAGCAAGAGTTGTAGGAACAACAGTGTAGATCAACATATCATTAGTCTCCCCCTGACTTTCGTTAGTAGATGATATAGAAAAAAAACGAAGTATTTTATAAGAATGTAACGTCAATTGACACAAGATATTGATTAAAGGCAGGACAAAAACATCTGTAGCTTTTTTTAAGACGAGAATACCCAAGAAAAACACATTTTAGTGATTTAGGATCTAATTTTATAACCTAAGGACTAATCACTAACAAAGCAAGGACTACCAAATATTTTTTGTCCAATAAGAAACAAAGGTTTAGTAGGGAAAAGTATATTATAAGGAATCTCACCATCGACGACAGATGAAGGCATGTGGTTGATAAGGAAACAAGATGTGGAAACGGCATTTGCCCAAAATTGTTTTGGAGCATGCATCTGAATGAAAGAGCTCTTGTTGTTTCAAGGAGGTGTCTGTTTTTCCTTTCTGCAACGCCATTTTGAGATGGCGTGTCAACACAAGAAATTTGATAAAGGATACCATTCTGAGTCATGTAAGACTGAAAGGAGTTAAATAAATATTTTTTAGCGTTATCACTTCTCAGAGTATGAAAAAAAAATTAAATTGAGTTTTAATCTCAGCACAAAAAGCACAGAAATAAGAAAATAATTCAGAACGAGACTTCATTAAATAAAGTCAGGTTACACAAGAATAGTCATCAACAAATGTAACAAAATATTTAAAACTAGATTGACAATGAACAGGACACAGACCCTAAACATCTGAATGAACTAACTCAAATACAAAACTAGATCGTTTATGAATTCTTGAAAAAGATTTCAAACGACAATGTTTACCAAACTAATATGATTCGCAATTTAAATAAGGTAAATCACTAAATTTTGGATATAATTTCTTCAAAGCATGGAGAGTGAGATGTCCTAGTCGACAATGTACTTCGATGAATGTTAATATTCCAATATATGCAGTAGGTCGTGATATTTGTGTGTTCAGAATGTAGAGACATCCAGATTCTTCGTCATAAGATCCTTAAAGAGACAATAGTCAGGAAAAAATAAGACACAGCAATTAAGAGCACGAGTAAATTTACTCACAGATTAAATTAAAAAAGAATTGGGGCAAATTCAATATAGAGGACAAATTGATCAATGAAGCAGGTCTTATTGCACCAGACCCAAGAACAGAAGAAGTTGAGTCATAAGCTAAAGTAACTTTAGATGAGGGCATTTGTGATTGATAAGTAAAAAAGATATCAGAGTTACTTGTCATATGATCTGTGGGACCAATATTAATGACTCATTTGGAGGATGAGAAAAAAGACATGTATTGGGATTACCTAACTTAGCAATTGCTATAATGGAAGAAAATGAAGACTTCAATGATTTCTGGTACAGTGAAAATGTAGAAACAAGAATAGATGGCTCAAATTGAGTATTTGTAGTTGTAATATGGGCAGATTGATTTCTCTATCCTATATTTTGCAATTTCCTACAAGTCCGCTTTGTATGTCATGTCTCGTGACAATAATAACATATAACTGCTTTTATCTGAATATTGGGAATTCTATCACAATTGGTTAATCCTTCTCTTTTATTACCGCGTCCAGTATCATATCCACTATTGTGAGAACAAGAGCACTATTAAACTTAGTACAGTGAGTACTTTCTGTTCGAAGTACTCTAGTAAAGACATCCTAGAGAGAAGAGATTTCAGAACCAAAGAGTAGCTGGGATTTTACAGTTTCAAACTCATTGAGAAGACCAGCTAAAAAACTTATAATAGTCATTTGTTCTCATTGGGTTTGCTGAACTTTTACAGAACTAAATAATAGTAGAGTATTTAGTTTTTTATAGGTTTTCATGAAATCCATAAAGTAGGTTGTAAGAGACCTTTCTTGTTTTTCAGCACGATAAAAATTCTACACACTTCATAAATTCGAGAAACATTGTCTTTTCCAGAATACAAAAATTCTAAATATTTCATCAATTCTTTAACAAATTCACAATGATTAATTAAACTAAGTACCTCATTGTTGATGGAATTTCGAATTTGTAAGAAAAGACGAGTATCCTCCCTCATCCATGTTTGTCTTGAATCATCTGAAGGTGGGTCTTCATCAAGATGATTATCTTTGGAAATACTCCTCAAATAAATACGAATTGTCTAATATCAATCTAAATAGTTTAAATCATTGAATTTATTATCCGTGATTTTTGTCATCACAGAAATCACATCAGGAATTGAGAAAATTTTATTTTTTGCCATGTAAAGATACTTAAAAATATAATTCCAAATAGAACTATGTGTTGAATCAAGAAGAAATTTACTTCACAAGTGGGTGTTCTAAATAGGCCACCAAGACACGATCGTTCCCTCCAGCAACCTAGCAACTCATGAAACGAACAACCAAAAATGACAGATAGCAAGAAACCAAACAGCAGAGAAGTCCGACAAGATATAACACCGAGGAGTTCTGACACAATCCGCCGTGTACAGTCTGGCAACGACGATGGTTCGAGGATGCCGAGAACGAACTCAACTTTGTATTTTGAAGAAGGGTTGGCTGCTTCTAATAGCAACAGCACTGAAAGCTAGAAATTTCTGAGCTGAAAATCAACAAACGAAAGAGTCAACTTCTTCTGAACAATCCGACAATTGTTCGAGGATTTCGAGAACAAACTCGACTTGGTATTTCGAAGAAGGGTCGACTGCTCTAATGGCAATAACACCGAAAGCTAGAAATTTCTAAGCCAAAAATAGCCAGGGAGGAGTCGACCACTTCTAACCATCAACGAATCTCAGCGAAGGATTCGTTTTCTTCGAAACCAACAAAGGTTCTTTCTGACTGTTTGCTCACTGGGGAAAACAAAAATTATTATAGAATTACTGCTCACGAGGGCAAGGGCTCTGATACCATGAAGAGAAAAATTATTATGGATATGCTTTCAATTTATATACAAAATAGGAATATAAATAAGAAAACTAAACTAATTAAATCCCCTAATTTGGGATTCCAAATTTACTACAAAATCAAATCTATTTTATTTAGCAAAGTATTAATCATAATATTTACATCTTTTAACAATCAACAAATTGTGTTATCAAGCATGTTGAGTTCTAGAAGTTTTTTGTTTGAGACAATAGAAGAGGAGATTGACCGAGATTTGGTATTGGGCAGCATCAAAGCAGATTAGTCACAGGGAAAGGAGAACCTATCGGGTTTTTACCTTGAACCAGGCCAAATTATAAGGAAGATGAGTGCTTTCCAAACAATCGGCCAGCATTCCTAATGTGAACGCGAATTCCACAGTTCACCTTATAGGTGGACATTCAGGAGCTGTGATCAGAGAAGTTTTTTGGTTTGGAATGAAAAAAGATGTTGAAAAGTTTGTAGCTGCTTCTGAAACTTGTCAGTGCAATAAAACTGAAGCTTTGTCTCCTGCAGGTCTTGTACAGCCACTTCCCATTCCAAAAAGAATTTGGGAAGATATATACATGAATTTTATGGATGGACTTCCAAATCAAATGGTTTTAACACTGTTTGTGGTAGTGGATAGACTATCCAAGTATATACTCATTTCTAGGCCATTTGTCATTCTTATATAGCTTAAATGGTAGCTAAATTATTCATGCAGAATCTTTTTAAGCTGCATGGGTATCCGAGGACAATCGTGTTGAATAGAGACAAAAAAATTGAGTATATTTTGGCAATAAATATTCAGGTTTTAGGGACCACATCTTAATAGGAGCAGCAGCATGGCATATCACCCACAATCGAATGTACAAACAGATGTTGTTAATCGCAGCCTAGAAACATATTTGCGATGTTTTTCGTAAAACAGACCAAAGACTTGGTCTAAGTGGCTATACTGGGCTGAGTACTAGTATAATAGCAGTCATCATCCATCGATTCAAACAACTCTTTTTTGAGTTGTCTCCAATTGTGATCCACCTCCAATTTTAGAGTTTGAAACTGATTCAACAGTTTTGTCTGCAGTGGAGGAAAAATTGTTCGATGAAGATGCAATTCTGGAACTTTTGAAATATCATCTTAGCAGGGCTCAAAACAAAATGCAATAATTGGCTAATTAAAAGGGGCGGGATGTCTCATTTCAAGTGGGCAATTCAGTCTTTCTTAAGATTAAGCCATATACACAGCAATCCATGGTGAAAAGATTGATTGAAAAGTTAGCACCTAAGTTTTGTGGGCCATATAAAGTTATTGCTAAGGTGGGTAAGGTGGCTTACAAATTGGAATTGCCAAAGAATTTCAAGATTCATCTGGTATTCCATGTGTCCTTACTTAAACCAGCAAAAGGAGATTTGACAAGAAATGAGCCATTAACGATTCATTTAACTGAGGAAATTGAGTGAAAGGCGGAACCTGAATCTTTGCTAGATGGTAAGTAGAGTGAAAAGAACAGTATTCCAACTATCATGGTCTTGATTAAATGGAAAGATCTACCGGTTTTCGAAGCAACTTGTCAAAATTTTCAGCAAATTTTGAATCAATTCCCTTCTTTTCACCTCGAGGACAAAGTTGAGTCTTTGGGGATAAGCCTCCTATACGGTTTACGTATTCAAAGTCGACGTAAGAATGTGTGGAATCAAGAGGGAAAAGGAGATCATGCTGTTTTGGAAGTGTTAGGAAGTGTTAGCTGATAGCAATACATAAAAAAATAATTGTTGTATAATAACTGAAATATAGTTGAGTAGTAGTTGGAAAAGAAGAAATAAAGGAAAATGTATCGGAAATTTAACGCAGAAAGAAGGAAAGGACGCGCTCTCAAATACCTAGAATCTATTGATTCTTGATTGACAATAATAAAAATTCGAAATTTGATTATGTAGTTGTATCAATTATTCCCCCACCTCAAAATCGAGTTGTCTTCAAGGTTATAGGTTAGAAATCCAATCTTCACTTTTTAGCATATGACATGCTTCGAGGAAGCTTTGATACCAAATTATGCAAAATCAATCAAACACCAAAAGGTGTGAAGTGCATGGCTTTAGCAAAATTTCACAGATTCTAGGGAAAACTTCAACTATGATAAAAATAGGTCAAATGGACGAGTTTTAACGTGAAATTTGGACAAGTTGGACATTAATGTGTGGGAAGAATGCCTTAAAAAAAATTGATGAACAAAATCGTCATGGAAAAGAAGTTATAAACCGAATGGTACAGGTTGTTGTGGGATTGGATATGGTTTATGGACAGTTTTCAGAGAGTGATTTTGGGACGAATAAAAAAGGATCAAGTGGAAGAATTTGGTTACGAATTTTTAGCATGCAAACATGGGATGGATGAAAAAGAAACCCTCAAATTTCACAGGCAAATTTGAAGGAATAACTTAGATATGATCAAAAGACTCCAAGTCGGTCGGAAAGTGCCTAAAAATTACAACTTTTTACTCCAAGACGATCTTCAACGAAGAAAGCTCTCCAACTTGATAATTTGTAAGATTTCACAACTTCACAAGAAGTTCACTTCGTGGAATGAAGTGGGAAGTCGAGTTAGGGAGATAACTAATCCAACTCTCACAAAGAATTAGAAATTAGAACACAATATGAACAATTGAAAACAACGAAATGAACTGTGGGTTTATGCTCGAGCCGAACAAAAAAAGAAGGCTAAAGCAACTCTGTAAATTAATCAATCAAAACTGAATAAAATGAGTCCCAAGGTGAGGTTAAATAGTTTCCCCAAACTTAGGGTTTAAATTTCGATTCTAAAAATGATATATATTTTTTATCCAGGTTTATGGAAGATGCTAAAAGAAAATGAATTCGGTTCATAATTGTTCGGTCTAAATTCCATAACTATATGTCATGAATAGGTTTCGTGATGTGTAGGGATATGAATCTATGTATTTTAGGCAAGATAATAATTCAGAAATATTCATTACACTAGTTGCATTTTAAAGATCTGTATTCTATTTGGCTAGTTCGATATCTTGCTATTTAATCTGTGGAACAATTGTAAAGGAAACAATTAAATTTACCTCAGTGAGAAGAAGCTTCTCCTGCAAATGTTTGAAGAGAACCTACAAGAACACATAAATCCACAACAGTTAACTTCAGAAATGAGATACAGAAGTTTTTCAAATATTCCATAACATGAAAGCATCTGCACACATCATTTATGGAGAAAAATTCATCTTCAATGATAAAGTATTTCCCATGACAAAAAAATAGTTGAATACATGACATATAATATAAAATAAACAAATTTCGTAAAAGTCGAAATATCATGAAGAAAGAAAAAGTTGAAAGTCATGAACAGTATTTATAATAATATACGAAGCAGATCCAAAGACAACGTACACTACATAATGTCATAGTTCCACACAAAATTTTCACCATGAAGCATGTGTAGCAAAATATTTAGTGTAATACTATTCTCAGTCTCTAACTTAATAATTTTATTGACTGATGTGGCATTCATGCAATTGGCCAAATTACAATTTCAATTGATGTCTATACAGACATGGGCCTGCCTCATTATAGTGTGAGTAAAATGGGTAACTTAGAAAGTAAGGATAACATTACTCAAACATTTAATCAAGTTTGGCCATAAATAGACCTTTCATTACCTAGGAACAAATGCTTGAAAAAACAGATTGGGATCAGATTCCAAATTTCAGATTACCAAAAAATTTTCCATAAGCCCCTCCAACCAAATAAAAACTCATTAGCAGGCATGACTCTCAAAAAACTTGTCTAATTGTGTTCTACAAACTAGATGATATCCTATTCAATTCTGCAAGTGACTACTGAAGCACAGAAACACATCGAGGTTATTTGTGACTACTTTCAATAACACTTCCTTTATCAACAAATCATGTTAAGGAAAATGAAAATGGTATTCAACCATATGCTTACACATGTAAAAGCAGGATTATTTTCCGTCTGCTTCCTTTTCACAAAAACAGCATCAGTATTAATAATAAATTTACTAAAACAATTCAAGTTTGACCTTGACATTGCTAACAATGGCTTGAGCATCAGGAACTGGAGGCTGGAGTGAATACTCTGCAAGAAGTGGAAGTAAATACGAAATGAATGTTGATCTCTCTTGTTGTGCATCCTGAAAGAATCAAATGATAATCCATAAGGCTCATTGAGTTTAAATAATGAAAACTCAAATGAACATGTGACTGACAGATTGAATATCTCTACAGGAATACTTGGGATAAATTTACACGTGAAATTACATGGGAAGGAGGAAGACCTGCAAAGCATAAGTAAGGCGTATATTTTCTTCCATTATATCTTGTCTATAAGAGAGAGCTTTAGACGCAGCATCCACAAGGTCTTGTTGTTGCTGATCAAAGGCCTAATAACAAGAACATCACCACAAGGTAAGTCTTTCTTCCAATTCCAAAAGAAACAAGATCAAATATATATGCTCAAAGGAGGCAATTGAAAATTAATCTGCAAAAACTTTTGCTCACCAAACGCATATAGGCAATCCTCTTTTCTAGGACATATTTTTCATTGAGCACTTGTGCTTCCTAGTTAAATAGATATGTATATTATCAGTTTCCACGCAATAGAAAAAGTATTCGCATTTAAAGGAAAAAAATTTTAAGTTAAAGTCCCGACATTGCAAGACTTTTTTTTTCAGGTGTTCAATTTCTAACCTTGACAGAATAATCAGCAAGATGTTTCCGCAATTGCATGATTTCTTCTTCATGTTCCTGAATTTTTACAATGAGATCCTATAGGAACCAAAACATAGTTTATAACAACCAAGTATTAAACAGACTAAAAAAATAACTTAAATCAAACCCTGCTAAGACAGTTAAAAATACCTGCTTCCATATGTTGTTAGAATTATTTACTTCCACAACTGGCATCAGCCCACGCCCAGGTACATTGAATCGTGAATCGTGTCCTTCTGTTTGATGCCTGAGAAACATGTTATCCATTGTCTCAAACTATGACCCTCATAAAAAATTATAGAAGATGATAGTCCTAAAATCATAATGTCAAAAAATGATGTGCAGAACCACAACAGGAGTCTGTTGAGACAACCTGCTTTGAGATAGAGATGTTGTAGATGGGGAAGAAAACTGAGAGAAGCCAGCATTATCTGCATGTGGTAGAGCACCCGATAGTGTATTTGGCGTCCCATTTAACTTGCTCCTTTCAGAGAGAATTTCCGCATTAATTGGCACAGCACCATCATTTCTTGGCTTTGGCTCATTGTAAAAAGTTGGCATGTTGGTGCCAACATCTTTAACTCCCTCTCCATCTTTGCTTATGAAGGTAGGTAACTGATGAGCTCCATAAGATCCAGGGCTGTCACTCTCATTCCATTCACCAGCTGAACGAGACCTTTGAATAATTG
The DNA here is from genome assembly GCA_022433065.1 of Begonia loranthoides. Lineage (NCBI taxonomy): Eukaryota > Viridiplantae > Streptophyta > Magnoliopsida > Cucurbitales > Begoniaceae > Begonia > Begonia loranthoides. The sequence goes on from CM039483.1 coordinate 23,252,476, forward strand.
ATTCGCCAAGTTTCTGTAGATACAAACATATTCAGCAATTCTTGTCACCCAACTAGGCAAGGTTATGTATAAAGATTATATCTCTATATTTAGCAATTTGGAGGCCAATAACGGTTAATAGAGTGGGTTTGATAGATAGGGTAAAGGTAAACATAGTTTGGGCAAATGCAGGGTTAACAATCTGGAATACCACAATTAGGAGAGAGAACTTACATATTTTTCCAACTCTTGAGTTGTTTTATGCAGCTCGATCCTCAAACGATTATTTTCCTCCACCTAAGAAGTGTTAATATGTTAACATCAAGTTCGCCAGAGATTCAAAATAGATATAGAGTGCAAACCAAAGTTGACTTTCATGCAAATTCACTAAAAAGGTGCAGCCGGTCTCAAAAAAGTAGAAGTAACTAAAGTTGTAATTTTGACTAGTAAATACATAATCTTCAAAATTAGAACTTTTGAACACTTCACAATAACCCATTATTTTTATAGTCAGTGGTTGTCAACCAATAGAAAAATCAATCAAGATACCATTTGCAATCAATCAATGATTGCATAAATTTTCACTAAAAAGGTGCAACTGGTCTTAAAAAGTAGAAGTAACTAAAGTTGTAGAAACTTTAACAAGTAAATACATAATCTTCAAAAATTGTTATTGTTAGAACTTTTGAACACTTCACAATAACCCATTATTCATATAGTCAGTGGTTGTCGACCACTAGAAAAATCAATCAAGATACCATTTGAAATCAATCAATGATAGCATAAATCACTCAAATCAGATGTAGCCTTCCATACTTGAGTCGATTGTACAAGTATGAGTAATTTTTTATAATACTTAGCAGCTAATTGTGTCAACTATTGGCAAGTAACTTGTAAGCAATTAGGTAGGATAACGGAAAGGATTTTCTAGATACTTCCTTTTGTACAAAGAAAAATGTTTAGATGTAACACATCCTGCTTTGGACTCAATTCAAAAAAGATAATGCCTCATCTAACTTTGCTGTCATAATATTCTTTCTTTCGTTCATTTTATTACCCTTCTCGTCAAACTAATTAAAGTAGATTAAAAAAACCATTATGTGTATGATAGCATCTCTTCTATCAAAGATAGCATTGTGCATTGAAGAACCACAAAAATGAATTCTAGAAAAGTCTTTTAAGAAAGGAAAAGGAACAAAGACCTCAAGTAAGCCAAAAGATATGCCTAATAAAAAGTCACTAGGTAGTGTTCTTAAAATCCGAATCTAATACCTGTTGATATCATAACAAACTATCATTTTCCCTCCACACAGAATAAACTATATAAAATCGGAGACTCGATTGTTCTTTTCCAAGGAAGTATTTGAAAAACTAAAACAAATATACACGTAGTTCCTTGTATAATTTTGTACTCCACGTCCACATATAACAAAACTAAGTTTTACAGAAAGAATAGGCCAAAAACTAGTTTTATATACATGTACATACACACACGTGTGTGTGTGCACATACAGAGACAAATATATATACTCATCTACATGTCTATATAGGGTTTCTTCATATTATCACAAGCTCAAACCCATTATGTGTCAACATTTAAATAATCATCTTAGCAAAGGACTCAGCATTTCACCTAGTTGTAAAGAACATTGACATGGTGTCTTGTGCAAGTAAATGCCTTCTCGACATAATAGCCAGGAGCAAAAAACCAAGGAATGTCAAATAGGCTCCTAAGAAAGAAAACCTCATTTGAATCACTAGCCACTGACAAATCTCATAGCTTACAACACCTTGATGATGGCCCAATAACAAAAAAGAAATTCTAATTACTCTCCCTTACACTTCCTTAAATTCAAAAAACTGAAAAATGATCATGTTTATGGCAAATACTAAATTAACGATGATAATGTTGATGAAGAAAGATAATCCTATTATGACTAGTAAACTTTTGATGTAGTGCTTAGTGGGTGTTTGTGAGAGGAACCCTGAATTTACTGGGAAAACAATTGGGGGCAATTTGGTAACAATTTCAAAAACTTTTAAATATAGATATAAATACTCATACTAACAAATATCATAATTACCTTAAACTTATCAGAGAAGTTCTTACATAATTTAATAAGTTGTTCTTTATTTACTTGAGCTTCTTTGGCTCAACTTTTTGAAATATTTTTTAATCAGTAAATAAAAGTATAATGACGCTCGAAATGTATACAAAAGCGGAGAAAGCCAATGAATTGTTCAACCCCTCACAACTATAATTTCTCAAAATTAGGTACAAACCTTTCTCAACAAAAAAGTGTATCACAATAAATTTATTCTAAATGCGTCAAATAAGTTGAAAATGAAAATAAATTATAAGATAAAATTTGAAACTTTTTGAACTTATTTTAAGCAATGACAAATTTTAGTACAATTCACATTTTAAAAAGTGAGGATAAAGTGCAAATTAGAATATGAACTTAGAAGTTTACACAACAAAACGTATCATAAACTTTCAACTGTGAGAAAATTTGTAAGGTTAGTCCCTCTCTCCAATTAAGACCACCATTGTCGAAGGACAAGAACAATGAGTAGCACACCTCCAAGCCAAATAAGAATTGTGTACTTCTTTCAGTTGATCATCTATTTTCATCTTGCTCAGGTTTTCACCGTGTGATTAGTTGAACAGTCATTATGTTTGACAGTTGGGGCTTTTGCTTTTGGAAAAGGCAAATTGAACCTAAAGAAGAATTCCCACGTGGTTTTATTGAAGTAATTGAATCCCAAGGTAAATAAAAAAGTAAATCAAAATTGTTTTTCCTTGAAAACAGCATATCCAAAATAAGAAATTCTCTGTCTGTCTCAATTTATTACGTTAGTAATTATGAGTTCTTAAATGGGGAATTTGAGTCGTTTCTCCAGAAAATTAAAAAAAAAAAAAACAAAACCAATTCTAAGTTAAAAGAGAAATCAATGAGGAAAGTTCAAGTTATTTGCTAGGATCCAAGTTATTTGAGATGAATGCAAGAGAAAGAGAGATAGATGACATGTAAACGCACATGCACCTCAACTAACTTAAGGAACCTTTTAACAAAACGGTGTACTTTACTCACAAGTTCAAGGTCAATTATGTTTAAAACAAAGTTCATACAATGTTCAGATTCTAATTTGCTCGTCACCCAAAAGTTTAATACATTAGCCAAAGAAGATTACTAGATTCAAAGAGCTTAAATTAAATAAGTTTTCTCAAACTTATTTTAATTTAGAAATAAAAGCTAACTTATATCAAGCGCCCGCCTAAGGCAGAAATCAAATAAGAAAACTAATACACAAAAATAGAGACAATAAATCAGAAGAGAACCTGTTGCTTGATAGTAGCTTCGGCAGCTTCGACAGCTTTTATGACCTGAAACACACTGCTGTCATCGTTTGAAAAGTTGAAGTTGGAGTTAGAGTCGCTAACGGTGTGCGATTGTGCAGTAGTAGCAGTACTGACGGCCAAAGCAGAGAACTTCTCAGCCAGTATTTTCCCGTCGAAACCATTTTCCATCTTTTGTTCCGCAGATTTCAACACGGTTTAGCACAATTCAAATCAATCTATCCCAGACCAACATCTCGATTGAGTAGCCCGAAGAAATTGGCAGCTTTTCTATTAAGAACATACTGCAATCAACAAAAATGATAAGACGGAAAATTAAACAATATATAAATACAACTATCCTCACTCGTCAACCCTAACTCAATTGCATATTACATAAAGCCCCCCAAATTTAAAACTATAATGACATCGGACATCTGAATAAATATACAAGTCAAGCATGCCATCAACCTTCAAATCCTGGTGAACAAAGACCAACAATTCGCAATAAAGCCAATTTTTCCACAAAATTGGAATTTCCCATAAAAACAGACGGCAGCAACGGAAGCCAAGTATGGCAATCCTGTCAACTTCTGGATTTGAGGCTCCCACGAATCACGGGTACAGGCAGTCGAAAAACGGAAGAAGAAGAAGAAGAAGAAGAAGAATGGAATCAGAAACCTGCTTTTTGAGATGACTATAGAGGATCTATCAGCTCCTGTTATTCTCTGCTTCGACCTCTCCTGCTGCCGGGCTGCGGATTGAAGCTCAGCTAAACACACAATTGCTACGAAATATGCTAGAGCAAATTTAAGGTTTCTTAAAATAATACCATTTCTCCGAAGACGCGCAAATGAGTTTTTGTTCTTTACTTTCCTCATTTTGTATGTGGACGCTAATTTCATTTTTTAATATTTTCAAGGGTAAATAACATCTTTAAGGGGTGTGGTAATCAATTCTCTTTAGTACCATTTATTAAACTTTATAGTTTTTCTATCAGTTTAAAAAGAAGTCCCGCATGTGTTGTGCACGCGGTGACAAGAGCTCTAATTTTGAGAAAACAAAAGAAGAACAACAACCAAAACTCCTATATTACAACCCTCAATGACAAAGTGATGTGATACGGGGTCCAATCACCTGAGCTATGTCAAATAAACTTTCTAATAAGTTTGCTCATTTTGTAGGAAACCTAAGTCTCGAGGAAGAAGCTAACCAAAAGGATAAGGATAAACCCTTCTATGTCCTCGGAGAGAAACTGAAGAACCCTCAACTTAAATCCGAGGAGTATGCAGCTTTTGGAGGATCTTTGCGTATGTGCATTTATTGTATACATGGTTACTTAAATGCAAGTTAGCTTTAGCTCATGCTGAAGTTACTTCATTTAATATAACTCTATAATAAGTTATTATTATGTTTTTAATTACTTTCTGCATTGTACAGTGTTTGTACTAAATGTTTAGTGGATCCTTAAATAAATCCAGTAAGTATCTTTTAAATTCAAGTGTGAATTTCGAGTTGTACTAAATGCTTAGTGGATCATTAATTTCCACTAAGCATTCCTTAATTTCGTGCATGTATCGTTGAGTCAAATGAGCCTATAAATTGCTCATCCTTTGTAGTTTGAAAGCAACTTGGAATTTATCAAAAATTAGATTTTTCTTTGTCAATTATCTTGACTCAAATCGGGCAAACTTGTGAGGTGGATTCCGAACAAGTGTAACCAAAAACTAGTGTCTTTCTCTTGGTGAGTTTGAGAGATACTTTTAGTTACTTTCTTTCCATCATCTTCAAAGATTATTCCCCGTGAAAGAAAGGTTAAACTCATTCTTCTCTTAGTTGGAGTTTCTAACCAAGCCAATTACAAGTGGCCTTCTTAGTCACTGAAAATCCACTTGGAAGTCATCTATTATCCGATCACGGTTTTATATCACAAAGACAATAACAAAGACGAAGAAGAAAAGATCACTATAACGCCATGAAATTCTAATCCATTTCTTTTTTAAATAAACCCACATTTTTTTTCCCAAAAACCTTTAGCATAGCGCGGAAGACTTTTCTTTTTAAATATTCTAGTCATACTTTGATCTTTGTAAAATTTTTTAACATAATTTTAACAGAACATGCATAAATTATTACAATATTACTTTCAATTTCTTTATACAAAATGTGAGTCATTTTCACTAGTCAATTTTGTCGTAACAACCCAAAGTGCTCTTCACAAGTATGAGACATCAACTGTCTGGCTATCCATTAATGAGTCTCATCATACAATTCATTTACTTACATCATAAGATTCATTTATAAGTCTAACGCTAAGTAAGTAATACATAATATAAACATGATATGCACTCTTCATAAAAACGTTGGCGTTGCAATTTTCATTCTTTTCCTTATTTTCTTTCGTTCGTTCTTTTCATTCTTATTCTTCATCTTGGCACTAAAACAAAGCACCAAAGTTAAAAATCATCAAGGGACAAATCCACCAAAACTCTAATGGGGCTGAAGTCGCTAAAGCTCCATTGGTATTATATTACCAAAGTTTCTTACATATATTTTATTTCATCAATCTTTCTTGATATAAGGACATGACACCAAAGCTAAAAATCATTGGGAAATAAGCCCACCAAAGCTCCAATGGTGTAATACCCTGATTTTCCATGACATAATTAAGTAAGGGTAATTGAAAAATTAATTGAGTATAATATGATTATTTGGAGAATTTTTTATTATGGAATGTATTATCTCGAAAATAAGTTTAGGAAAAATAATAAGTTGGGGTATAATCATCGACCGCCTTCGACCGGTCCTCGTTCGCACCTCGTCCAAAAAGTCTCAAAATCTTTATAGATTCCAATCGTCCTCGACCGCCTTCACCGGGCCTCGATCGCATTCGTCCTAAAAATCCTGAAATCTTTACAGATTCAAATCATCCTCGACTACATTCGTCCGAAAAGTCCTAAAATCTTTACAGATTCAAATCGTCTTCAACCGCCTAGACTGGATTCGTCTGAAAAGTCCCCTAAATCTTACAAATTCAAATCTTTGTCGATCGCGCCTCGACTGTGTATCGACCACGTATCGTCTGAAAACGTCCAAAGTAGAGAGCTTCATTTTCGAACTGCACATTTTGAATTCTCTAAGTCCCACAATGATATCTACTCACTACATGGACTTAGACAAACTCGTTAGATAACAATACTACCCTCATTAAGGGTATTTCTAATTTAAGCAAAATATATGCATATTTTAAATTCAACAAACAAACAACTTATAAACTTCATTAATATTGGACATCATCAAAATATAATTATTCCCAACACACTTTGGCTAACAAGTACTTCATCACAATAACCTCCAATGGAGAAAAGAATTTTAGCTTGCTTGGTCACCTTGAGATCTTCACGCTCATTAAGCCACCTTAGTCGATGGGGAGAAGGATGCACGGAAGTTTCAATGCTCAACTTCACCACCAACTCCAAAGAGACTACATTAGTGCAACCCTCCATCATTAATTATAGAAGACACGTTGTTCTTGATCAAACACTGGTTATGAAAAATATTTTCTCTTTGGCAAGCATCTTCTTCTTCACTATGTATGGAAAGAACGCCATGGATTACCGTGAGTAAGGGGCCTTTTTGTGCATAAAAGACTTCTTTTTGTAACTCTACTACTTCTGTCTTACTTGACGTTAGGATATCATAATCACCTTCAACTTCATTAGTGTCTTCCTTCAATATCATCAACTGCTTGTTTGGGCATTAGGAGGCAATATGACCCAAACCTAAACATTTGAAACATTTGATGTCTCTAGACCTTGGCCAAGAGGGATCACCAACCAATTTCTTCTCCTCCGGTTCCTTGTTGGCCACACTTTTGGAGGGAGTTATATACTCTTCAAGTTTGGTTTGTGGCTTGTATGCATGGGGCGTTTTTGAGTTTGGCTATGAGTGGAATGATTTAGACTCCTGCTTGAGTTATCTCTCCACCTTCATTACCAATTATATAACATTATTCATGGTACTATAAGGTTGAAGCTCCACGACATTCCCAATTTCTCTATTTAAACCCTTAATGAATCTTTCAATGGTTTGTTGCTATGATTCTTCAAGATCACTCTCCTATCTTAAGTGTCTCAAACCCAGCGACATATTCTTCAACTGAGAGAGTCCCTTGTTTAAGGTTTTGCATTTGGAGAAACAATTATTGCTTGTAGTGGCTTGGCCCGAATCTTCTTCGCATTAAGTTTTTCATGACCCTCCAAGAATGAATTTCATCTTCCCCCATGCATCTTCTTTGAGTCTTAAGATTCTCCCAACACAAACTAGCATAAACCCAAGAGTTCCAACGTAGCTAGTTGCACTTTAGTTCACTTTGAGTAATTGTAACAATCAAACACTTTTTCTACTTTTTCTTTTCAATCCAAGAATTCATCCCCCTTATAGGACCCTTTAAAAGAAGACATGGATTGCTTCAAATGCCTTAACTCATCGAAAGTATCATTTTGGTACCTTGGACTTGGCGACTCCTCATAATCGAACTCAACTTCATCAATCTCTTCTAGAATTGCTCTTCGTTCTTCTCTTCCTTCCCTAACACTTCTGTGCCGCCTTGCCTAGGGGTTCTAGGTGCTCTAACATTTTGGTTTAATAGGCCTTGCACATGTTTTGTCAAATTGAGGATAGCACCCCTTCATTCATCGAATTGCTCTTGCATATTAGGATTGGTTTTCTTCAAAGGAGGTAGTGCCGTTTGTGCTGGTTATGCTGGTTGTTAGTTGTTTCCATCACGATTTTTGTAAGCATTTGCGCCACTCCTTGCCATCATGGTTATGATGGACTGCTCTAGAGAAAAAAAAAGGAGAAATTGCATGGTCGAAGAAAAAGCTCAAATACCAATTGCTATGCAACCACTTCTGAAGGGTTGCAGGCTACAGTTGAAATACTATCTTAGCAGTTTTGGCTTCACTTGGATGAGGAAACAACCTTACCAAATAATCGAATCTTCAAGTGAAATTTGGATAGCCTCATGGTTGAAGAGTATAGAAGAGAGCCTCTAAATTTTTTGGTTTAAATCGCATTGGAGTAGAAGTTATACCCAAAGGGTGCAAGTTAGTCTAGAAGGTTGCTTAATCACAACCACTGAGTTCAATGACAACCTTTACTGAAAAATGGAAGCTCTCCAACTTGATAGTTTGAGATTTTGTGCAACCTTTATGAGGAATTCACCAAGGAAGAGGTGAGAGGGGTGCAACTAGTTGAGAAAGTATAAGCAATACTCATAACACTCACACTTCTGTAAATCTGAAAGATAAGGGTTTTGCAAGAACTTGCAATGTAGCAGTAGCTAACTTTGGTTTTTCTGAAATTTAAGAGTGAGGAACAATGACCCTAAATGAGGTAAAAATATCCCCCCAAAATAATGGTTTAGTCCTAAATAATTCAAGTACAAAAATACTCTTAAACAAGTTGTGGGGCGCAGGACTGTGTAAAAAGGAGAATTGAGAGAAAACTATGTAAAAAGAAGAATTGAGAGAAAACTCTGACTTGTTTATTTCATTGATAAACAACTGTATATATACACTACAGGGAATTATTATAATTCCTAAAATAAGCTATTCTAATAAAGGTAATTATATTACATAATATACATTTCTATAATTAAGAAATCATAAACAAGGATAATAATATTTATTCCATATATTATGTGATACTATTGATTCTTAACACTCCCCCTCAAGTTGGAGAGTGAATATCAAGAACTCCTAACTTGCTTCTCATCATCGTGAAAGCTTCCTTCCCAAGTGGCTTAGTAAATATATTAGCTAGTTGTTCGGTTGACGAGACATATTCAGTACTTATTGAACCATCTTGAATTTTGTCTCGAATAAAATGACAGTCTATTTCTATATGTCTTGTTCTTTCATGGAATACTGGGTTTGCTTCTATGTGTAAAGACACCTTATTATCGCAGTGTAATAATGCTGGTTTTGTATGAATTATCCTCAAATCTTTCAATAATGATCGTATCCAAGATAATTCGCAGCATGTGCCAGTCATAGCTCTATAATCAGCTTCTGCCGAGGATAAAGAAATTGTTTTTTGTCTTTTTGTTCTCCAAGAGACAAGTGACGATCCCAAAAAAATGCAATAGCCTGTAGTTGATTTTTGAGACACTATACAACCTCCCCAATCTGAATCACAAAAAGCTCGTAAGGATAAATTATTTTCTGAACAAAAAAATAAACCCTGCCCTGGATTGTTCTTCAAATATCGTAAAATGTTCATGGCAGCTTCCATATGAGGTTTACGTGGAGCATGCGTGAACCTGCTCAATATATGTACTGAATATGTAATGTCTGGACGAGTAACAGTCAAATAGATTAAGCGTCCTACAAAGCGCCTGTACAAAGATGGATCTTTTAATAGCTCACCTTCATCTGTCAGCTTCAAATTTTGTTTCATGGGAAAATCTACAAGTTTAGCTCCCAAATATCCACCATCCTTTATAATTTCTAAGGCATATTTCCTTTGTGATAGAAATATTCCCTTCTTCGATCGAGAGACTTCAATGCCTAAAAAATATTTTAAGTCAGCTAAGTCTTTGATCCGAAAACAATTATGCAAAAACTGTTTAAGAGCAGATATAACAACGAGATCATTGCCCGTTATAAGAATATCATCAACATAGATCAACAATGCTGTAAAAGATTTTCCTTTCTTACATGTGAACAATGAGTAATCCGCCCTAGACTGAACAAATCCAGCTTCTTGAATAGCTGTAGAGAACTTGGCAAACCATTGACGTGATGCTTGTTTAAGTCTATACAAAGATTTGTTGAGGCGACATACAAGATTCTCCCCCTGTCGCTAAATACCAGGAGGAAGTGACATAAAAATTTCTTTAGAGAGGTCACCATGAAGAAAGGCATTATGAACATCCAATTGATGGAGAGACCAATTTTGGGCAGCAGCCTAAGCTATCAAGCAACGTACTATGACCATCTTTGCAGTAGGTGAAAAAGTTTCATGATAATCGATACCTTCAAGTTGAGTATATCCTTTAACAACCAAACACGCTTTGTAGTGCTCAAGAGAACCATCGGACTTGTGCTTGATTTTGTACACCCAACGACAACCAATAGCTTGTTTTCCATGCGGAAGGGATGTAAGAGACCAAGTTTTGTTTGCTTCTAATGCAGCCAATTCAGAATGCATTGCTTCTTGCCAATGAGGTTGTGATGCAGCTTCTTCATAACTTTTAGGCTCAACATCATTAGAAATAGTAGCAATAAAAGTCTGGTGTTTTGGCAAGTAACGGTCATAAGAAATAAAATTAGAAAGAGGATATCTCGTACCTTGATGTGGAAGAGAAGACGAGGGCGACGTTGATTTGGGAGACATTACTTGATTACAAATGTAGTCGCGTAAAGCTGTAGAAAGGACATGGGGTCGTTGAGAACGACGTAAAGTGGGTGGTGGTGGTGAAGATGCAAAAGGACTAGGAGTGGATTCCACAAGTATATGTTGAATAGGTGGAGAAATTTCATAATCTGGGATTGCAACAGGTTTTATTGAATCTGTATTGGACGAGGAAGGAGTAATTGATGCATATGGAAAAACATCCTCATGAAAAATGACATCTCGACTAGTGAAAACTTGATCAGTTTCAATATTATATAATTTGTATGCTTTTTGACCAATGGGATATCCAAGAAAGACACAACGTGTTGAACGGGAAGCAAGTTTATGGGGAATATGGACATTAGTAGCATACACAAGACATCCAAAAACTTTGAGATGAGAATAAGAAGGTGTTTTACTATAAAGTTTCTCAAAAGAAGTTTGACAAGATAAAATCAGAGTAGGTAACCTGTTGATTATATGCACGGCAATAGCTACACATTCTGCCCAAAAATGTAAAGGAATGTGAGCTTGAAAACGAAAAGCTCTAGCAAACTCAAAAATATGTCTATGTTTGCGCTCAACAACTCCATTTTGTTGAGAAATATAAATACAAGAATGTTGGTGAATGGTACCTTGGCGTGAAAAATAATTTTTCAAGGAAAGGAATTATGTTCCATTGTCGGTCCGAATATTTGCTATATTAGCATTGAATCGGTTCTTCACATAAGAGAAAAAATTAGTGAGAAGATGTTGTGTTTCACTTTTATGTTGCATAAAAAAAATCCAAGTGAAATGAGAGAAATCATCCACAATAGTCAAAAAATATTTTGCACCAGAAAGAGAAGCGACTTTGTAAGGTCCCAAAATATCACAATGAATTAATTCAAATGGTCTAGTAGAAGAATTGAACTAATAGAAAAAGGTAATCTTGTCTGTTTTGCAAAAGCAAAGATATCACAAACACTATTTGATTCGTAAGGAAATTTCAATAAAGTTTAGCCATGAATTCTAATCTAGAAGAGGACAAATGACCTAGTCGTTGATGTCACAAAATAGACTCTTGAGGAGAGGAGGAATGTGTGATGGTATGAGCTGCTGCATTTTGAAGTGTAGGTGGTTTATTTGCTGCAGTTGTAACCAAGTAATAAAGTTCATTTTGTTGTTTACCCAAACCAATTGTCTTCCCTGTCATCAAATCCTGCAAAATACACCAATCAGGATAGAAAGTTACTGAACAATTCAAATCTTTTGTAATGTGGCTCACAGATAATAGATCCCTTTTGCAAGAGAATACCCCAAGCACATTTTTTAAATAAATGAAAGGACTTAAAGATAAACTTCCAGTAGAAATAATTGGAGCCTGGTCTCCATTTGGCATAACAACGGGTGGTAAAGAAATATTTCTTTTACTATTGATGAGAAGCTTGGGCGAGGAAGTAATATGATCTGTCGCACCGCTATCAATAATCAATTTAGGAACTAAAAACCTGTAGGATTGTTAACATTATTTTCTTTAGGATTAGCTCGCTCGGATGACCCATCTCCTTGCATAATGGATAACATCTGTTGCAATTGTAAATCAGTCAATCCATTCATAGCAGATTGAATTTTTTGCATCATAGGAATCTCCTCCCGCACATTATTAATAGAAGATTGGCTATTGCCATTATGTTTGCTCACTGCATTCTTAGAGTGTCCAGGTGGATAGCCATGTAACTTCCAACATGTCTTTTTCACATGATTGTCCCTATTACAATGGGAACAATGGAGAGGTTTACGATGAGATGAATTAGAACGAGGAGTGTTGTAAGATTTTTGTCAAACGGTAAGAGCAACTGGTTCTTCTTTGCAAACAGCCATTACCGAAGCTTCAGTTCCATCACGTGTAAAAATCAAATTTTGTTGTTTTTCTTCTTGAATAATCAATGAATATGCTTGCACAACATTAGGCAACGGATTCATCAAAAGGATCTGACCACGGATTGCATTATAAGATTCATTTAATCCCATAAGAAATTGCATTAATTTGCGTCTCATATTATCAGCTCCACAAGTGCAAACAGCATCATTGTACGAACCTAATTCATCCCATAATTTCTTTAGCTTTGTATAATAAACTGCAACAGACGTTTGATCTTGAACGCAACAAGCAATATCTCTTTCAATTTGAAAAATTCGTGGAGCATTACTTTGTGAGAAAAGGCTTCGTAAATCTTCCCAAGCCTCATGAGCAGTATTGCAGAAAATAACACTATCTACAATATCAGATGTCAAAGAATTTAAAAGCCAAGAGAGTACCATGTCATTGCATTTTTTCCAAAAATTCTTCAAGATTGGTTATGTCATGCGGCGCTTTAAGAGTTCCATCAACAAAACCCAGTTTGGATTTTGCATTCAAGGAAATTTTCATAGCTCAGCTCCATGTTGAATAGTTGTGTCCATCAAGAGCTTTGGAAACGAGAATCATTCCTGGATGATCAGAATGATGAAGAGAATAAGGGCCGTTGGAAATTAACTTATCTCTTGTAGAAGCCATGATGAAAACAAAAAAATTAAGCCAGAGAAAAAATGGTTACTGCTCTGATACCATGTAAAAAGGAGAATTGAGAGAAAACTATGTAAAAAGAAGAATTGAGAGAAAACTCTGACTTGTTTATTTCATTGAAAAACAACTGTATATATACACTACAAGAAATTATTATAATTCCTAAAATAAGCTATTCTAATAAAAGTAATTATATTACATAATATACAGTTTTATAATTAAGAAATTATAAACAAGGACAATAATATTTATTCCATATATTATGTGATACTATTAATTCTTAACAACTTGACTTTGGTCGTCAAGTTGTAGGGGCCCAGGACTTGTGTTTCGTTGTCATAGCTCTGGTGCTATTTTAATAGACTCTTGGTTTACTTTTCAAATAAATTTGATTAATTACTTGCACCAAAGATAGATTAATCAAAATTACCAAATCTCGATAATGGGCATGAAGTTATGCTTGAAAGTGCAATTTAACTCTATTTCTTTATATAGCTGTCAACCAACAACTAAAAGTTACTTTTATTTATAATTGTTATTGTTATTATTTTATTTTATTTTTTGTTGGCAAATCTCTAAGGTCACAATTGTTTTTTTTTTTTTTTTGTGATTGACAATATTTGTTAGGACGACACCCTGCTACTCAACATAGTCACTTTTGAGAGATGTTATAGCATACTCGTACTTTAACTACTGTTCGACGCAAAAGTAAACGGGAGGCAATGTTGGTGATTTAATCGCACATTCATTCTGATTACAACCAAGAAACGAAACGCAATTGAGCAAGAAAATAGAGAACGCAGGAGATTTATGTGGTTCGGGTAATGTACCCTACATTCACGGACCAAGACGACTTACCTGTATCATTGATCGAGAAACACCGACGAAAATCCAAGAGTTTACAGACACAAAACCAGAAAATAGAAGAAGAAGAAACCCCTTCTTCGTAGCCCTTATTTTCTCCCCTGCTATTCTCTCTCCATCAAAACCCGGTACAGACTCTCACCCTTAAAACCTAGTCTTAGTCAACAACCACTCACCACTCATTAAAGCCAGCTGGACCTCACAATCCAAAAGGCATAACATACATGAGTATGGCACGTGACTCAAGTCACATGCACTCACTGAACCACACAACAATTCTCCACCTTGGTTCAGACGTACTAAGACGATGGAGAACACAACCTATAAAATCAAATAGAACAAACACCAACCAAATTTAAACAGAGTTTAAACTTGGTAGCCGGCAAAATCTTTGTCAATGCATCCGCTGGATTTTCTTCAGTTGCAATCTTCTCTACTTGAATTTCTCCCTCTTCAATCTTTTCTCTGATGAAAAACAACCGGATATTTATGTGCTTAGTTCTCTCGTGGAATACAGGATTCTTCATCAAGTAAATTGCAAATTGGCTGTCACAATGGATTGTGAGATTTGAGCTCTCTATCTCCAACTCAGAAGCCAATCCTTTTAGCCAAATCCCTTCCTTGAAAGCTTCCGTTGCAGCAACAAACTCAGCTTCTGTGGTAGACAGAGCAACACATTTCTGCAAACTAGATTTCCAACTAACAGAACCACCAAACACAGTAAATATAAAACCAGAAGTAGAACGTCTAGAATCAATACAACCAGCATAATCAGCATCCACAAATCCAGTAATAGCAACAGTATTTAATTTATTATTTTCATAACATAAACCAAAATTCAAAGTGTTTGAAATATATCTTAGCAGCCACTTTAATGCATACCAGTGTGTTTTACCTAGGTTAGCCATAAACTTGCTAACAACACTTACGAAATAAGCAAGCTCT
This sequence comes from Begonia loranthoides, assembly GCA_022433065.1. Lineage (NCBI taxonomy): Eukaryota > Viridiplantae > Streptophyta > Magnoliopsida > Cucurbitales > Begoniaceae > Begonia > Begonia loranthoides. Next base: position 23,267,553 of record CM039483.1, read on the forward strand.
AAACGTGTACACACCATTGAATACATGATGCAGCCCAGAATATTTGCGTAAGGAATCTTCTTCATGTATTCCTCTTCTTCCCTGGTTTTTGGTTCCTGTTCCTTAGACAATCTAAAATGATTAGCAAGAGGAGATAAAACCGGTTTAACATTAGAAAAATCAAACCTGTGCAACACACGCTTTAAGTAATTTCCTTGAGTTAAACACAACGTCTTTAATTCCGTGTTTCTCAGTATATCAATGCCCAAAATTTTCTTAGCATTTCCTAGATCTTTCATATCAAAAACCTTCCCTAATTCTTGCTTCAATTCCAAAATTTCAGATTTATCTTTCTCTGCTATTAGAATATCATCGACATATAACAAGACAAACATTCTATTTCCTTTATAGTTTTTATAATAAACACAAATATCAAATTTACTTCTTATAAACCCAATACCAGTAATGAATTCATCAAATTTTTTATTCCATTGTCTAAGTGATTGTTTCAATCCATATAAAGACTTTTTTAACAAGCAAACCTTATTTGGATCGGATACCTCAAACCCTTTTGGTTGAGTCATTAAAATAGACTCCTGTAGATATCTGTGAAGAAACGCCGTCTTCACATCCATCTGTTCAAGTTCGAGATCCTGCAAAGCAACCTTTGACAATAAAACACGAATAGATGTTAGTTTAACTACAGGTGAAAAAATTTCATTGAAATCAATACCTTTCCGTTGGGCAAAACCTTTTGCCACTAACTTGGCCTTGTACCGGGGTTTTTCAACCCCTGTTATTCCTTCTTTTAGTTTGAAAATCCACTTTGAACCAATCACTTTCTGCTTTCCTGAATTTTCAACTAACTCCCAAGTGTTATTCTTAATCAGAGAATCCATCTCTTCTTTCATAGTTATCATCCATTGATCTTTGTCATCTCTGGATAAAACTTCAGAAAAGGAAAGAGGTTCTGCATTTTCCAAATCTGAAGCAACATGCAAAGCATAAGCTATGATATCTGCATACCCCAATCTCTGAGTAGGCTTAATAACCCTTCTAGATCGGTCCCGAGTTAATTGATAATCCATGGTATCATCTTCAGCAGTAGATTCAATACTTACATCTTGCTGATTTTCTGAAGGATGACTAGACTCTTCAGCATCCTCTTCGGATTCATTTCTTTCAAGCTCCACCTCAATCGAAGTACTCTCTTTTGTAACAGGAGACATATCAACAATTGGTTTCAAAGTAAAATGTTGCTCATTAAATGTAACATCACAGCTAATGATAATTTTCCTTTGATTTGGCTCAATGGACCAAAGTCTATATCCTTTGACCCCTTCCGAATAACCCAAAAGAATACACTTTATTGCTCTTGGTTTTAGTTTTCCTTGTTTTACGTGTGCATAGGCAACACACCCAAAGATTCTTAACCTGTCATAATCCGCAGCATATCCATGCCACGCTTCAAATGGTGTCTTGAAATTCATAGCAACTGAAGGACACATATTTATCAAGTAGACGGCGGTTTTTACAGCTTCCGCCCAAAATGTCCTTGGAAGACCAGCAGTTAGAAGATAGTCCTATTCATTCGCTCAGCAAGACCATTTTGCTGAGGAGTGTAGCTAACTGTATGATGCCTCACAATTCCTTCTTCTTGACAGAATTTGTTAAATTTCTCCGAACAGAATTCCATTCCATTATCTGTTCTTAATTTCTTTATTTTCCTACCTGTTTGTTTTTCTACAATTATTTTCCAAGCCTTGAAGATTTCGAAAACTTGATCCTTAGACTTCATACAAAAAACTCAAGTTCTTCTTGAGAAGTCATCTATAATTGTGACAAAATAGGTAGCTCCTCCCTTTCAGGAAACCTTTTCTAGCCCCCAAACATCCGAGTGAATATAATCCAATATCCCTTTTGAACCTTGAGTAGAAGTACCAAACTTTATTCTTTTGCTTTTCCCAAGAACACAATTTTCACAAATAGACAATTTTGATATTTTAACTTTCCCAAAACTGTTCTGTTTTTGTATTTCCAGAAGACCATGTTCACTAACATGGCCGAGCCTCTTATGCCATAGATCGGCAATGTCAAGGTTTCCCCCCGTGACACTACCAACATTACCAGCAACCGTGTGTCCTTCAAGCACGTATAAACCGTTATGCAACCTTCCTTTCATCACTGTCATGATTCCCTTTGATATTTTCATAATCCTTGCCTCAATTCTAACTGTGCAGCCAATGGAATCTAACATTCCAATCTATAGAAGATTTCTTTTCAACTGAGGCACATATCTGACATTCTGAACAAGTCTTATGCAACCATCATGCATTTTGAGCTGAACTGTCCCTTCACCCTCAACTTGGCAAGATTTGTTATCACCCAATAGAACTTTTCCTCCCATTGTTTTGTGATAGTTCATCAACCACTCCTTCCTTGGAGTCATATGGAAAGAAAATCCAGAATCTAGAATCCATTGCTCACCTGATTCTAATTCAGAAGCCACTAGAACATCGGAGGATTCATACCCTTCTGAAACCACCGAAGCATCCCCCTTTTCGATATTCTTTTCAGCCAACTTCCTTTTCCTTTCATAACATTCTTTCTTGAAGTGTCCTTCCTTGTGACAGAAGAAACACTTCCTTGGCCTAGACTTAGACCTTAACTTGCCTCCTTGTCCCTTTTTATCCCTTTGTTGCGATCTTCCCCTAAACCTTCACCTTCAGAGGAATCTTTTCCATCAGACTTTCTCTGAAGTTCCTTCGAATTCAATGCAGCCTTGACCTCTGCCATTGTTAACGTTTCTTTTCCATACAACATGGTATCAACAAAGTGCTCATACTTCTTCGGTAAGGAACTCAGAATTATGATAGCTTGATCTTCTTCCTCAATTTTCACTCCTATACTGTTGAGATCCAAAATTATTTTGTTGAAGTCATCTAAGTGTTTCCTCATCTCCTTAGATTCCTCCATGGCCAAGGTGTATAACTTCTTTTTCAGATACAATCTATTTGCCAGAGAATATTTCATATTTAAAGCCTCTAATTTTTGCCAAACTGTAAGAGCTGACAATTCCTCAGTAACCTCTCTTAGGACTTCATCCCCAAGACTCAACAAAATAGCACTGTGAGCCTTGGATTCGACATCTTCAGCTTTTGATTTATCGATGTCCCTTAGACTTTGTAAAGCTTTTTCATTAATTGCTTGTGCAAATCCCTGGTGCACAAGAAGAGCCTTCATCTTGATACGCCAGAGACTAAAATCATTGTCTCCCGTAAACTTGTCAACCTCAAATTTCTCCATTCAAAACGTCTTGAATTTCCGACTAGTTTGAGAATCCTTTCACAAGCCACAGAACCTTAACCAACGAACCACAACAATCTGAACACCCTTAGTTAATCACAAAATCTAACCAGTGATGCTACACAATCTGAATACACAGATTAAATAGCGTGAAGACCAATTTTGAATCACTGAATCAAAAAACAAAGTATAGTAAACCAATCTGTAAAACTGTTCCACATACAGAATCTGATTCGAGAGAAGCACAAATCAACAACTCTGTTTATTAAAATCACAGAGTCAAATCCAGAGAATTACCCAACCTGGCTATAGATCCTTAATCACATAATCAGAATGCAAAGATCCAATAGAATGTTAGAACTTTTTCGAAAAACACCTAATCTGGTACAGGGAACATCCAATCTGACTACCGATCAAAAATTCACCAAAACAGATGCAAGGAAATAGTCCAAACAGAACAACAGTTCTTTAATCACAAAACCTGATGCCAAGAACAACCAATCTAAAGGTCGCGTGTTTGATCCACGCTCTCAGCACCAATTGTTGGTGATTTAATCGCACATTCATTCTGATTACAACCAAGAAATGAAACGCAACCGAGCAAGAAAATAGAGAACGCAGGAGATTTACGTGTTTTGGGTAATGTACCCTACATCCATGGACCAAGACGACTTACCTGTATCATTGATCGAGAAACACCGACGAAAATCCAAAAGTTTACAGACACAAAACCAGAAAATAGAAGAAGAAGAAACCCCTTCTTCGCAGCCCTTATTTTCTCCCCTGCTATTCTCTCTCCATCAAAAACCGATACAAACTCTCACCTTTAAAACCTAGTCTTAGTCAACAACCACTCACCACTCATTAAAGCCAGCTGGACCTCACAATCCAAAAGGCATAACATACATGAGTATGGCACGTGACTCAAGTCACTTGCACTCACTGAACCACACAACAGGCAACACATTACTAGTTACTAAATGCCTCAAAATAGTGGAGTACAGCTGCATTTATTACTTTTGGATGAAATTTCTCTCTATGCGCTCTTTATGTAATTCCATAATTTATTCTGTTGTTGTTCCATGTGCTGAAGCATTTCAAAGATTGATGTTGTTGAAATTCCAATAATCTGATTCATTGTTATAACATTCTTAGACTTGCTCCTAGAGCACTAGGAATCAGTGAGGAATTGCTTGATGCTCCAACTTTGCTAGATTCTAGTGGGATGCTTAGTTGACCTCTTCATCATCGCCCTTATGAGGCTTTTCCTTATAGATCCCTACACTAGTGCTACAGTTATTTTCCATGTGGTCTTCAATCTCAGCCTTGTTATTGGACAAGCCTGGTTGGCATGGCCTGCTAACATGTGGCCCATGTCAGACTTGAGGCTTGGTCTGTGAGACTTTATAGTGGACCAAGGTCTGGGTCTTGGGCTCACTCAAATTTGAGTGATCTGAGGTTGGGACTGCAGGGCTTAGACCCTTGGGCAAGTTTTGAAGCATCTTGGAGGCCGACCCACTAGTCGATCCATTCATTTTTTTGTCAAACATTTCGAGGGCCGCCATGGCAATAGGGCTTAGGATGCCGAGACACCTACAAACTAGCATGCTTTTTAAAAATAGCAGATTCATTGGCACGTCATTAACGTTCTTATACTTAAAATTGTGAATTTGTTTTAAAAGTTGGTATATTTTTTTAAATTTTGTAGTTTCACAGTAGAAATATAGTAATTAGATTAAAAAAAATATTTTATTTCATTAATAAGCTTTACACAATCTTAATATTTAATCGAATCAAGAAAAATTGCATTACAACAATATGAGTACATCCCAATTAAGTTGACAAAAGGATTAAGTAGATTTATTGTAGTTTTATCTCCAATGAATTGTTTTTGTTTTGAATAATGACAAAAGGGGAGAAACATTTTTTTTCATTGTACGTCTCTAGTGAATTCTTTTTGATAATGAGAAAGGGGGAAAGGAGAATTAAGTTGTAAGGAAACCATGAGTTGCATTAAATTAAAAAGGTAAAATTGCATAAACTAAGGGGGATGAATCATACATGTAATACATATCATGTTCATGCTTATGATAGAAAAACAAACTTAATATATTAGTTGTCATCATCAAAAAAGAGACATTGTTAACCTAATAGACACTAGACTTATTGGTTTTGATGATGAGTGATTTATGTGTTATTAAGTTGTTTATGTTTTAAATGTGTCTAATATGTTTATCTTTATATTCATGTTGATCTTTATTGGTAATACCCTCTAACAAAAGTATTTAGATATACTAATATCTTTGTTTAAGTCAATGTAACTAAATGATAGATTATTTGGACTTGGAACCCTCAAAGAGTAGAATACACGAAGAATAGGTCAGCTAAAACTAGTTGAACAATCGACCAAATTTCATCAGAGGGTAAACTGCTAAGAAGTGGTCGACTAGAGGCAATTTCATCAGAGGGTAAACTACTAAGAAGTGGTCGACTAGAGGCATAAAGGCGATCGACAACAATATTACAGATTGCTCAAAATTTTACAACTACTGGAAAGAGGTTGATCGGAGCTACAGTGTTTGACCAAAAAATTGAACAGATCGAGTCATTTCTTGAAATGTGATTAAGCGGTTAACCGGGGACAAAGTGGTTGACTGATCCGACTGTACAACGCAACAGTAACATTCCAACGGTCGAAAGGTGATTGATCGAAATGAAAGAGGTCGATTGGTCAAGCAGATTTTATAAATAGAAGGCACTCCAAATTGAAGAAATATAAAGAGAAACCATAGCGAAGCTCTGCCAAATTTTATTCACAATATTTCTCTTCTAGAGTTGAGTGCAAAGGCCTAACTCTCTTAATTCTCAACTTGAGATTTATATATTTGAGAGTTAGGTTCTAAATTTTATTTTATATATCTCGCATTTGTACTTAAACAAACAAGCAAAAGGGTGATGCCCTGTGGATAGTCAAAGAAAAGGGTGATGCTGTAATACCTAGATAATATTTTTTCCGTATACGCGATGTAATTAAATTTCAGGATAATTAATATATTACGTTGCATGACGATACATGTTAATTTATGATGTGTATATATGGGATAAATATTGAGAAATAATTGAAGTAGGAAAAATTGGGAATAAAATGGATAATGGCGAATTCGGACGCACACAAACGAGGAATGTTGTATGAAAAAGCATGGAATGTCGTCCCCGAGTTTTGGGATGATGTAGGACGATAGTAGACGAATGAAGTTCGACTTTGTCCAAATTTCTGGACATTTCGGATAAAGGTTGATGACGACCGACGATAGCGGATGAGGAAGGATTAAATCTGTCCGATTTTTGGACAGATTCGGAGGCATGCGGACGAAGGTGAGGATGCAGCCCTTCGTTCGAAAACACAGTTCTGTCAGTGACAGTGAGGATTTTAGAAGCACGCGGACGAGGCCAGGACGACTCCCCTCGTCCGAAAATTCTCAGTTTTGCGAATAAATAGAGTTTAAATAATTGAACTCTTTGTCATTTTGTCATTTAAAACCCACTAATGCAACAGAGGAGTACCCTCTCCCACGCCTAGTCATATGCCTCTCCATCCCGTTTGGTATACAAATGTTGTCTCCAGGTAAGGCTCTGCGATTTAAGCTAGTCTTCTATGCCTCTCCTCTACATTCAGTCTTCCCTGCGAGTGAGAGAGCCCTCTGGAGAAAAATCGTGTGTGTTCTGGAGACTTATGTGAGTTCGTGTGTTTCTTTAAAGTGATACGTGAGTGAAGTGTGAAAGTGAGGTTTTGTGATCTAAGGGAATGCAAAGGTTGAGCTAGGTTGCTGCTACCTTGCTATCCGTGAGGAATTTCTTCAACAAAAGGATTGGGTAGTGTCTTGGCCAATGGAGGCCCTACCCACAAGTAGTGTGCGTGTGTTCTGTGTTAATTCCTACACTTTCCTTTATTGCAATTCAATGCTTTACTTGATAGAGAAGTTGATAAATGCTTACTGCTTGATGCTTGAATAATGGTCTTTGACGTTAAGCCATGTAGCATAGAACAATGAATTGAAGACCACATAATGTTATGATAAGCATGAACGAGCTATGAGTATTTCATTGATGATGATGTTGTTCTGTTAGATGTATTTTTATAGTCTTACTTTCTGTCATGATAGATTTGATCGATACTAGTGCTATATATTGTTCTGCTATTACTATTGTTTAAATCTCTCTGTGTTAACTATAAATTGTTTTTCCTTAGTCTGAGCATATATAGTTAACTAGGTTAATATTCTGTAACGATGACCATGCTTTACATTAGAATGTACGATAGCTCGTATCAATTTATTAAGCACATTTACAGTCGTATCCAATTATTAAGCACATTTCCATGAGCTATTTACTAAACATGATTCCATGAGCCATTTACTAAGCATGTTTCCACGAGCTGATTACTAAGCACGTTTCCATTTACATTTGTTAAGCATGTTTAGTTTGTTCAAATAACTCGTTGTAATTTAATGTTTAATCTCAATTAATAGCATGTTCACTTTGTCGTTTTCTTTTATTGTTATGCTCTGAAATTCAAGCATGTTTCGTTATTTCAATTCATTACTATAATTGTTTTCTTTTATTCGTTTTAATTTTTGTTATTCATTTATATGCGTTGTTCAATTATCACTATGTTATACTGTATCAACATGCATCATGATAATAGAAACAAGTAGGGAGTGCCACCTTTGGGGTGGTACTCACATGCATTATGTGAGGAAAAATGATAAATGAAAAGAATGAGTGAAAGAAAAGAAAATGGGGAGTTAGGGGACGGAGGTTTAGTTCGATATAACCTGGTAGCTAGGCCTACGCCCCTTCCTTGTCAGGAACGGGACTAGCTACCCACAGGATGTTAGAAGCCAACCAAAACTATTCCCTCACACATGAATTCCTCCATCTTCCGCTCGACGTACGAGTAATGATTGAATGAATGAAAGAACGAACGTAAAGAAAAGATTGCTTTGGGGCAGTACCTATTCCAAAAGAACTAAAGAGAGGCATAACATACTGCATAACTCAACTCCTTACTGGGCCTTTATGCTCACGTCTTACTTGTGGTGTAGGAAATGAGATGATAATGCCAGAAGTAGAGGAGGATGCATTTTCCATGGAGCCTGTTGATTATCTGGACGAATCGCTACCGAGTAGGATGTGGCTCAAAAGAAGAAAGAAAGTAATTACTATTTTGAAATGGTTTGATAAAGGACACGATTTTGTAAATTATTAACTTTTACCTTAACCTTCAAACTATGTTTTGAGCATTAGTTAAATTTTTGCTTTTAACTCTGAATTTTATTTAACGCATTTACTGTTTCCGCTTACTCTGATTTAATTACGCTTTTTAGACTTCCAAGTTAAACTTAAGTTTTACTCTTACACGTTTTAAGTAAATAAAATGAAAAAAATTTTACACGAAAATTTAAAGAGTAAAGTTAAGTTAAGAAAGAACGGATTTGACGTAGGTCGTCATAGACGCCCTAAGAAAAGTCATTGTAATGGTTTGATTGGCACCCCTAAAGCCAATCATCACTAACCGGGGAGGTTAGATGACTAAGGATCTCCAAGTAGAAAGCTTGGAGTGCAAATGTAGGTGGGGTTGCAGAATCACATGAACAAACCTTGTTTGCTCTCCTCTATCCATTACTCTTTATTATTGTTATTGATTGTATGTTTTATTTGTGTTAAATTACTTATGGTTTACAAATAATAATATCGCACAAAAAATTAGTTCGCCTAATTCACCCCCCTCTATAGGTGTGCATCGATCTTACATAAGTTTCTTATTGAGTTAGTCACTCATCTTGATGACCTCTCTATCTCAAGTTTAGATCATGATGGTCAAGTGTGGTTACCTCGGATTTATTTCTGCCTTGATATTTCCTTATCGTCTTTGGTGAAAATTTACTTCTATATTTCTCTTATTAATTTGTTGTATGGTGTTGAAAGATTTCATTTCCTGCACAGTGTTTTTCCTTTGTTATTATTATGGTATCTTTAACTATTGTTGATCACTCTATGAACTATTTCTCATTTGTTTTGAGTCTTGTACTTAATTTAATATTAAGACTTCCACTGACATCTTAATGTTAGGCTGGACAATTGGGTTCTCTCTGATGATTAAGTCAACTGACTTGACGTTTTTGTTAGACCTACTTCTGGGTCGTGACAAAATCTAATATTGGTTAATGGGTATTTGTTAGAGAAAATTTAGTCTCGTGGAAAAGTAAAAAACAAAGTATTGTTTTTCAATCTAGTGCAGAGTATGAATATATAAAGTTATGGCACAAGCTGCTTGTGAAATTGTTATTTAGATACATCAATTGTTGACCTTACATAAATGAAGAGTACAGAAAAAATAACTTTTTTGCAATTTTCACAATTAGTATGTCTATCATTATGACATGTCACGTGCAAAGCATGGGCTTCAAAAACAATACTATCATATGACAAGATCATTTGAAATTGATACTATCACATGACACATTAGATCATCTGACAAGATCAATTTTTTTCTTGTGATGCTTTAACGGCTCCCAAATAAATTAAAGGGAAAATGATAAATCAACCATCATTCTTTATTATTAGTGACAAATTAATCATCATCCTTTTTTTTGCTAATAATTTAATCACTAAACTTTAAAAAATTGCCGCCACGAACATTACCGTTAACTTTTTAAAAATCACGTTAACTTTCTCAAAATCACAGTGTAAAAAAACAATTATCCATGAAAAAAAAAAGAAAGAACTCATGATTTTAAATAGATTTTCAGTGGAAAAGAGTTAATATTCGTGGAAAATGGATTTTGAAGATTTTGGATTTTGTAAAAGAATAAATTTAGAAGATTTCAGGTTTTATAATTTAGAAGATTTTGTAAAAGAATGTTAATGTTTGTATTTTCGGATGATTTACAATTGTTTTACAATCCATGGGAAAATCACAGTTTGTCTGGATTTTTGTACGAATAAGACAATGAATTTTTTTTTTTTGCAAATGAACCGCGACGGTTAAACGACAAGTAGCAGCGACTTGATGACAAACAACTGCAATTTCACGACAAACCGTTGAAGTTCGTCGTCAAAGCATTAACGAAAAACGTGACAGCAATGCTAGCGATGCCAATTTCTCATAGTTCAGTGATTAATTTGTTATAAAAAAAAAAAGATGATAGTTGATTTGTTAAAAATAATAAAGGATGATGGTTGTTTTGTTATTTTCCATAAATTAAATTATTGCATCACTATTTTACATTACCTTGGCATTCCATCAATATTTAATATCAGAAAATTACCATTTAAATTATTTATTTATTTTAATAAAGAACAAACTAAGGAGATATGAGAGGCCTTCACAATCAAATTTAACTCAATGATTCAACGTTTACATCAAAACTACTATGATGACTGAGTAACAAACTGAAGATTGCAAACAGCGAGTTATAGGACTAAGATCAAGCCAAGTTTGCTACAAAATAAACACGTCAATGAACAAGAACTTGTTCCTCAAAAAACAATCCATTTTGATTTGAAATAACGAAACAAACTAACCATTAAAAACAATACAAACTTTATTTGAATGCATATGGCCATTATGATTCATGGAAAAACAGTCAAGAACTGGACTCTAGAATTACAGCAGGAAAGACACTTATGAGACAGGGACCAAAGTGACTTATCTACAAAAGATACATCAAGTTTGGCAAGAAGCCTTGACGAGGAGGGCGGTTTTTCAAAGGCAACCTGTCTTATTCCAAGGACTTGAGAAGCCTAAAAAGTGCAGCTGCTTCCCGTATGCGTGAGAACTCAATACAGAAAGCTTGGACCTCGATGAAAAGATCTTTCACTGCAACACAACCAATCTACCATAATCAACAACCATTCTATGATTTAATTAGAAATGGAAGGGAACAAAAGACTCTAGAAAGAGAGCATGGGAAGGAAGAAAAATGAGCAACTACTTTACTTTTATTTGATCATGATGTTACTTGTTTATGAACTAATGAAAACGAAATAACGATTTAAACAGAGACTTATATTCGTTGATCCAAAATAATATTAAACAAAAACTAATGTCAACAGATTTGACTATCCAATTAGCACTTACATCCAAAATTCTAGAATAAAAGTTCAAAGCCAATGCCCAGTTTTTCTACCTTCTTTCGTTGTTTCATTTTTAATAACTTTATTCTCAACCCCCTCTGCGCAATCACACTAGCACCATCTACAACTTAAAAATCAATTTATTTGGCAGCTTAGTTATTCTTCTATCAGAAGGGCAATCCTATAAAACGATGAAAACAAAGTCTTACGGAATAACTCTGCATCAATATCCTGAATTTTAATCACATTTTTGCTTACATAAGCACTCTATTTGTTTATTGAGAAAAACTATAACATTAATGTTATAGATGGCAAAACAGTTGAAAACCCAAGGGCTAAAAACCAGGCTTCACCAGCAACAGGCAAACTGAACTTCTTTTTCTAATTTTTTTAAACTTTGGATTTTGGGCTTCGGGTTCAACTCAAGCATACAGGCTAGTCTATTTGATTCCAAAAGCTGAAATCTTTGAGTGGGCCAACTCGTTCCCAGCAATTTGGTATAAAACAAGACATTATTAACATTGATAGGTTCATTGTCTTCTTTCAAGATACTAAAAAAAACAGATGATTACCTCTAAAATGTGACTGGAAAATTAGAATTTAATGATCAACGAGGCACTAACCATTGATAATGTTATTACGGATAAGACTTTGCAGGAAAACACATACAAGTCTCACTAATCTGTTCTGCATATACTTATCCTGCAGGAAAAGAGAGGCATAACGCTGCCTATCGTGAACATAAAACACCAACAAGCAACAACTATCCAAAAAGTACATGATTTTACTCGTGTAAAGAAGCATGAATATATGAATACACACATTATTGATATAGTTGTCCAACAGCAAAAAAAGACAGGATATGTTCATTAAGACCTATCTTTGCCTCTCCCATAGATATCAAACAAATAAGCTTGTATCTGCAGGAGAGGCGAAAGAAATGGTGCAGGAGAGGCGAAAGAAATGGTGTTGTTTCTGAACAAGTTATTACAATGACAGAAGATATGTCACTACCACACAAAAAGATGGAGAAAATTTTTATAGTTCTAAGTTCAAATCCCAACTACAATTCCTGGCTTGACCTACAAAAACTTAGGTTGCAATACAATTCACTATAATCTGCATAATCATATCCACTAAAATGACAGATCCATAAAACAACTACAAAAAAACTCCTTTAGTGAGAATGACAATAAAAAAAAACAAATTGTCTTGTCAGAGGGAAAAAAATATTAGTAACCCAATAATATCAGATTATAAAACTGAAAAAATAATAATATTATTTTTAGGAGAAAAATATACTAAAGGCTAGGTAAAGGGAAAACCTTAATGCTCTCACAGGATGATATACAATTGGATATATAGACGTGTATGAACTCAGGTGGAAGATCCACAGCTGTAGTAAGCCTGTTCACAACTTCCATGGAATGTAAACTCATATTCATGCTAACCAGTTCTGTGAAGTACCTGTGTGACAAGTAATCAAGATAGAAAAAAGAATGCTAGGAAGCAGATCAAACACTAAAAGTTTATAATATATTTGAAGAGTAGATAATAAGGAAGAGAAGTTCATGACTTCAATAGATATTTTCTAATTTAATATAGACGTTACAATTCTTTCCCATTGATCTTATCAATAGTATATTTTCTTCAACTATTTTTTCTTATTATCTATTTATCTTTAAGTCATGAAAAGAAAAATACTAACAACGTAAATCCCTGCTATGTTTAAATAGAGCAAACCACAACAACACGTTACTTCCAACCAAAAAGTCATACTCTGAGATTTCGGGGGAATTAATCAACTTTGTGAGAACTTCAACTGCAATAAGAGGGTTGTTTTCAACCAGTTCCTGTCGACATGATTGAGGAATTTAAATTACGGCAGAATAAGCCCATCAATCATAAACATAAAAACCAGGATCATGAGTACGCACTGGTAGCTTTTTTGGTGTCAGCCCACAATGGTATACAAGCTTTGCATCATTTGCCAACTCAACCACAACTTGCTGAACAGAAAAAGATCAGCAATGGATCATTCCTTCCTTCATTATAAGTAATTGATCAAATATTATGTAAACATAGCAAACTAAAATCCATTTACACTTGTGCCTCCATTTTAGCCTCACTAAAAAGAAGGCGAGACATTTGACATCAAGGATTTTAAACCTACTATTATATTTGCAAGTACTAATCGTCTGATATAGGTGGTGGATAAGATGGCAAAATAGTGAATATGATTATGAGGGAGAAAGGCTCTTATCAAAAAGAAATTATGAGGGAGAATGGCAGATTATAAATATTCCTTTGATACCAAGATAGTGAATTGTTCTCCTTTTTATAACGCACATTTGTCCCCCTCCAAAAATTTAAGAAAACAAAACTAATTTATACCATACAAAAATCCAAACCAGGCAATTAATAATGGAATGCAAATACAATAATCAATACTGTCCTCATTTTAGCTAATGATCACCAAAATTTCACTTCCATTCGAGAAATTTGACTAGCCATCCCCTCCTTCATAAACCAACATCAATTCTGTATGTGACATGAAATTTAGTTTACATATTGCAGACCAGAAACTATGCTATGTCATAAAAGCTTAAAAGATAAGCTAATAATGAAATCCTTTTACTTGTGTAAGAGAGTCCGTATATGAGTATATTAGATTCCACAAATATTCACAGAAAACATATAAAAACACCTCAAGTTGGGGAGGTACAAGTGGTCCCTTCAGTGCTTTCACAATTAAATCCCTCACTGCTGCCCCTCTGCTAGTGTCAACACACATTCCATGGTCCCACAACAGTTCATGATTATCATCAGGATTCAACCACACTAACTGCATAGCGGATTTACAAAGCATAAATTGAAAAATATAAGCTGCCAAACTGAATGAAAATAAAAATTTAACAGGCCTTACTTCTCCATTCTGTATTGGAAGCCTTGGTGGAAGAGGCCTGATCCACTCAGGATGAAGTCCTTCCAATGACAAATTTGGCAACAACTCCAGAATTGTTTCCTCTCTATCTCCACATCCAAGTTTAGGTTCAACTCCAGGTTGCAGGTCAAACCTAAAAGGTACATCATCAAAACATGTCATTTACACAAAACCTATTTTCTTAAGAGAGTAAAAAAAAATGAGAAACTTGTACTCTAGAGAGTTTGCATTGCAGCCAAATGGTACATCTGGATCTGGTACCACATTTCTTACTGAACCATCTTTTAAAAACCAATTATGTGATTCCGAGTAGACTTTGTCGGAATACTGCTGCCACAACTGCTCAGATGGTGGAAAAGCCTGATAGGTAGATAAAAACAAAGAAGCCTTCAATAAGTTTTTGGTGGGAAAAGGATAGGATTTGGAAAGATATGATGATTGCATATTAGATTTATTCCTTGATTTAACTTATTTCTTAGTTTCCTTGATTGGCAATTATAGTTAATTAATATGGATTTTCCTTATTTGTAATGACTACTTGGACAGTGTATTTCCACCTTTGTGCGTCTCATTCCTACTCCCTCTTTCTTTTTCACTGGATGCTTCTAGTCTGGGGAGTAAGAACCATGTTCTAGCTAATATTGATTGTCATTAATAATTGTCAAACTTTGTCGAAAGTTTTTGGGGTTAGGAAACCTCCGCTTAGTTGTTGATTATTGATTTTAGGGCATCATGTGTTTATAAGTTGAAAGAAACAAAACTGTGATGTTGTGTAACATGCATCCAACAAGATTGGACACGAATATAACACCACAGATGGTGCTTCTAAAATTTTATTATCTTTTGTTCTTCAACAAGACAGGGTCAATTTATTTTCTTTTTCCTCCTCGTGGTGTAAATCTCGTTTATGTGGGTCTTTTCATCTCTCTTTTAGTGCTTTTTACTCTTTGAGTGCATTCTAATACTTTTATTTCCTTTTCTTCTCTATTTTCTGGTGTTCATATGCATTTAGAGTAACATTAAATTTATGTCTTCAGAGAACTCAATCTTCATCACTTTCTTCATCTTCTACTATTTAAGATATATTTTTATAATAACATATAACAAGGGTTGCAATACTGACATCAGTAGTTAATATACTTATTCAAAAATTAAATAATAATTTCAAAGTGTACTTTTTAATCTAGGTCTTCCATGTGTTTGTGTCCTAATTTTCAGTGCATGCCATGTGGGTGTATGTGTGACATATCTTATGTCTTGTAATTCTTAGCTTGATAACACGCTTTTACCAAAAGGCGAAATACATAATGCACTTTGGACATACAGGCAAGAGAGACTCCATAATGTAAAATACTTAAAGACATGGCATATTAACGGTTAATCTTTTCATAAGGAGTTAAAAGAAGACATGCAATTAAGTTGTTGAAAACATGAGTGGCAGACAAAGGCTACTCCTGATGCCCATGGTCTTTTGCCTTGGATTTGGTATTGTCTAGGTGTGTGTTGGGAATCATTAAGAACCTAATGCTGCAGAGGAGGAAAACAACATGAAGATGTTAAGTTGCTGTTCCATTGTATGATTTGATGTTTATAAATGGGAGCAATGGAATAACTTTTCAAGATTACAAGTTGCATGAGATGAACATTAATATTTCTTGTCACACTTCATTCGTTCTCGCAGATCCTAAAGTCATTGGGAGAACTTCCTTGTAATTTCTCTAGGTAGGTCGAGAACCTATTATAGCTCTGTCTTGCACATTTTTTTCTTTTGATACAAATTTGATTAATACTAAAAAAAATTGTAAAAAGCCTACAACTTACATGCAATGCCGGATCAAATCCTTCGATATAATCTGCAGCAGTCTGTTTGAAAAACTGAAAAATGGAAATTCATATTTTCCTTCATTAGATTAGAGAAATATAAAATGAAAAACAAAATAGAAAATCTCTTCAGAAATCTAACTAGATTTTCTTCCATCATATGGAGAAATATATCATAAAAATTAGAAAATAAAGATGGCAAAATCTCTTAAGTACAACAGGATAACCAAAGTTAATAATAAGGACAAACACTTTTCAAATCCGTCGAAACATTGTTTAAATTGTAAATTATATGTAAAAGAAAAACTGTAAATTGGGTGGAGACCTTCCAGAAATTGGTTACTAGCAAAGAGAATCTATCTTTACTGAAAACCATAATGTCATGAGAGAAAAATTGAATTCTTCATAGAGAAAAATCAAAACATGCAAGTTTCAAAAATTATGGTTGATACACAACTCAATCCCAATAGGAATAGAAAAAAAAAAAAAAAAAAGGAGAAGCGCCAAAATATCAGAACATCATCATCTTCAATAACTTTTAGTTTCGATAATGGCCACTCTAAACCAGAGAAAGTTGAGAAATATTGCCGTACTAGCTACCCAAATGAATTATCTTTGAAAGGAAAAGGAGTAAGAGCTCATAATACAACAACAAGAAGTTACTTCCATAAAATTAATACAACAAGAAGTTACTTCCATAAAATTACAGGCACTCAAACTTCCTTCAACAATTGATTTTGATATTGATCCGATGATAACTTTACCTTCACACCCACCCATAGGAATTTCTTATAAAACTTTCCTAAATTTATCATTTTTTTGTATAAAAACTATTTGAATTAAGAAAACAAATTTATAAGAGAGGGGATCTCGAAAAAGCAAATGAAAAGAGACAAACTAAAATGATAATTTCTAAAATATTTAGAACTTCCTTATAGATTTAGGATTCCTAGTCAATGTGGGATTCATAATCCTAACCCTAACCCTATTTAAAGAGGCACTATGAATGTTAGACAACATACTTTAATATAGAATTTTCTTATTTTCAAGAGTTTATTCTATAATATTTCTCTTTATTTTTTCATTTTGTTTTGAAACAATAGCCCGATGCACCAAATTGACATAAACGGAAGGATTTTCATCTACATCTAATGGCTGAAAACAATTCTAGTGGAGAACAGACCATCGACCATGAACAATGGTTCGAAAGAATTAAGCAACGGTTTGAAAAAATTGATCAATAATTCGACGAGACCAAAGAACACCTTTGCAATATCACACAGACTGTTGCTATGTTTATTGCTAAAAAGAGATAGGAGCATGTGAAACGACGATTGAAAATCAAAGTCATTGACTTTAACAACTAGGACGATGAAGAAAATGATGGTCGATGAAAAACATATCGTGTTGCATGAAACCTTAATGTGGCAAACAACTACCAACTTTTGCTTAAGGATCAGCCAACTGCTGAACATAGCCAAAGCAATGAGTCATTATCTCTGATCTTGCACGAAATCGATAACAACCACTATTAAGCTGAAAAAACAACCAACCAACTACGAATCAACCTTGGACATCATTGATTTGTGCGTTTCCAGCACCAATAAATGAAATCAAAATCCTAAAATGCGATTCTATTCTAATACACACTTTCTAACTCGACGAGCACTACCTCCAACAAGGGCTTCCTGCTTATGGTGATGTTGAATCTAAGATTGATGATGATATTTTGAATGAGAGAGTTAAGGTGTTGAGAGACACAACTAGCGTTTTCATCAAATAGGATGAGTTTTTCTCACCTAAAAAATATATGCTTTTTTAATAATGAAACATCGTAAACAACAGACATAGCAAATTTGATTAGAATTCTTTGAACAATTTAATAATCAAACTTTATTATCGCATTCGTGATTAGAGATCAATTTGAAGCAACTACTGAGATCTTTACCAAAGTTCAAAAAAGAGTTTTATTGTATTCACCAAATTTAATGTACGCAGCAGCAAACACCAATTTTGAATTTGAACCGAAAGACATTTTCTTTACGACCAAAAGACTCAATATTTTCTTAAAGAGAAGAGATTGATGCAATATTTCTCTTTTAAGTTTAGGTTTCATTTTGAAACAATATTCCACTTCCCCATAGGTGCGTGTAGAGGTGTAATCGGTTTGGTTCGGTTTGAAGCCGAATTAGAACTAAACCGATTTGGTTTGGCTTTAGAAAGGGAGAACCGAAAAAGAAATGATTGAACTGAAAAACCAAACAAAAACGAAACCTCAATTTTGGTTTTATTCAGTTTGGTTTAAGTTCATTTTCCAGTTTTCTTCCGTTCAGTTTATTTTTTAAAAACAAAAATGCATATTATTCTTACTCGCTATTTATTTTATGTTTTGTTCGTTTAAGTTTTTACACTGATTATTATGCAAAAAATTTTATAATTGGTCAAATGAAACATACATGAAAAAAACAATCAACGGATGAGCAACAAAAATCCAATGGATGAGCAACAACGAGACAACCCTAAAGTATTGCAAAAGACAAACAAAATAGAATGGAAGATGAGTCAATACCTAAACCCTGGGATTTTAGTGAGTTGGAATATTTAAAATGAAATAGAATGGAAGAAATTTACCTATTTATAAAAGAAATGAGGAAGGAATTGAGAGAAGAGTGGAGAAGTTGAAAATGGGTCTCTGGTAGAAGAGAAATAACGAGTAGGTAAGAAGAATTTGTGGGTTTGAAGAAGAAAATCAGAAAGAAGGGTAAAAGAAAGGGGAGACATCCGGGAGAGAGGGAAAGAAAAGTGAGAAACAGCATGCAAGGGAGAGGAGTGAAAATTGGAATTAAGTTTAGGTAAATTTTTGGTTTGGTTTATTTTGGTTTTACTCGATTTTTCTTAATTAGAACCAAGAACCAAACTGAATATTTCGGTTATTTTCAGTTTGGTCCCAAATTTATTTTTGTCATGTCAAAACCTAACTGTTCGGTTCAATTTGATTCGGTTACCCAGTTTGAACCGAACTAAGTGCCACCTCTAGGTCCGTGTTAAAGTTAAATTTAGGATCCAATTGGAAATGACATCAAAATTCTTCACAACCACCAAAAAAGGTAAACAATAATTTGTAATAGAGAAAGAAACTATAAGAAATAAAAAAAACAACATTTTCAAGAAACATTAAGCGAACTCATGACAAAAGAGAAGCTAACAAGATAAAGAGGCACAAAATTTAAAGGGTGAACAAGATAGACTAAGTGACAAGGAAAAGAGAATAGGAGAGTAATTTGTGTTTTTTTATTACCACATCAGACATTCTTTTTCAAAAACAAATGAAAAATTATCAGCGAGAGTGGCTCAACAGGTAAGGATGGTGCAGAGGACATTGGAGAATGAATTCAAGAAATATCTAAACTTCCAATATTTTGATATATGATTATCTCCAAGATCAATCCTCCACTAAACGGAGGTGCTTGTGCTTCACCAAGGTTGACATTAGTAGTCACATTTCAATAATTATAATCAACAATGTGCATGCAAAGTTCATCAACTTCAGTTGAATAAGGGCTAAACAAAAAATAGAACCTCTTTTCCTCCATTGGAGCTATCCGAGGCTAAAAGCTGAAGGATCAATGCCCTCTCACATTTCTCATATTCATCATTACATGCAGCCTGCACCCAAGAAACAAAAGAATAATACAAATATTGTTCATCCTTTTTTAAATTGTCATAGCTCTATCAACTTCGCCAATGCAGAACAAAGACCATGTAACAAAATGGGAAAAGAATTGAACTTCTAAGAGATAACAAATATGACATGGTTATATAAAAAAATTTATCAACCACAAGAAAAACATGGAAGGCTAAACAACCACGAACTAGAATATTTTGACTTTCTTCCATGCCATAAATAAAAAATTAAATAACCAAAACGTAAAATTAACAAATGTAATATCTGTCAGTAAAGTCTTCTCTTCCTGATAACCCCCAGTGGACTACAACAAAAGAAGAACGCAGTAAGTGGTGATTAAAAGTTCTTTTTCACTTGGCAGTGTTGAAAACTAAATCTGATCCTAACTATAGAGTATTTATTCAGAAATGAAAAATTACTCCACACGCATTACATTAATATGAAATTTACTTATTAGGATAACAATTTCCAAATTATCCAATAAAATATAATAAGTTCAATGACACTGTTCTTACATTTAAAATAAAAGACATAAACGGATTTGCAGCAGATTTCTGAGAGGAATAAGCCTGATGAATTATAGTAAAGCCCACCATTTGCTGAGTTGTTCGGAGCATTCGTTTCTGCATCAATATTAGATAAGTAATTTGCATAAGATACTTCAAAAGATATGAAATCATACTTATTTGATTGATGTGCAATAAGTAGAAACTTTAAAAAAATAATAAGAAGAAAACAATATGATACAGTTAACTAATGAATTATAAATTGTTCAGATAAATTCAAAGGGAGAATAGTAATAAATTGCATGAATCAATCCTCAGCTCATTTATTTGCAAATAGTTACTGAATGGCCAAAAGAAAAAAATTCTTCTTCTTCTGACTACTTAGGCAAGTATACTAGTCCTCCTGGTCCAATCAAACAAGAGAAAAATTACACCGGTTCCCCTGGATAAACTCTATCTATCTTCAATCGTTTTAACATTTGAGTATCTCCTAAACAGAACATTATTTTCCATTAAAGGGTTAAAATGCTATATTGAAGCACGATTGTGGAAATTATATACACCACAGGAATGCTTAAATTCCAATTGGACAATTATTCTAACAAAATAAAAGCAATTGACATGACCTTCACAGAACAAATCTAACACGATGAAGTCATTGCTCGTAATGCAAGTCAAACCCTTATGTATTCGTTCTTTATCTCCATACCATCGAAACCCTAGAATACTCATTGGCCAACAATGACAACGAAAAAATAAGAGGTAGTGATATCAAATACACAAGAATATCAAAGAATTTGCCTCCAAGAGAATGCAGAGAGAGGAGCAGGCACTAAAGTATCGCGCTGGGTAAAAGCTGGATTTAAAATTTTCGACGATATCATCAAATGAGCATCGATCGCCTCCTCCCAGCAAAGAGTAAAGTGTCGTCGATTCTTGAACGCTAAGAATCGACTTCATGCTTCCAAATTACGCCGTCGGTCAGCTGATCAGAGAGCGCCGATCAAACACTGAAACTGGAGCTCCTCAATCACTGATTATATATAGATGCGCTTGGAGATTCAAATTCATGGGAGTATGACCATTTTGGTTTTTTTTTTACGGAAGGGAAATGCTCATTCGAACCAACCGGTTCATAAATGACCCACCAACCCCTCGGCCGAAAGAAAAATTCCGGTTCACTCGAAATGCTTTTCCTCATTCACTCTGCTCCTTAAAATTTTTCTCATTCATCTAAAATTCATCTTCTAATTAACAAACACTAGGACCTCAAATTTCAACGATCCCTAGTTGTCACTCGTCTCTTTTTCTTTAATGGAGTGAAAAAAGAGATTTTGATTATAGTTGTTTATATTTAATAGTAGACCCAATAAACAAATGTGGTAGAATATTTTTTTCATGCTTGTGTATTGTCCTGCATTATAAAATTCATAAAAATTTCATCATTATTTATATAACTTAAATTTAACATATATATATATATAGTAATCAAGTTTAAAGAGTAATAATCAAAATAAGTTTGCAACTATGGTTGAAACATGAAATTTTCAAATAATTTAAAGTTATGAATATAGTTTCATTATAAAATGTAATATGTAGTGATATAAAAATCAATGCATTTTATATAATATGATTATATAGAACACGCTATACAAAATTAGAATGTTTTAATCATTTTCAATAAATAAAAATGCTCAATTTCATCACAATCATAATCATATATGTAATGATTTTGATTTATTATACACAAGAAACTTTTATGTCACTTTGATTTATTTTTTTCATTTACTCGATAAAATTTTATATAAATTATGCTGTAAAATTCTTGTATATTGGGAATAAATTGAATAAGTAGCTAAAAATGTTAATTTTGATACACTATAATTTATTCTTAAGATTTTCTTTTTTATTTTGATCACAATCCAAAAGAGGATCTCGGGAAATACCACGTGTTGGGAAAAATACTGATAATATGGAGAATTGAAATAATATGGATAGTACTGATCAAGATAATTCCTAGGAAAGAATGCTCTTGGAAATCTCCTGAGACAGAATTATTTTTCCAATTAAGTTCCCAAGTGAGACTGGAGGGGTCACAAACGGTCCCCCTTAAAATTCAGTCTCCTATACAGAGTTTACTTACACAGTACAATTACATCATTAATCGGTACAAAAAACGATAGCAGATGTGATCCCAAAAATATCAAGAATATTTTTCCACACTGTTATAATTTAACAGTCAAGAAGTAAGAGAAATAACAACGAAATAGACATCGAGATTTTTACGTGGAAACACAAATTGGGAAAAAACCACGGTTACCAAGTCCAGAAAGATCTCCCTATGAAAAATAGAATTTACAATATTTTTCTAAAAACTGAATATTCTAGAAAATATTCACTAAGAGAAAAACACAACTCTTAGATTTCCCACTGTGTAGAAATGCACATCACCTATTTTTCCCTCACTCTTTCTTTTCTCTCTCTCAAAATAATCCTCACTATTTTTCACTCCTCTTCTTCTCCTTCACTTCTCTTCAATTTGGGATGCACTCTTCATTACGAATTCTCTCTATTTATAGAGAGGATTTCCTAACAAGATAAACTGAGGGTAGCTAAAGGAGGAAAATTTGAAGTTTTCCTCCTCGTTTTATAAAAANAAACTGAGGGTAGCTAAAGGAGGAAAATTTGAAGTTTTCCTCCTCGTTTTATAAAAAATTATTTTATAATAATGAGGAGGGTCCCTCATCATAATGGAGGGACACTCACCTCAATAATCTCACTCTCCCAACTTATGATGAGGTAATCTTAAACAAACTGAGCTTCTACAGAATTCGTTTTTGCCCTTTTGTAAGATCTTTGTCATCGTGTCAGAGCCATTTTCATCTTTGTGAATCTTCTTTAGATATACTTGCTTGATGTCCAACACATCTCGTATCCAATGATATTTGATATCTATGTGTTTTGACTTTGAATGAAAGCTCAGATTTTTACTCAAATGAATAGTACTTTGACTGTCACAATACAAGATATACTTGTCTTGTTTATGATCAATATATGTTAGAAATTTTTGCATCCACAAAATTTCTTTGCAAGCCTCTATAGCTGTTATAAACTCAACTTCTATTGTCGACAGTGTAACTGGTTGTTGCCGCTTAGATTGCTATGAAACTGCTCCCCCTCCAAATATAACCAAATACCCTGATGTTGATCTTCTGGAGCCAATGTCTCCCGCCATGTCTGCATCAGTATAACCAACTAATGAGGGCTCTTTACTCCTAAAACACAAACATAATTCAGAAGTACCTTTAAAAGACTTAAGAATCCATTTCATTGCATTCCAATGCTCTTTGCCTGGATTTAATAAAAATTGACTGATTACTCCAACAGAATGTGAAATATTAGGTCTTGTACAAACCACAACATACATCAAGCTGTCGACTAGAATGCAAGGCAAATGATCTGCAAAACTCCAACAAAAAATAACCTCCTCTTACACAAAGGCCCATGCTGGGCCAACTCAATATCTAGTACTGATCAAGTTTAAGCCCCGCTTAAACTTGAGAGACACACTCGGAGAGAAATCACATCTTCTCCATTGTACCACCAAATTATTAGAGATATCGCAACGAACTGCATGTGAATATGCTGAAGACCTCCCACTAGAATCTATACCCTCGAACACACTCAATGCGTAACCCACTATAGAAGTTTCACCATATCGCCGTGGAGTTTTACCCTTTCTCTTGATTCTGCCTTTGACGATACCACTCTAACGTGAAACTGTAATTGTAACTGGTGACGATGTGGTGACTGCATCATGTTGAGCATCTGTATTAGGCTGACGAATCGGCTCTGATGTGGATTCAGAACCCATTTGAACTTCACCTGAGAATCTGACTTACTCTGAGTCTTCTGCAAAAAAACCTTTTGAAGGTGAATTCACAAACTTTGTAGTTTGATTACCTGTCACTGTAGAACCCTGTAACACATACAAATTTGCCTTTTGTGTCCCTTTAATTTGATGAGAGCACCCGTACTGATCCTTATACCTCCACCTATAGCGCTGTACTTGTACCCTTTCGAATCTAGAGTACTCAAGGAGATCAGATTCTTCTTTAACTGGGGAACATGTCGCACATTACCCAGTGTCCTCACAACTGCATCAAACATTCTGATTTTGACGGTACGATACCAACTATTTTACAAGGTGTGTTATTACCCATTAACACAGCACCTCCTGAAACAGCCTCATATGTCGAAAACCAATCCCGATTGTAACATATACGAAACGAACACGTTGAATCCAGAATCCAATCATTATTTGGCTTTGAGTTTCCCTCTGACGCAATTAGAAGATCTCCATCACTATAATCTTCTTCTTCTGTGACAACTACTTCACCGGACGTCATTAGTTGTTTTCCCTTCTCTATATCTCTCTTTAACTCATTCTGCAATTTTCGGCACTCGACTTTGATGTGCCCCCTTTTTTGACAAAAGTAACAAGTTCTATCTCGGTTCCTTGACTTTAATCTGCCCTTCAAATTCTGAACATTATCACTACCTTTGTCGTTTGACTCTCTTGTTCTACCCTGAACAATGAGTCCCTCATCTCGAGACTCGAATTCCACAACAAGCTGCTTCATATTTTCCTTTGATAACAAAGAACCATAAACTTCTTCCAGAGTTAGACTTTCTCTACTATATAAAATTGTATCTCTGAAAGAATCATATGAAGCAGGTAACGAGCATAGCAGAATCAACCTCAAATTCTCCTTATTATACTTGCATCCCATAGTCTCCAAATCTGAAACTAACTCCTTGAATGCAGCCAAGTGCTTTGTAATAGAGACTCCTTCCAATAACTGATGAGAATAAAGTCGTTGCTTCAAATATAACTTGCTAGTTATAGTTTTCTTCATACACAACTGCTCTAATCTGAACCATAACTCAGTGACAGATTTCTAGTTCAAAACATCCTGCACAGTGGCGGGTTTCTCTAGTTGACGTCGGACGGTAGTGGTGCCGGCGCAACAGAGTTTGTCAACTCTGTTCTTTGTCTTCTTCTTCGCTTTGAACGGCGAAGTCTCCTCTGTTGTGCTGAAAGAGGCGGCGACGCAACACTAAGAAAAGAAAATCAATTTTCTTTTCTTGTTTTTTTTTTTAATTTCTTTTTCCCAAAATTGTAATATTTCACGAAGAATTGCAACCTCAATTTTGTTCGATCCGAGTACTAAAACTCTAATTTCGCTCTGATATCCATTGTTGAAAATTGATTTAGAGAACCACATCCAAGCTCTGATACCAATTTTTGAGAATCGAACGCAAAACGGAAAAAGAAAACTGCAAAAAATATGGACACCAAGATTTACGTGGAAAACCCTTACAGGGAAAAACCACAGGCAAATGAGAAATCACTAATAAGGAAATCAAGGTACAATGAGTTTTGCGACTCAAGCATCAATATATAGAGAAAATAAATAACCCTAATATTGGATATGAGCTTGACCTGACCCAACTAGAATTTGGGTCGCACCGAACTCTAACAGTTTTCATGTATAGCCTTCCTTGGTCTCCAAGCATGGACACTTGGACTTTTCTTATTCTTTGCTTTCTGTTCCTTAAGCATTCAACATAGCAAATAAACTCTGAATTTAATGATTCAACCAATTCTAAAATTTGTAAGAAGTCAACTACAATCTTCATGAAACACTCTTTTTGAAATGAAAACATTTTGAATGCCAAAATAGTCAAACACTTGTCAGAGGTCAAAAGGAAGACCGTTTTGTAACTTAATTAATGATAGAGTGGACTCGTAGTTCATCAAATTAGGAGGATTATAAATGTACTATCGTGAATTTTTTCACAAACACACAATTGTCTATGGAAGTTTTCAAGTGTCCTTGATTGATCATGAAGAAATCAAACTTCCTGTACCATTGTCGTGGGGCTTGGTTCAATCCATACAAGCTCTTCTTCAATCTACATACTAGATGTTCTTTGCTTTCAAGGATGAATCCTTCTAGTTGCTCCATGTAGATCTCTTCTTTTAGTTCACCCTGCAAGAAGGCAGTCTTAACATCGAGTTGTTCGATCTTTAAGTTTAGAATTTAGGCTGATCCAAGTACCACTTGTATGGATGAAATTTTCATGATAGGTGAAAAAATTTCCTCAAAGTCAATGTCTTTCTTCTTACCAAAGTCTTTCACGACCAGTTGTGCCTTATACCTTGGTTGTGAACTTTTGTCTTCGATCTTTAAGTTTAGACTTTAGCCTTATACTCATTTGTTCTTAAGTGTCTTTAGCCCTTTTGGAAGATGAACCAGTTCGTATGTGTGGTTCTCATGCAATGATCTTATCTCATCTTGCATTGCATCCAACCAATTCTTCTTTTGTGGATACTCCATAGCTTCCTTATAGCACTCGGGTTCATCGCCATCAGTGATCATAACATACTTGTTTACAGAGTATCTTTTCGATGGTTGGTGATCTTTTGTTGACCTTCTTGGTTCGTGTTTTACAACTGATTCAGGGGAAGTCTTTACTTCTCTTTGGTCAACGCTATCAGTTGCTTGATCACTAGATTCTCCAACATCTCCCCAGTCAAAAGTTGATTTCACAGGATCAAGTCTTACTAGATGCTTATTAGTGATCTCGACATCTTTCTTTAAGTCTTTAATGGTCTGATTTTCAAAAAAAATAACATCTCAACTTCTGACAATCTTCTTGTCAATCGGATCCCGAAGCCTATATCCAAATGCATCACTTCCATATCCAAGAAATATGTATTCTTTAGCTTTGCTATCTAGTTTGGACCTCTCATCTTTGGGAATATGGATGAACGCTCTGCATCTAAACACCTTTAGATGCTTATAAGAGACTTCTTTTCCAGTCCATAATTTGTTTGACACTTCTCCACTCAATGGTGATGATGGAGACAAGTTGATGATATTTAGTGCAGTTTTCATTGCTTTTCCCTAGAATGTTTTGAGAAGTTTTGAATGTGATAACATGCACCTTATCTTCTCCACGATTGTTCTGTTCATTCTTTCTGCAACACCATTTTGTTGCGGAATCTTTGGAACCGATCTTCTGTGTCTGATATCGTGCATCTTGCAGTATTCATCAAAGGGTCTCATGTATTTGTCACCATTGTCTGTGCGAATACATTTTAACTTGTTTCCAGTGAGAGCATGAAACTATTTGAAAACGCTAAACACCTCATCTTTTGACTTGAGTGCATAAGCCCAAACTTTCCTTGAATGATCATCAATTAATGCGACCATGTATTGGGCACCGCCTAATGTTTTTGTTGACATGGGACTGTAGACATTTGAATAGATAACTTCTAACATGTCTAGTTTCCTTAATACATGATCCTTCTGACAGAACACTCTGTGTTGTTTTTCCGCCAAACAATTAATACAACTTGGCAAAGTTTCAGAGATGTAACAAACTTTCTCTTTTGCCAAGCAATTGAAGTACTTTTTCGCTCATGTGATCGAGTCGTTTGTGCCATTACTTAATGGTTGAGTTATCTTGAGCAGGATTCAATGACACTTCTTTCATAGTCACTTGAGTCACGTATAAGCTAGCTTCTTTATTTCCTCCTGCTATAACTAGCAATCCTTTGCTGAACTTTCATTTACCACCAACAAATTCGCTCTTATATCTGGCATTATCAAGAGCACCAATTGATATTAGATTTATTCTAATATCTGGAACATGTCTTACTTCTCTGAGCACCAACTCTAGGCCTGTGTTGGTCTAGATAGATGTCACCTTTTCCAATTATTTGGGAAAATGTGATTATTTCCCATTTTAACGATGCCAAAATCGCCACTAGTGTAAGATGTAAAATACTCTGTCTTTGAGGTAACGTGATAAGATGCACCAGAGTCACACACCCAACATGATTCATGAGTCATGAGGTTGACATCATCTTTGTAATACCTAGATAAATTCTTCCTCGTACAATTCAAAGGATTTTACGGAATGAATATTTTGTAAAAGAAATACGTTTCGTAATAGTGCATATTACACTCGATTTTATACCATGAAAAATATGAAGAAATATTGTGGGATTAATTAAGGTCATTAATTAATGGAAGTATTGAATTAATTAAGAGAAGAATGGATGAGAGAGAAGAGCAGGATTATGGAAAATTAAATGAAAGTGATGAAGGATCGGACGACATGCAGGTAAGAATAGTGGAAGCGTCGGTCATGTGGGACCGATCGACTGTAGCTGTTGACCGAAAGGTTCCAATTGATTGTAGCTACTGACCGGTGCCACATTGTTTGGCGAAAAATCGATTTCCACGTTGTATTGGTTGACTGTTCGTGTCGACCAGGATGTTGACCGGAATGCGACCGCTCCCACACTGTTTTGAGAATTCTAGTTTTTCTTTAGCGGCGGTTTTGTGATTCTCCCGATAATTTTCCATCGATTCTCCCAAAACAATAATATTGTCAAGGTGGCATTTAAACATTGGACCACGTCATGGTGGTAGATGACCGTCCATCATCCATAAGCTTCTCTAGTAAGCTTTCTTCTCTGCCTATAAAATGGAAGAAGCAAACATTGTGTGAAGCAAATGTGCTTCTGGTTATTGTTTCTTTATAGAGAGTAGCGACAAAGAGAAAGAGTGCAAGAGGGAAAAGAGAAAGTGAGTGGGG